>JAHZTW010000003.1:49390724-49432940 GCA_020283515.1 Alliaria petiolata
TGAAAAGAGTCTTGGACACACAAATACTCGAAAACTACTAAATATACATTAATACCTTAGTGAAATGCTTATTAAAGCATACACTTATGATGGTAAAAATGGGTAAAATATGCATGTTATCAATCCACAATGCCGACCCCCACGACCCTGAAAACGCCGATCCCACGATGTCAGAAATGCCGACCAACGCAGCCCCAGAAACGCCGACCCCGGCCACGACGACAACAAGGCCGACCTCAATGGCCTTGGCGTACGAAACTTACACACCACCGACGAGACCGGCTTTTCTGACGGCGACAACGAGGATGTCCTTTTCCGATTCGACGAGGGTGGTCAGGGCGACCGCAAACCCGATAGGTGCCGTAAGATTGGAAGCGCCTGATAACACTCATATTTTACTCATAAAACCTATTATTTCAAGATCATTTACAAGTTTTTTAACCCCGTTTTCAACGGTTTTTAAGTGATTTCTACGTTTCCTAGTCCTAAGAGTCATTTCAGGGAAATTGGACAAAAAGAACACATTTTGGAGCAAAACGGGAACTTCAAGGACATAAGTTCAGCATCAGATGATGACCTTCCCACCACAAGATCAAGCTCATATTTGGAGACGAGATAGCCCTTTCAGCTGTCTTTCATGTCGAGGTGGTTTGAGTTCAATCCCACGGTCGGATCTTAAAGTAAGAAGGAAGCAAGAAGGTCCGTAAGATACATCCCCAAAAGAAGGACGGCCGCGCCACAAATCCTCAGAAGACTAGTGGCCGCGCCACAATTGGTCGCTCGCGCGACCAGACCATTCCGGCCCATCCCGAGCCCGTTTGCACTTATCTGATATTTCCCAAGGTTAAAACGCGAAGCCCACTTTCTAAAGACAGGAGAACCTTTATAAAGGGGCCTTAGGATTTCAGAAGAGGCGTGACCTCACACACAGATTTTCAGAAACACTTTTGACGCCGCAGAGAGAAAGAGAGAGAGAGAGAGAGAGAGAGAGTTCGACACCCCCGGAGTTGAAGATCTCGAGAGAGAATTCCTCTTCAGTCGCCGACTCCTTCCTCCTTTCCTTTTCATCCTTTGTTCTTTAGTTCTTTGTCTTTCAATACTTTAAGAAGATCTCTTCAATCGATTTCCCTTGAAGAAGTTTTCTCACTTTGTTTCTTATTCAATACAAATCACACCTTTCATATCTCAAGGATGTCTCTCGTTCCCATGAACGAGTAGTCATCTAGTTGGGTTTTTAAGGGGGTTTTCGAAGGGGTTTAATCATGAATTGATTTCGCTAGGTTGATAGAGATACATAGAGTTCCTTTGGGTATATTTGTTTACATCTTGCTCTTATCGCATGTTTGCTTCTCTGATCAATTAGCAACTGATTCCAGGACAGATAGATACACGAACGTGTGGTCTATTGTCTAGATCTAGAAGTTAACGAGCGGATCGCACCGTAGGATGTTTAGGCATATATATCGACGGACCGCACCGCGAGTGTTTACTTATAGGTGAATGATATGTATGCACGTCAGTCTCGCATCGTGGGATGAGAAGTCATATACGCGGTGTAAGACAAACGTAGGTGGCTGGATCTGCGAAAGTGGGGTAGTCATAGTCGACCGTTTCAGCGTAAGAACCTACCCCATTGAATCATTTAGAATCTATCCTGTTGCTTGTTAGAACCGATCCATGAACCCCGAAGAACACTCCTGAACCCAACGCCTTTTATTGATTGATTTACAACCGTTTAATTCTTTTCCGCTGCTTGATATTACTATTACAAACCGTGACAAACTATACCCCAAGTCCCCTTTGGTTTAAAGAAGTTAGAAAATCTTAGGACTTTCGCAAACAACAATCTATGTGTATTCGATCCCTAAATATACTACTGTGATTGCTGTGCACTTGCAGCTATCTTAGGGGTAAAACTTGAAATAACAAACCCCACCGCATCAGCGCCCGCAAACAACGCGTCTCACCGGTCTGACATCTCGACCCTACTTCAGACGCTCATCGCCCAAATAAACGACAACACTCACGGGACGAACGAACGACTCGACGAACTGGCCACGGCTCAGCACGTTTGCCATAGTGGAATTGACGATCTCCACAACGCTAACAACAGGGGCCAGACACCAAGGCAAACCACCTTCACTATGCACCTACAGTGAGTTCTATTTGGAGCAAGTCCTTTTTGTAGCAAGTCCTTTTTGGAGCAAGTCCTTTTTTGTAGCAAGTCCTTTTTGCTGCAACAGTCCAAAACGACTCAGTCATTTCGGCGAACTCGTCTCTTTTTAATCGTCCGATATTGATCTCGTTAATAAGAAAATTCTCGGATCCATTCACCATCACCTTTTTTCACACTTAGCCGGATTTCGGTACAAACATCTTCCTGCGAATTCTTCACCAGCATCTACCAAAACCAAAGATGTACGTATACCTCAATAAACAGCCAAGGAAATTCGAAAACTTTTTGCCAATAGATTTCAGAGATAAGGTAATATCCAATCGAATCTATACTCCAGAGACTAGAATCGGGTAAATCCAGAAGTGTAAAATCGAAAAGAAATCACTTACCCTCGCGACATTGACGATTTGCGTGAAGTTATCGACGACAGATGTGATGTCAGTGTCAACTCTTTGTAACAACTCCTTTTACCTCTGTAAGGCAGCGGTGGCTGCGGATCCACCACCTTTGTTCATCAGCATCGCTGGTCCTTGCAGAGGAACAAAAAAGTATAAGATGGGCAATGGAGGATTAAGATTTCAGAGATTACACACATACAAATGCAAAATCCAAATGAAACCCCAAATCAAAAATCAAATCCAAACCGAAATCCCAAAACACTAACCCGAAAACCCAAATCAAAACCCCAAATCGATACCCTAAATCCAAATCGACCCAAATCGAAACCCTAAATCCAATCCAAACAAAAAAGAAAAATAACCATTCAAAAGAATTCGAAACCCTAACCGTTTATAGATCGAGAAGACAAAGCGGTGGAGTGTTGTCGGCGGTGACTGAGTTACGACGTTTTTGGCCAGGAGCCATTGTTATTTGTGGATAGGGGAAGATACGAAAAGAGGAACTGAGGAAGAGAGGAAGAGAGGGAGAGAGGAAGAGAGGAGAGAGTTCGTATTTTTTGTCTAAGTGTTTTTGTCGGCGAGAGTGAGAGAGTGAGTGGGTAAAAGAAAGATTGTTTTGGTTGAAGACATTTTAGTCGCAAAATAGTCGCGAAATTTTGGGCAATTGGTTTTTTTTTTTGGTTTCAATTGGGTTTTGATTTTGGTTTTTGATTTTGTTTTTGATTTTAGTTTTGGTTTTTGGTTTTGTTTTTGATTTTAATTTTGGCTTTTGATTTTGATTTTGATTTTGGTTCAACTGAGTTTTAATTTCATAAATATTATATTTAGAGTTTATAATTTTATAAATATTATTTTTTGATTTAGTTTTTTAAATATAAATATTGGATTTTGATTATATATATATGTATGATGATCATACATTATGTTTATGGTTAGTATATATATGAAATAGAATATGATAATATTTAAAAAAATTGAAATTTGTTATAAGTAATGAATTTATTTTGTATAATATTTGATGTTTATGTTTAAGAGTTATGAATTAAAATTTAGGGTATAATTAAATGTTAAAAGTTTAGGGTATAGGGTTTAGGGTTTAAATTTCAGTATAGCTCATTTGCGACTGTTTGGCGACTGCTAATTGGCGACTACGTCTTAGTCGCAAAATAGTCGCAGATTCGCAATTATATTCCGCCTATTTATATTAGTCGTAATTTAGCGACTGGTTTGCGACGATATTCGTTTAGTATAATCAGTCGCTATATGTAGTCGTTAATTCGATGTTTTCTTGTACTGGGTGTTAGATTGGAGAGCAAAGCATAAGATGGAATGTGCACCAATGGATCTGTGGGTTGCGGTAGCGGAGATTGGCGACAGTGACGGTGAGGCGGGAGAGTGATGCACAGGATTTAGAGCTTCAGTTCTTCAAGTTTTAAATTTATAAACCCTAATGCCTGCAAGTGCACAAATGTGCATTGTAGTACTTAAGGTATCGATCCACAGAGAGTGTCTGTCCAACTACAGAATCAGTGACGGTTAGAAAACGTTCATAAGACAAGAAGGGGAGGTTTGGAGAAGGGTGTTTCGGTTTCAGTGGCTATTGAATGCCGGAAACGAAAAGCAAGTTTTTATAGGGAAGGTTGTCAATCAACCCTACATATGGACGAAAATAACAAACATGCAAACAAGGCGTTGTGCTCAAGGTTGTTATCTGGGGTACTAGGCGATTTTCTCCAAACTGATTCACTGGTTTTAACAACCTAACTTTATCAAGCAAGGTCGATCTGCGAACTTCTATTCCACATGTATACTTTCATATCCTGCGTCCTAGACGAACACACAATAGGATCGGGACAATAAACATTCAGACATCTTTTAAAGGATTTTCTCTACCCTATTTTTGTCTAGATCTGAGATTCAGGACATTCGTCGTTCTCAAGACCCTGCGATCAGAATATAGTTCATGACGCTAGACTCATGCAATAAGAACGAATAAGGTGAGACATAAAAGCCTAATATGACTAAGCAGTTGACAAGACACTTATTCAAACATGTATGAGATCGAAAACAAGATAGGTAGACAAAAGAGAATCGGAAGAAAAACTTCGATCTAACAACCTAGCAATCAATCCATAAATCCCCTTTAAAAATTATTGAACACAACAAACGAATCTACCCTAACATGATTGAGGCGAGTAGAGACGAAATCAATGAATGCATGCTTGAATTAAACAAAGAAAGCTCGAGGGGTCGAGAGAAGATCTCTCTCCCCCTCGAGGGAAGCCTTATGCGGCTAGGTTTTTGGTGGCTACAAAGAGAGAATACAAGTTTAGGGTTCTGAAAGAATGACGAAAACAATGAGTAGAGATGAGTATTTATAGGTCTTCAGCTCCTCTTAGGCGTCACTTAGGGTTCCACAAAGTTGGTGGTTATCGGGCTTGATTTGGGCTTGAAAATGGGCTTGGTATTCGTCAAGTGTTGTGGCCGCGCCACCGTGGGTTCATGGGCCGGCCATTGGTCTTCTGAGCTTTCCTGGCGCGGCCATCCTTCTTCTGAGGATGTGTCTGACGGGCCTTCTTGCTTCCTTCATAACTTGCGATCCAACCGTGGGATTGGACTCAAATCACTTCGAGGTGAAAGACAGTTGATAAGGCTATCCTGTCACCAAAATTCAGCTTGATCTCGTGGTGGGAAGGTCTCCGTCTCGTGCTAAACTTATGTCGAAAAGCTCATGTTCCGAAAATATCTGTTTTGCTTCGTTTTGCTCTCTTTTCCCTATGTATTCCTGAAAAGTGTCTTTGACAAACAAATATTCGAAAACTACTAAATATACATTAAAACCTTAGTGAAATGCTTATTAAAGCACTCACTTATGATGGTTAAAATGGGTAAAATATGCATGTTATCAGAGAGATCGAGAATCATGCTATAGATTCAATTAGTTTTCTCCTTCTTGATAGTCACACTTTATACTGACCAAACAGCCATTCTTTATTTTATAATATTGTAACTCTGTACGATTCATAAAAATGAACAGAACTCGAGCTTCAATTAGTTTATGCTAATGTGTTTTGAGAAAATATCTATAAAATTTGAAGCTTGGTCAGTGGTCAAATTTTTCATTAGCTCATCAGCACGAGTTACCGGGAAATGGTTAAATATCTGGTATAAACCCGACCACCAAACCAAACCGGATTAACCTCCATCTTTGTTTGGCGTAAAAACGTGTTATCCCTTTGTCCTTCAATCTCGAGATTTAAAATAATAGATATATAGAGTTGCATATTTTTGATCGTCGGTTTTCTTAATTATTCAATCTGTTTTCTATTTTCATTTTTGTACGTACCATTTCTTTTCAAAAAAACCTGGAATCCGAAAAGGAACAAATTGGACACGGGAAACAAATATTCAAACATTATTTGATTACATGCTTTTCGATTAATTAACACACACAAAATTTGAAATAAAATCTAACCGACGTGAAGCTGAACTCTGAGAGGATTGCATGTCTTTCCAATTAATAAAAATCACACAGAAAATGTTTATTAAACCTATTCTATAGAATGTCTTAAGATAGAACTTAGTAATAAAAGAGATATAAATTGTAACGACCCGGGCCCGATCTATTTGAATAAGTTTAAATGGATTGATTTGGCTATCTATGTCATCAAAGTGCACTTACCTTTTCCGGTCACTTACCCTAAGAGAACTCCAGAGTTAAGCGTGCTTATGCTGGAGTAGCACTAGGATGGGTGACCTTCTGGGAAGTCCTCTGCGGAACCGTGTGAGTGAGCTCAAAAAACGGGAAAAGGTCATGTGGTGATTGCAGGGACAAGTAAATCAGTTGGTCGGGCCACCGAGAAAAATAACTCACCGACCGTCGGACAGGGGCGGGACCCACGAGCCCGACGGAGGGATGGGTGACTCGCTGTTAGGGGCGGTCGGGGTGTTACATAAATATTCATATTATCTGTGAAACACTTAAATAAAAATGCATTGATGTGTTCTGAAGAAAAAACCAAAGACAGGTGTTCTAAAAACGAAGAAAGAGGATATGTGTTATGAAAACCACGAACGAAAATATTTGATCTTCATAGCCTTAGTCAACTATCACATAGTTCGTTTCTTTTTAGCATGATGTCCAATTCCATCTTCAAAGTCCGGAAATTCCTTGCCATTTTCTTTTTTTATGTCAACCATGTTTAGCTTTTCATTGAACACATTTTCTTCTTCTTGGCTGCTTTGACCATCCAGAATTTTAACCAAGTTATTGAAGTTTCCAGACAAATATTGCATAAAGCTCTTCGGTATTAGCAAGTACCTCTATGGTTTGGATTTCACTCGTAGAAGTTACTTCAAGCTTTTCATTCACAACTCTTGTAACAGTGAATGCTTGGAAACAAGTCCTGAAATTGTAATTTGTTATCTTCACTTGAAAGTCCTTTGTTTTGCCAATCAACCGACGAACACACTTTGGAATCAAGTCAAGAGACTAGATTTCTTCCATTTCTTCTAACTTCTGAAAATAAAACTATATATTACACAGATGATTAAGTTAGGATTGTTAAGTCATTAAATTGCTTAATTGAATGTTTCGTACTGTTTATTTTATTTTTCCTGTGAAGCTGTAACCTCTTTAGCAGTAGTGTTTGTAAGTTGTCAAACATCTTTGTCAAACAAGACAAACTTGGTTCTTGCAACTCCACATTGTACTTGTATTTCTACCATGAATCTGGGCAATAAATTTAAATAAGAATGTATGAACAATTTGAGTGAAATGGGGAGTGATATATGATATATGTTGTTTACCTCAGAATTCCAATGCTATCTGCTTCATTGTATACGTTGCATTGCAGGGATGCTTCAGTCTTATTTAACTTCTTAGAGCATTTGGCACAAGACAAATAGCTCCACCCATTTCTTTCTGAAATTTCAATGATTTTGGCTTGGCATATGATCTCTTTTTCTGCGTTGAATGAAGGTGTTTTCGATTTATATAGTACTTATATATGTTCGTATATTATAACAATGAATTGGGATTTAGTTTGTTACCATCGGATATGAAATCTAAGAGATGGGAAATTGTCAAGGTATCCAAGTTGTTTGTGCATTTCCTCTCCTCGTCAACAGTTGCCTTAACAGAGCTATCATCTTTAATACCCAACCTTTGACACAAATTTTTGGACAGTAAGAGAAGAAGGCAGAATGAATACAAAACCATAGTAATAATCGGTATTGTAAACAATGAAAGCAAATTAGTTTAAGAAAGTAGACATTCCCATGAATGTTTTGACAACTTCTAAGCCGTAAT
Source organism: Alliaria petiolata (assembly GCA_020283515.1). NCBI lineage: Eukaryota > Viridiplantae > Streptophyta > Magnoliopsida > Brassicales > Brassicaceae > Alliaria > Alliaria petiolata. The sequence continues at coordinate 49,398,610 of JAHZTW010000003.1, forward strand.
CAATATAAAACTTGGTTGATCCACTTGAGCTTGGTTGCAGTTTTCCTACAAACAAGCAACTTTTTGGGGTTCAAAGAAGTGATGACAATCACACTACACTTGCGTTTAGTGTTACAAAAAAGTTGGCGGAATGCTGAGGATTGACCATCCCATAATGTGATTCGAATCTTTACCCCACTGTAAGAATGATAATTGAGTACTTATTATAGTATTATTATATACTTTTATTGGGTAATATGAAGTTTGATGTACATATTTTTGTATTAGGAGACAAACAACAATTTTTTGTGTTGAGATGGAGTCTTCCAGATTTGATCCTTGCACATGTATTATTTGTCCCACTATATTCTGGAATTCAAATGATAAGATGAGAAGATGAGGACGTATTAAATAATCACGGTTTAAATATATGAATTTTTTTAAATTCTAAATGAAATTACATACCATCTAACTGCAAGTTGGTGTCATCTAGAGCTTTAAGTTCTGAATAGGTGGACAATCCGAATTTCTCTTCTTTGATTGCAATTGCATCATCTGGTACTTCAAGAATTTGAGTGGTGTCCGTAAACCGGATTAAGAGCTCGCTGTCCGTGATTTTGTAGTGACTATAGCTGGGTACTACTTCAAAGTGGCTCATGAAATAAAGATTTCCATTTTTACGTAGACTTTTGAATCTGTGGATACGTCGGTGGTAGATTGAAGATTGGATAAGAGTATCCTAGTTGAAAGATTAAAACAAAAGAGTTCTGTGAGATATAGCAATACGCCTTTCGATGGAAAGATGTTGTGTGTATGTAGATTTTGGTTTATGAAATGATTTAGAGATTGAAATAAATGAACCGTGGTTCAGATATATTTTTTTTTTGACAGAAGAAACAGTTTAAACAACTCTCCAAAATACTATGTATAAGATCATTCTTACCTTTTCATCTAAAAGAAGTAGATCATAACTCATGAGTGCTCCATTCTGTTTGAAATTTCGAACATCCCAAGAATGCAAAAGACAAACAGTAATGTTTTGGTTGGATTTCCCTTGTTCAAGTTTGTCTAACAGAATATATATAGGCAACATAGTATCAATATCTTCTCCTTCCATGTTGATTTTAACAAATCTGTCGAAGTAAATAGTATCATTAGAAGTGTGATTACAATAATGGAATTAGAAAGGAAGAACTTGTTGAAACGCAAGAAGCAATAAACTTACTTGTAACGAATGAAGAAAGGTAAGATGAAGTGATACTGAACTTTGCAGAACTGATTATTTATAAGAGATTGTGGTTGAGATATGACTTTTCGTAATGAGAGGGTATAATTAATGAACACGGAAAATCATATTTACTTAATGGTTAATGATTTTGAGATGAGAATCAACAGAATTTTGAGAATCAAATGTATCTAAGACCAAATAATTGTTAAAATGGATAAATGCAATGAACTACAATTAAATTAGACTAAGTAGTTAAGTAGTCAAATCGGAAAGACATATTATCATTTCGGTTAACTATAAAATAATATATTCTGGTTATTCATCTTCAATCCAAAAAAATTATAATTCTTTTTTTCTAATCATGAAACACAACGTTTGCAAAACAAGTCTTACCATGCTACACATATGACATGCTTATGGTAATACTCACTAAAGTTGATGCTTTTTCTTCTGTGGATTTATGATCATGCATGGTAATGATAACAGGTTTTTACGCTGTTAGGGAGTTCGATAACTCACCACTAGACCGTTACAGTATAGTATATGGGGTATCAATCCATTGGAGGTTGTTTAGTTGACACTTCGGTTATATCAGTGTTAAAAGTCAAGTTTGATATGACTAAATGTTGGGACTTTACTAATGAAAACACCAAAAGATTAGATCTTGTATCACTCAAGACCATAAAAATGAGAACTTTAAAGTATTTGAGCAAGAATGAATGAATTAAAAGATGAAAAAGATAGACTTTATGAATAAAAGAAGGATCAAGATGAGTTTTATGAACTAAGTAACTATCAGATTGCCTAACAATCTCAGCTTTTAGATCACATCAAGACTTGGTCTTTTGATGGTGATTCTTAGGTAAAGGGATCCACAAGACGTTTAGCCCATGGTGCTTGGGTCTAACCTCTTTGAATCTCGATCACCATAGACTAGCTTTCGCAAAGTGCTACAATAGAAGAAACAAGCATGCTAAATCGTCCCTATTGAACCGTAAGGTCTCCTAGACAACTAATGTCTTAGGCTAGGAAAGATAAAACTCTTGTTTATGGGTTTGGCTAATCTTGCACGTGGTGTTCATGCAAGATGCCTAAAGTCTTTAGACTAGATGATCAGGCTAGACTAAGCATTGATAACGATAAATGATGCAACAGGATTTAGAGTCTGTTTTCGAGTTTTAAATTTATAACCCTATCGCCTGCAAGTGCACAGATGTGCGCTGTAGTATTTAGGGTGTCGAACCACATATATGATGCTTCAAACAAATCCACTAAAACAGAAAACCAAATAAGAACGATCAGATTAAAGATTGGTTTTGGGGAGGTGATGGTTTAGTAACAAAATGGAAATCAAGAGGGATTGTAAAACTATAAAACGGAACGCTAGGTTTCAGGGATCTCTCAGGATTTTCCACGGAATGATTCTACGGGTTAACACACTTGACATAGGCAAATCGATTCTACTGGTTCTTAAGCTCAAACACGAAAATGGTCGGCTCCCCTTTCGGTAGCGACTTCGCAGCAAGATCACCTATAAGATTAGGTTCGATATAGCTCACAACGCACCACCGATATGCATAATCATCCTTCGATGCCTGCTCGTTTAAAACTATATCCGGCCAAGAGATTCAGCGCTCCCGCGGTTCTAATGATCTTACAATCGATCCTTAGTGGCCAGTCAAGAGTTACGCAATAAGAAAGAATCCAGACGAAGAACAGTGAAAAGTATTCTACGTATGATCTAACAACCTATCGAATCAAACCATGAAATCCCTTCGAGAAACCCCTTTTTGAAACCCAACTAAAAGACTACTCAGACATGGATTTGAAGTTCATTATCATTGAAATAGGTAAAAATCACAAAGGTCTGAAAAGAAAAGAGGGAAAAGTAATAGCGATGCAAAGGAAGTGCAAAAAAGATATGAAAGAGAGTATCGAATAGGGCGACGAAAATAGGGAGTGGAGAAGAGTGCTTTCGCTCCTCTTCTGGCGTCTCCTCTTCTAGGGTGTGTCTGGGTGGCTGTCTTCAAACTCTCCTAAAAGTAAGAGTAGCAATGTGTATTTATAGGTCCTTAGGTCTTCTTAGGCGTCATTTAGGGTTTCACCGAATATGGTTGCCATCGGGCTTGTTTCGGGCTTGCAAACGGGCTCGGGGATTGCTACTTGTCCTGGCCGCGCCACAGGTGGTTCATGGAGGTTGTTTCGCGCGGCCATCCTTTTTCTGAGGATGTGTCTGACAGGCCTTCTTGCTTCCTTCATAACTTGAGATCCAACCGTGTGATTGGAGTCAAACAACTTCGAGGTGAAAGGTAGTAGTTCAGGCTACCTTGTCACAAAAATTCAGCTCGATCCCGTGGTGGGAAGGTCTCCGTCTTGTGCTAAACTTCTGTCAAAAAGCTGATGTTCCGAAAATGTCCGTTTTGCTCCATTTTGCATCCATTTTTCTAAGATTTCCTGAAAAGAGTCTTGGACACACAAATACTCGAAAACTACTAAATATACATTAATACCTTAGTGAAATGCTTATTAAAGCATACACTTATGATGGTAAAAATGGGTAAAATATGCATGTTATCAACTCCCCCAGACTTAAACCTTTGTTTGTCCTCAAACAAAACAGAAATCTAAGTAAGGAAAAGAGGTTTGAAAACGTGGAAACTCACCAATACTTGGGAACTCATCAAGTCTAGCAATCGACCTGTTGAGCCACATAACTCGGAATTCAGCTTCAAGGCGTTTGGGTCTAGTTACCTTGAGCTTTTCACCCTTCCCGGATACGCTTCATGGTCCCTTTGAGTATTTCGAGCTCCCTCTTGTTGACTCCTTTATTCATTTAGGCGTGCGGTCTCTATCGAGGGAGTATTGGTCGACGAGACATTATACTTTCTCTTCCAAACATCTAGACATAGACATTTCAGACACAACTCTCCTATTTTCTCTTCCCTTAGTCGATTTCTCCCTACTTTTCTAGGGTATCATTTTATTTTTTCTATCGACTTTCTTATTCCATTTTTTTTTTTTTTTTCTTCTTAGCTTGAGAATGATCACTTCTTTGAAGTTTACATGATTGCTGCGAACCGTCATTGTCCTTTAAGGAACTCTGGTTGCCATTCCCAAACTAAAACCTTTCTTTCTATATTTTTTTCTTTTCTATAACAAGGGAAGATCAAGGAGAGGTTGCATTGCATCTACTTAGTCATGCTAGAGTTTAAAAGAGGAGCAAAGTTCGAAGTACCTCAAGCCCCTTGACGAGAAGTTTTGATTCATTAGGTGTGGAGTCAACGCAAGATCCTTCGAGTACTCTAGAGATTAGAACTTTCTCGGTTGGAACGATCCACTCGCAGTGTTCAACTTAGTAAACCTTTCTTCTAAAGCTGTGAGAATGGTCATTAATGTTCCTTGTTCGAAACGACTTGTACTTAGCAAAGTTCATAGTTTTCGACAAAAAACGTTTTGACTCTATAAAATGACTCGATAAAGGATGTAAGTATGCATAAGATTCATCAAATAAAATAAAGTTAGTAATATAAGAAACCCCTCCCCCCCCCCAGACTTAAATCAAACTGTCCCAGTTTGTTTAAATCGGGTTGAGGTGAAAAAGATAGGTAAATTCAAGTACAAGCTTGTGAAGACTTACTTGAAAGTGGCGTTGGGTTTGGTATGGGTGAATGGGCGTGTGATGGTGATGATGATATGGGCACGCCTTTGTTGAGAAGAACATGTACTCCGGTTGTTGAGTACTCGTCTTGGTTCCTCGACTTTTGATAACACCGGGAATGAGAGATGGAAAATCTTCCGTCCTTACGTTTTGAAGATTGCATCACCTCAGAAACTTGATGTTTTGGGTCTATGCAGGCCCATCCGGTGACGTGTTCGGGATCCCGAAAGACAGGTGTTGCTAGTTTGAACTTCAATGCCATATGAAATTCTTACTTGGCTTCGGTAAAGGTCTCGGTCGCTGATAAACAGGTTTTTAACCTGTTTGATAATCAAAACTTAAAGGTCTTTTTGCAGTTGTAGTAGTTTAGGTGTCAAACCAACCTTGGGGTGAAAGCTACTAAGATTACAAAAGTTATATGAAGCTAAGCAAAATTCGAGTTAAATGGGTGAAGAATTCTAAATTAATTACTTGCGGTTTGTAAATAGACACGAAAATTATTTTACAATCCCTACAGAAGGGTTATATAAGTACTAGATGACTCTAGAATAATAAAACAATAGATCTACTAATTTAATAAAATACAAATCTAAAACCGGAATTATTATACAGATTTGATGGTGAGTAGCAAGATAATAAGAAAAACTATTTCTAAAATTCAAACAATTACCAAATCAACAACAGGTAATAAAATAAGACTCTAAGCAATTTCTAAAATAATAAAATTAGTAAAAACACAATTTTACAAAATTATAAAACTATATTGCATAATTAAACTATTTAATGGAAATTTAATCAAGATAAACAAACATAAAACTAGAGGAAAATGGTTTTTGGGTTGTAAATTATTAAAAACAGATTCTAGGTTGGGAATCATGCTTAGGGAAGTTGAAGATTCGAACTTGGGGTTTAAAAACATAAATTCTTACTCTTTTAGTTATTTCTCTAAACCTTAAGAAACCAAATTAGATTTATCCATGATGTGTGGCATAAATCCTTTCTTCACCCTTTCCTCCTAACCCATGATGTTTGGTGGAAAGAAAAGGTGAAGAACATTAAGAATGGATCTTAAAAAAAATGGTTTAACTAGCTCCCTAAGCATCCATGATGTGTGGGAAAGGATGAGCTAGTCTCTTGGATTTGGTTTTAAGGGATTTCCTAAGTCTTGTTAGGATAAGGAAATCCCTAGATTAAAGAGATCTTGTTAGAGAGTCTCTAGACCTTAAAACCCCCAAATCCAAGAAGAGAATTAAAATGAAGTACATGATGAAAACAAACCAAGTTTTTAGTCTCCAACTTCCTTAATCATCCCAACCTTAAATCTTAGGCGGTTTACTCACAAATCATGTTCTTATCTCCTTTAAACTTAAGTTTAGAGTTAAGGAACATGACCAATGAGGTTTATAAGAAAGATTGAAAATTAAATAAATACTTGTGGAAGATAATAAAATACAAGAATTATCAAAAGATTTAAACAAGAATTAAGAAGAAAGATTTGACTTTGGAATATCTTAAATATGAAATATCTATATATAAAATACGAATTTTTAAAGAACTAAATAAGAAGAACTATAAAATTCAAGAACAAGGGAAAGCTTACAAAAACACTTAAGAAGACTTTGAAAAAGAGAATATAAAGACTTGATTGTTTACTTGATGAAAAACTGAATGAAAAACTGAATGATTATTACAAGCACACACACACTCCTTATATAGAGTTTTAAACATGGCTCTTGGCCTTAAAAGAGAGGTCAAGGGGCAAGGGACAAGGGGCAAGGGACAAGGGGCAAGGGACAAGGGACAAGGGACCTCTCTAATCCCACTTTTACTAAAGCATAAACACTTTTTTGGAGCACTTGCAAGTGGTATCTTTAGGTTCGGGTACATGGATTGATCGATCTGTATCTTTTGCACTACTGCACCGTTTGACTTGAAATCACCACCAAATTAAAGCTAACTCAATTTCCTAAAACTCTCATGAAGACTGTCGAGGCTAAATCGCAATGAAAAACCCTTCATCCGAGCTGATCGTTCAGTTAACGAAATTGGTCGCCAAACTTCCAGACGGACATGTTGTTACTTAAATAGCCGTATCTTCTGAACCACTGACCATAATGACTTGAAATAACCTCTGAACGAAAGGTAACTCAATTGGCTATGAGGTTTATGAAGATTTCGGAAGCTGAATCGGAATGTAAAGTCTTTGTAAAGTTTGATCTTTAAGTCGCTTTAGGCGGCATGGATTTGAATTGGTTGCAACATCTCGGTACAGCAAGTCATATGACATCAATTTGCTCTCTACTTGTTTCTAGCTCATCATCTTATGTTTCCAGCTTCCACATTGTCGCCAAATCCATAGAATAACCTGAAATGATGCATATATACAAAAGAAAATGCAAATGCTAATGCAAATGTTCTAAATCCTATAAATGATCAAATACTATGATTATACTTACCTATAAATGAAATATTGATGAAAACTTATTCTAAATGCATGGTAAATATGCGAAATATATGAGTATATCAACTCCTCCAAACTTGCCTTTTACTTGCCCTCAAGCAAACCAAATTCAAGCTAGGAAGAGATGATTAAAAACGGAGGCTCAAATGCAAAAGTGTTTTTCAAATAAATTCAGCGGTCCTAGTTCTCAATTCTAGGTTGCAGTGCACAAGCATTTACTCAAAAGGACTTAGCCATAATCATCACAAATCGAAATTCAAATCATGACCTGTTTAATTCAAGCAATCCAAGAATCAAAACCTTTAATATTCATTAAGAGCTCCAAACCGTGAATCACACTTGTGCTTTTTAAAACCGAATACATTTGGTAAGGGTTAAGGTTATGAGATAAAATGATCTCATTCAAATGGGTACTCCAAGCAATGGTTTCTCTCAAAAAATGTTTTGAACTTATACGTAATGCTAAAGGTAAAAGGCAATGCATGCATACATGACTAGACTCACATCTACCCAAGTATACTAACAATGATCCTAACCCTCTCTCATTCATTTTTATATTTTCCAAGCTCACTTACCCTCTAGATACTACCCAAATCAACAAGGCTATTCACGCCAAGCTAAAACCCATAAGAACTCCATCAAACACTTTCTTTTTTTAGGGAAACTTCTTAAACTTTGCTTAAGGCAAGTGGTAAGATCATAAATATTTGCTCTTTTCTTTCTTTTTATAGCTTTCTTTTAAAAAAAATTCTTTTATGCATTTGGCCTCTAGGGCTCTTTTCTTTGCTTGAGCTTTTTCTTATCACAAATCAAGATTAACCACTACAAATATGTAACTCTTTTTCATATTTTTCCTTAACACTTTCCCATTCTCAAAACCGTGAACTCCCAAATCCCAAACAAGCCTAAAACTAGCTTCAAAATGCAAAGCTAGCAACATTATGAGAGCCTAAACATATCACCCAAAACCTAACACTTTATGACAAGTTCAAACAGAAAATAAGGCCTCACAATTTGCAATCACACACGAAATTTGGCTTGAAATAAGGCAAGGGTCAAGGTGTGGTATTCTATTTAGGCTTACAAAGAGTGGTGAAGTGAATAAGAAAGCCTAAATATTTTTTTGTAATCCATGTATTCTTTTTTCAAAAGTACAAGCATTATAATTAGATGTTCATTTTAAGGTTCCGATTTTTAAGTATTGATTCAATTCATGCTCCTTTCAACTTTAAGCTAAGAAAATCAAATCAAATGATCCAAGCATGGTTAGAACTTAATTTCAAAATTGTATAAGGCATCAAAGAAATACTAACTAGGGCCTTGAACCAATACATGAGCTTAAAACACTTTTAAAGGAAATTTTTCATCATTGCCCCCTCTGCATATGAGTGATGCAACCTATATGATAAAAATCTAAACTCAATCCTACAATATTTGATAATGCAAATGCAAGCTATATGAATTTTGTTTGAAATTTTTATGAATTTTTCTGATTTTTTGGTGTTTTTCTATGCAAAATCTTTTTTTTTATGCATGAAGACTCAAAAATGAAAACACAAAATAAGATCAAATAAAATATGTCAAAACACAAACTTTTCTCCCCCAAAATTGAATGACACCGTCTCGGTGTTAAACAAATTCAAGAGAAGACACACAAAAATAAAAATAAAAATGCATGTTATATAAAGGTTTGGCGTTTTTGGTACCTTGGAGCTAGAGATGGCCGGAGCTTGAGGTTGCTGCGGTTCTCCTGCACTTTCTTGGCGTGTCATGGAGTATCTCCTTGTCCCTGCTTTTGGTCTCCATCTCCCTTGATCCTGCTAACATACACTTAAAAACATAATCTAGAAATGAAAGAAAAAATTTAATACACAAAGATAGACATGTGATTGCCTCCCAAGTGCGCTTGTTTTAAGTCTCTTAGCTTGACTTTACCGGATTAGGCCGGTTGTGGGTCTTGGAGAAGCTGTGTGGTTAGATTGACATGGTGAGGCTTGGATCACCAGGCTCATACTCATCATAGAACCATCCCCCAAAAGTGTGCATCCTTATCTCCTCAAAGGGTAGCTGCCATGGATCCTCAATTCTCTCTTCATTGGTGAGGTGTAAACGAAGGTACTTGGCAAAGGGTTGTTCCATTGGAAATTCATCTTCTTCACCCTCTTTGAAGGCTTCTTCAATGAGACTCTCCTTTGTCTCCTCCTTGGGAATGAGTTGCACATGTGTTTCTGCCTTTGTAGAGAGCTCGTTCTCAACAAATGAGATCTCAATAGCATCCTCTATGCATTCAACAACCGAATTATCTTCACAAGGATATTCAAATATTTGATCAAGATTTTCATTAACAATGTATCCAAGAAGAGCTTCAAGTTCGTTAGCTTCTTGTTGGAGTTCATCATTGGTTTGAGCTTTATATTCTTCTTCCTCATTCCCTTGTGTGAGTTCGGTGTTGGTGGATTCCACATGTAGTGTTGCAGCAACTCTTGGACATGGAGCATGAGAGGCTAGTGTGGAGTTAAGCATGTCAAGGTTCTCATTAAACCTTTGTTGCTGCTCCAAAATCAGCTTCATCATGTTGATAATTTCTTCCTCCTTAGAGATTTGTGAGGAATAGGTTGCTCCTTGCTCATACTCCATGTCCCAAGATTGGTATCCCTCACCATATTCATATTGGTTTTCTTGAGCATAGCTGTCTTCCATAAGTCTTTCTTGATAAGTAGATGAGCTTTCAAAATCTTGGTGGTTTGTGAGGTCCCAAGCCATCTCTCTCTCTTGATTCTCATATAGAGTTTCAAACATTGAAATTATATATGAATCATGCTTTCTCCCTTGTGATTGTACCTTGCAAAAAGAACAAACACTTGAAAGAAAATTAGTAACCGAAATAGAAAAGAAAAACTTAGTCTCCACTAATCTCCAAATCCCAATAAGTTCACTTAAAACCCAAGTTTGGCAACGGCGCCATTTGATAAACAGGTTTTTAACCAGTTTGATAATCAAAACCTAAAGGTCTTTTTGCAGTTGTAGTACTTTAGGTGTCAAACCAACCTTGGGGTGAAAGCTACTAAGATTACAAGAGATTTATAAAGCTAAGCAAAATTCGGTTAATTTGGAGAACAAACCAAAATAAAATACTTACGGTTGTCAAACAGACAAGAAAACAATTTTAAAATCCCTACAAGAGAGTTATACAACTACTAGATGACTAATAAACAATATAACAATCGATCTACTAATTTAAAAAAATTCAAAAGGTAAAACCGGATTAATAAAACAGATTTGATGGTGAGTAGCAAGATATTATAAAAACTATTTATAAAAAATGAAACGACTACAAAATCAACTCTAGACAGTAAAATAAGACTCTAAGCAATTTCTAAAATATTAAAAAGAGCAAGAACACAATTCTACAAATTTATGAAACTATATTGCATAAATAAACTATTTAATAAACAATTTGAATAGAGATAAATAAACACAAGCTAGAGGAAAATGGTTTTTGGTTTTAAAATGTTAAAAACAGATTCAAGGTTGGGAATCATTCTTAAGAAGGTTGAAAATTCGATCTTGGGGTTTGAAAACATATTTTTACTCTTTTTAGTTAATTCTCTAAACTTTAAGAAACAAAAATAGAATTATCCATGATGTGTGGTATAATTCCTTTCTTCACCCTTTCCTCCTAACCCATGATGTTTGGTGGAAAGAAAAGGTGAAGAACATTAAGAATGGATCTTAAAAGAAATGGTTTAACTAGCTCCCTAAACATCCATGATGTGTGGGAAAGGATGAGCTAGTCTCTTGGATTTGGTTTTAAGGGATTTCCTAAGTCTTGTTAGGATAAGGAAATCCCTAGATTAAAGAGATCTCCATGGAGAATCTCTAGACCTTAAAACCCCCAAATCCAAGAAGAGAATTTAAATGAAGAACAAGATAAAAATAAAACCAAGATTTTAATTCTCCAACCTCCTTAATCATCCCAACCTCAAACCTTAGGCGGTTTACTCACAAATCATGTTCTTACCTCTTTTAAACATAAGTTTAGAGTTAAGGAACATGATCAATGGGGTTAAGAAGAAAGACTTGAAATTTATTTAAATACTTGTGGAAGATAATAAAATACAAGAATTTTCACAAAGATCTAAATAAAAATTAAGAAGAAAGATTTGACATTAGAATAACTTAAATTCGAAATATATATAATAAAAATAAGAGTTTTTAAAGAAATAAATAAGAAGAACTATAGTACTCAAGAACAAAGGAAAGCTTACAAGAACACTAAGAAGACTTTGAAAGTGAGAATATAAAGACTTGATTGAAAGCTTAATGAAAAACTGAATGATTATTACAAGCACACACACACTCCTTATATAGAGTTTTAAACATGGCTATTGGCCTTAAAAGAGGGGTCAAGGGGCAAGGGACAAGGGGCAAGGGACAAGGGGCAAGGGACAAGGGACCTCTCTAATCCCACTTTTACTAAAGCATAAACACTTTTTGGAGCACTTGCAAGTGGTATCTTTTGGTTCGGGTACATGGATTGATCGATCTGTATCTTTTGCACTACTGCACCGTTTGACTTGAAATCACCACCAAATTAAAGCTAACTCAATTTCCTAAAACTCTCATGAAGACTGTAGAGGCTAAATCGCAATGAAAACCCCTTCATCCGAGCTGATCGTTCAGTTAACGAAATTGGTCGCCAAACTTCCAGACGGACATGTTGTTACTTAAATAGCCGTATCTTCTGAACCACTGACCATAATGACTTGAAATAACCTCTGAACGAAAGGTAGCTCAATTTACTATGAGTTTTATGAAGATTGCGGAGGCTGAATCGGAATGGAAAGTCTTTGTAGAGTCTGATCTTTAAGTCGCTTTAGGTGGCATGGATTTGAATTGGTTGCAACATCTCGGTACAGCAAGTCATATGACATCAATTTGCTCTCTACTTGTTTCTAGCTCATCATCTTACGTTTCCAGCTTCCACATTGTCGCCAAATCCATAGAATAACCTGAAATGATGCATATATACAAAAGAAAATGCAAATGCTAATGCAAATCCTATAAATGATCAAATACTATGATTATACTTACCTATAAATGAAATATGGATGAAAACTTATTCTAAATGCATAGTAAATATGCGAAATATATGAGTATATCAGTCGTGCAAGAGAGAAGCTAGTCTTCGGGAACTTTTCTCTTCGCTGTTTGGTGAAGGAAGTTGCATCTTCTTCCTTCAGGAGCTTGCACTACGGTTTTCATCCTCTAGAACCGTTGTATTCTTCTTCATCTTCAAGGATACAGGTCCGTTGAACGTACATGAAAAAGTATGTAGAGAGATGGATCATTAACTTAACTTGACTTGGATGGAGTCTTGTCTCGTCTCGCCGTCTTTGATGCGACAGCAACATACTACGGTTGTGGAAGTTGTCTTTGCGGTCTTTGGGACGTGTTCAAGTTTTGAATCAAGGAGGATGGTTGAGAGGCTTGACACGGGTTGAAGGGGATTCGGTTTGGTGAGGTTCTGATGGGGAACGTCTCAGACGACGGTCGGCCGCACGACGGGTTGTCGCGGCCGCAGCCAGGCACGTCTCCTCCGCGCCATTCGTGGCTCGTGGCACGGCCAGGCTCCTTCTGACCCGCCCACGGCGGTTCGTCGCCCGGTGAGTGTTCTTCGAGCCTCCTTCGTCATGTTTTTGGTCTTTTCCGAGTTTTATGATTTTTTTATATTTTTGTGCTTTATAAGAATGATGTAATCAAGAAGAAACCAAAACTAAAAATTAGTATGGTTAGATAGATGAGAAAAGGAAAGAAGGTACCTAAAATGGGTTGTCTCCCATTGAGCCGCTCTTGTTTATAGTCCTTTAGTTGGACTTTTCTGTGCATCAGGCGACTAATGCGTCATCTAGGTGCATTGTCTCCCTTATGTCTTCAGGCGTGGCTAGGTACGGCTTGATTCCTTGCCCATTTATAGTGAAGAAACCCCCATTCTTGTCCCAGAGCGTGACTGCTCCATATCGTTTAACCTCTTTTATTTTGAATGCTCCTGACCATCTTGACCTTAGTTTCCCTGGAAAAGAGTTTCAGGCGAGAGTTGAATAGTAGGACTTGGTCATCGGCTGCGAATGTGCATGGGATGATCTTCCTGTCGTGGTAGGCCTTGGTCCTTTCTTTGTAGATGTTAGAGCTTTCGTAGGCCTTGTGTCTCATTTCGTCCAACTCATGTACTTGGATCTGTCGCCTTTCTTTGGCTGCCTTTATGTCGAAGTTGATCTTTTTGATAACCCACTGCGTCTTGAATTCGATTTTAACCAGCAGGTGGCACGCTTTCCCATATACTAAATGGAACGGGGTTGTACCCAAATGTGTATTGTATGCGGTTTTATAGGCCCATAAAGCACCATATAGCTTGGCTGACCAATCCTTCCGGTGGATCCCAGTGGTCTTCTGCAGGAACGACTTGATTTCTCTGTTGGAGATTTTTACTTGGCCGCTCGTTTTTGGATGGTATGGTGATGCTACCTTGTGCCTTACTCCCTGTTTATAAAATGTGATCCTCCATCGCTTATGACAACCCTGAGAACTCCAAAGCGGGGGAAAATGATCGTTTTGAACATCTTGACAACGATGCTCACGTCGTTGGTTGGGCTGGCTATTGCTTCCACCCACTTGGGGACATAATCGACGGCTACGAGGATGTACTGATTCCCATAAGAAGTTGGGAACGGTCCCATGAAGTCAATTTCCCATACATCAAACACTTCTACTTCTAAGATGAAGTTCTGTGGCATCTCATTTCTTCTACTTATATTCCCCATTCTTTGGCAAGCGTCGCATCTTGAGATGAAAGTATGCGTGTCCTTGAACATGGTCAGCCACCAGAATCCAGCTTGCAGTACCTTAGAGACGGTCTTGAAATTGGCGAAGTGTCCCGCGTTAGCCGATCTGTGGCATCCATGCAAGCCCTCGACTTCCTCTTCTGCCACGCATCTTCTGAATAGTCCGTCTGTGCACTGTCTGTATAGATACGACTCGTCCCAGAAGTACTTGCATGAGTCTCTCAGAAACTTCTTCTTGTTGTATCCCACGAACTGAGGTGGTTTGATGTCGACCGCAAGGTAGTTTGCGATGTGTCGGAACCATGGTTTGTTGTGTGCTCCGGATTGCGCCATAGGAGGATGTCTCATTGTTGGCTCTTCTGCTGCGGGGACTGCATTGATCGAGTTCATGCTTTCTTCGGGGAGGCCGTCGTTTATAGGGATCTTATCCCCATAATTTACTCGTGAAATGTGATCTGTTGCCCCATTATCAGCCCATCTTCGGTCTTTTATCTCTATGTCGAATTCTTGGAGTAGAAGGACCCACATAATCAGTCTAGGTTTCGTGTCTTTCTTTGTCATTATGTGCCGGATTGCTGCATGATCGGTGTGCACTATAACTTTCGACCCGACCAGGTACGCGAAATTTTTCGAATGCAAACACGATAGCTAGAAGCTCCTTCTCTGTCGTTGTGTAGTTGCATTGGGCGTCGTCTAGGGTCTTGCTCGCATAGTAGATTGCGTGCATCTTCTTATCTTTCTTCTGTCCCAACGCCGCTCCCACTGCATAATCAATGGCGTCGCACATAATCTCAAATGGTTGTTCCCAATCAGGGGGTTGTACTACTGGAGCTGACACCAGAGCTTCTATGATCTTGTGGATGGCTTGCAGGCATTCTTCGTCGAATTTGAATTATGCGTCTTGCAGAAAAGACGGGTTAACGGTCTTGCTATCTTTGAGAAGTCTTGGATGAACCTCCTGTAAAACCCTGCGTGACCCAGGAAGCTCCGTTTCCCTTTGACGTTTGACGGTGGTTGCAGGCTCGTTATGACTTCTATCTTTGCCTTATCAACCTCGATGCCTTCTGCAGAGATCTTATGTCCGAGCACTATGCCGTCTCGCACCATGAAATGGCACTTCTCCCAATTCAGAGCGAGGTGCTTATCTTCGCATCTTTGCAGGACCTTCCCTAAATTACTCAGACATTCTTTGAAAGACGGCCCGTGGACAGAAAAGTCATCCATGAAAAATTCCATAAATTTCTCAATATAATCAGTAAAGATCGATAGCATGCACCTTTGAAATGTTGCAGGAGCGTTGCAGAGGCCAAATGGCATACGCCGGTATGCGAACGTTCTATAAGGGCACGTGAAAGTCGTCTTTTCTTGGTCCTCTGGCCGTATTGGGATCTGAAAAAAATCCAGAATATCCGTCAAGAAAACAATGGTATTGATGGTTTGCTAACCTTTCTAATGGGGTTCTAATGCAAGGGATCTCTCAATTAACATGTGAACTTTGGCAAAATACTAAGAGTAAAAAGCAACCTATGCATACAAGGACAAATTTCCATCTACCCTTTGTAACACAACATGCCTTCACTCTCATTTTTTTAGCTCACTCACCAACCCCAACCCTAAACTACCCATTGCAAGGCAATTCGCCAAACCCAATAGAAACTCAAACACCTTTCTTCTTTTCCTTTACTCTTTAAGCCCAAAGGGGAAACATCTTCTACAACCACAAGTGTTGGCACACTTTCATTCAAGCTCTTTCTCTTTTCATTTAGCTATCCTCTTTCTTTATTACTTAGCCATATTTTTTTTTCTTTCTTGGCTCTTATACTTTTCATTTTAAGAGGATTTTCTTTCTTTACTTAACACTTAGAGCATAACACAAAGCCAACACTTGTTACAAATATTTTCGTTCCCCCTCTTTCTCCAACTCAATTTCGCCCAAATCACTTGCTCCACATAAACATCAAATCGAAACTCCCACCCAAGAATCCTATCCTATCATCTAGCTCATTGTTCTCGAGCTAGCTACATGGAAACCTATCCTTGTCGCTCTAAACTCAACACTTTTTGCTAAGTTCACAAGATGAATAAGGCCTAAAGCACTCAATAAGGAAGAGGTTTCAAAGGAAGCTTAGTTAGGGAGTTCGTTTTAAACCGCTCTAAAGATGAGAGTCGGCTATTTGGGTTAACAAGAGTGGTAAAAGGAAAGAAGATAACCCAAATATGTATATGGTATCCACAAGTTCTCTAGCAATGCATAACCATGATAATTACTTGTTCAAATTAGGTTCAAATTCATAGAGTTGGTTTCTATTCAAAGCTTGCTTCAATTAAAACTCAAGTTGCAAATGGTGAGGTCCAAGTAGGGTTCAACTTTAACTTTCAAAACTTGCACACAAAGCATCAAACAACTAATAACTAGGGCCTTGAACTAATTCATGAGTTAAACACCTTACAAGGAAAAATCATCATTGTCCCCTATGCATGAATGCAATCCTATATGAAAGCTAGACTCAATCCTACTTATGTAACAAATGCAAATGCAACTACATGCTATTTTTTTTGGAATTTTCGAAATTTTTCAATTTTTTTGGTTTTTTTTTTCTATGCCATAAATGTATGCATGAGACTCAAGAATGCAAGAGAAAGAAAAATAAGAACACAAAACACATGATCAAATACCATACTCCCCCAAACTTAAATTACACAGTCTCTTGTGTAATCCAAGCTTGGAGAAGATTTCAACAATGCAAATGAAAAATAAAAAAAACAAGATGGTATTTACAATGGTTTGAAATGGTACCTTAATCAAAAACGCATGGAGGAGGAGGAGGATGACTCCATGGAGTAGGATGGATTGCTTGATTGAGGAGTTGGGGATCGCATGACTCTCTTTCCACGCCTTCTTGTCTCATGGGAGGAGGGGCGTGGCTCATCTTCATGCCTTGGCTCACTAGGGACTCCTTGAAAGGAGTGGCGCCTCTCTTCCATGTGGCTATCTCCTTCTTGATCCTCATCTTGACCTCTTTGATGCCTAGAAGATGAGACTCCTTGATCCTTGGATGTGAGGAACTTGATTTGCTTCCCCATGTCCTTGACAGTTTTCACAAGCTTCCTTATGGTCTTGTCTTGCCATTTGTTCCACCTTTGAAGGAGCTTGATGTGCTCATGAGCCTTTCGCGCAGGCTCTCCTTGGTTTGTGCCTTCATAGGGGTCAAAGAAGTACCTCTCACTACCATAGATTGGAGGTGCTTGGTATGGCTCATGAGTGGTGTCCCAATAGGCCATAGGGAAGGTCTCGATGTCCTCTAGTTGCTCGTCAGTTGGAGTGAATGCAGCGTTTGCTCTGTCCCTTAGTGTAGTGAGGTGAATGCAAGGAAGCTTGATT
This sequence comes from Alliaria petiolata, assembly GCA_020283515.1. Classification (NCBI taxonomy): domain Eukaryota; kingdom Viridiplantae; phylum Streptophyta; class Magnoliopsida; order Brassicales; family Brassicaceae; genus Alliaria; species Alliaria petiolata. The sequence goes on from JAHZTW010000003.1 coordinate 49,416,160, forward strand.
GTGGCCTCCTTTAGCAGCTCCACATTGAACTTGTACTTGAAGCTCTTTCCTTCCTTCACCAAAAACTGACCCTTGAGGAGATAGGAGGAGTCGATGTATTGCTCATCAGCTGAGGGTTCTCCTAATTTGATGCCCACTTCTTCAAGAATAGGAGTGATCATGCCCCCAATGGCTAGATGGTGTCGATCTTTCTTCTTGGCTATAGCTTTGCTGTGATAACTTGCTGCATGAGCAACCCAAATCTGCACTAAGCCATTCCCGGTATCATCACCTCGCATCTCATAGTTGTAGAGGTAACGGATTATACCCTTAAGCCCAACATCAAGCATCTCCCATTCTTCAGCAGTCATTTCCACACTCTCCTTCCTAGCAAAGAAGGTATGAGCTAGCACCTTCTGAGCATAGCGAATCGCTGGGTGGCGGATGAGCTTGCTCTTGACCTTCCCGGTCTTGTAAGTCCCGTTACCAAGCAAATTCCAAAGCCTCTCCAACTCTGATTTCTGAATATTCAACCGCGAACCACGCCCTGCCCCATCATCAAAACCAAGCACTTCACCAAGCTTCTTGAAGCCCATCTTGTGTTACTTGTTGTGAACTCGGAATTTGATGAATCCGAACCCATCCTTTTCTGGATCAATACCCGCTGAGCTTGAGGTTGTCACCTTCAAAGATGAGAGGAATTGGCATGTCTCCTCTTGGTGGCTTGGGTATGATCGGTTGAACCATCTTTCACACCCCAAATTTCTGAAAATTTCAGTCACATCCTCCAAGAGACCCAACTCCTCAAGCAGCTCATGATTCGGATACTTAGTCCCCTTGAAAGGCATCTCCATAAGGGACTTGTAAATCGATGAGGGAGTCGGATTTGAGGCCTCAGCTTTCTCAGCCTTCTTTTGCTTGGCTTTCTCTCTACTAACATCTCCCTTGCTAGACAACTTCCTCATAACCGGAGGACTCTCTTCAGGATCCTCTTCTACCTCCACAGGCCTCTTGCCTTGTTTCTTGCTAGCATCACNTTGTCCATGTCAAAGTTCATGACAACTTCACCCAAATCAAGCTCTATTTTCCCTTTTCTCACATCAATGATGGCACCAGCTGAAGCCAAAAATGATCTTTCCAAAATAAGAGGATCTGCAGGTTCTTCATCATACTTCAAAACCACAAAGTCTGTGGGAATTATGCAGCCTTCAATCTTCAAGGGAACATCTTCTAAGACACCTTCTGGAAATCTCTTTGATCGATCAGCTAGGATAAGAGAGATTCTGCTTGGCTTGAAATCAGTCATTCCAAGTTTAACAGCAATAGAGTATGGTATCAAGTTGATACTTGAGCCTAGATCGCAGAGAGAGCGAGGAAACCTTCCTGTTGAGATTGAGCAATCTAGCACAAAGTTCCATGGATCTGGTAATTTCTCTGGAATCCTCCTCTGAATAACAGCACTGACTTGTTCAAAAACCCACACCTTCTTCTTCTTCCTTGGAACTATGTTCAAGAGAATTGCATTCATGTCTCTGGTAAGCAATGCTCCTTCTTCAGGACTCACACCGTTTGCAACCATTCTCTTGACATATCTTCTTAATGCAGGTGAAAGTTGGACTGCATCAACTAGGGGTAGCTCAACCATCAGCTTACTCATCATCTCCTTGCATCTGGCTTCTTCTCTCTCCTGTTTAGATCTTCTGGGAGGCAGGGGGTAGGGTATCTTAGGCTTGTACACTTTTTCCTCTTGCGATGTTAAAGCTTCAGCTCGATCCAGCGATGTCTGTGTAGGGTGTCGATCGACACCAGCCTTGTGTCGATCGACACACGGGCTAGAGCTCTCGATTTCGCGATGTTCTTTGGGTGTCGATCGACACAGAAGAGTGTCGATCGACACTTGATCTGTAGGGGTGTCCGGAGCTTCTTTTTCAATTTCCTCCAACTTCACAAGGTCTTCAGCACTTAGATTCTCCTTCTCCTCTGGTTCTATCTTGCTTCTGCTCCTTGTCGTGATGGCATTCACAGGGCGTCTGAGATTTGTATCAGTCTTCCCAGGAAGAAATCCTTCTTACCTATGAACAGCTTCTGCGGTTTGAGCAACTTGAACATCCAATTTCTTGACATGGTTGTTCAGAGATTCAAATTTCCCATTCAAGTCTTGGTACATGGCGTCCATCTTTCCAGTCACATCTTGATATAATGTGTCAATCTTCCCATTAAAGTTTACTGTCATCTTCTGTTGTCCTTCTAAAAGCTGTTCTATCATAGACTCCATCTTATTGTCTTGTGCAGGAGGCTTCTGGTAAGAAGAAGAACCATAGCTTCTCTGGAAGTTGTTGTTCTGAAAAGGCTTCTGGTAAGAAGAACCATAGCCTTGCTAATTGCTGAACCTTTGACCTTGAAATCCAGCACCATTGATGAAGTTAACCTCTTCTTGTGTGGCTCAAAGGTCTCCACTTCTGCAGCAAACTGAACTTGCCTTTTTCCCACCAAAAGACTGTGTACGTTGTCCAGCTTCCTGTTGGCTTCAGCGATATGGGCTCCTCCATTCACTCCAGCGTGTTGTCTTCTTTCGAAGTCTGCGTTCTTGGTGCTGTTACTAGAGGCCAAATTCTCTATAAGCTCTATCGCACCTTCTGGAAATCTTGTGTTGAAGTTGCCATTGCTCGCAACATCTAGGGCCATCTGGTACCTCCAATCAATTCTGTGGTAGAATATACCGATAAGCTGCGGCTCGCTGAATCCATGATGTGGGCAGTCCCTCTGGTAAGGTCTGAACCTCACCCAAGAAGCCTTGAAAGCTTCAGTGGGTCCTTGAGTGAATGTAGTGATCTTCATCCTCAGCTCATCGGATCTCGCGTCATCAAAGAAATTGCATAAGAATGCATTCTTTGTATCTTCCCACGTGGTCAAAGATCCTGGATCAAGCTGCTTTAGCCAATATGATGCATCTCCAGCAAGCGAATAAGGGAAAAGCTTGCAGAAGAGATAATCATATGACACTCCATTAGCCTTGATGCTTGAGGCTAAGTCCTCGAATCTCTCAACGTGGTCCATCGGGTGCTCATTAGGAAGACCATGGAAGGGATGCTGAGCCACTAAAGTGTAGTAGGCAGGCTTTAGCTCGAAGTCATTCCTCTGAAATGCAGGAGGACGGATCGCAGCTCTATTGGCATAGAACTGGTCTGGGCGGTTGTACTCGCCAAGTGTTCTTCCACGTCCAGCTTCTGCGAGTGCTTGTATCGCTGGTTCGACTATGACGGTGCCAGCCTCATCAAGTCTCTGTCCTTGGGCGTTTCTTCTATTGCCGTCCAAGTCTGTGAAGTTACCAGCCTCATCACGAATCAAAATCACAGGCTCATCCATCTCTGTCTGCGAAGGGTGTCGATCGACGCTAGTGGATTTGCGGTTTGTGCGTTCTAGACGGCTGAGTTCCTGGTTGCTGAGTTTGATTAGCTCATTTTCCTTGTTGCTCCTGGTATTGCAATTATGCATACACGTGAAACCAAGAAATAAAGGCTAAAATTAGTAACCAAAAACAAAAAAATAAAAACCTAGACAAAATTCTAATACTAGAAATCTGTAGGCAACTAATATCCTTCCCCGGCAACGGCGCCAAAATTTGATATGGGTCAAATTTACCCTAGAACTACTCTCTCAAATTAAGAGATCAGTTGTAGTACTTAGGGATTGAATCCACAGAGAAGGGATAGTCACACAGCAGTTTTCTAAATTCGAATTAAGCTAGGAAGAATAATAAAAGTAAAGACAGAAAGCAATTAAAAACGGGGTAAGTTCAGGAGACGAAACGCTAGGTTCAGGGAAATTCTCAGGTGATCTAAATTGCAGGTCTAGACAGGATGTTAGGAAGTATNCCAGATCCTTTCCTTGGTATAAATTTCGAACTCTAACATTGGTATTGCCACATAACTTTTCTGATTCTTTTCCCTTCCTTAGTACCAAAACAAGACATTCTCATACAGCTCCCCTATTTTCTCTTCCCTTGGTCAACTTCTGCCCATTTTCAGGGTGTTCTAAGATCTTTTCATTGACTCTTCTTATTCTTTTTGGGATCTCTGGAAATAGTGCTGCTCTCTACTTGTGTTCCTTGTGAGGAGACGTGTTCAAGAGCATCACTAATATTGTTCCTTGTGTGGAGACAGGCTCATTACAAGGCATTATTCCCAGAATTAAACTCTTTTTCTTTCTTTTCTCAAGGGAAGATCAAGGAGAGACTGCAATTGCCTATCTGTTCGAACTGAAAGAGGAATCAAGTTCTGCGCATACCTAGTTCTTATAAGGGGATCTGAACTCGCCCTGTTAGACTGATTCCACTTGCAGCTTTCTACTTAGTAAGTCCTGCAATCAACTCTTATAACAATGGTTCTTCAAGTGTCAACTTCCTGTGGTTAGTTTCTAGAAAAACCGATAGTTCCAACTGATTTTGACTCAATAAAACAAATTTTGAAAACTTTTGACTCAAGACTCTCAAAACAAAACACAAAGTCAGTAATCACGTCCCCCAGACTTAAACAACACTGTCCCCAGTGTTGTCAAGCCCAAAGTTGGCTAAAAGAAAGATTAGAAACAACATAAAAGACCAAAATAGAAGACTTACCTTCGTCTGCGCATGGTCAATGTCGAGTCCAATGTCGCCTTTTTTCAACTGACTGAAACTAAGACTTAGTAAAATCAAAACGAAAATAAAAATAAAAACGTACCTAACAGTGGGTTGCCTCCCACTCAGCGCTCGTTTACAGTCATTAGCTTGACTGTGTCGGGGTTCAGACGTCTGGTGGATCTGAGGGTGGCATTGAATTCTTCCCAGACGAATGTCTTCTCATCCATGGTGGTGTATAGGCATTAGGTGCATGAGATTGACCAAGGAAATGAGGAACAGCAGCAGGGTGGGCCTTGAGTTCGGGTGGGACAGTTCGTTTTCCTGCAGCATAATCAAAAGAAATACCAAGCCCTCTACGAGAATCTCGTGGCTTGTATAAGTGTGAAACAGCTTTTGAACCTTTGGTGTTCTTATTGACAATATCAGGAGGTTTGAAATTGATTCCAGGAAATGCGTACCTTTGCTTCCTTCGAGGTTTATGGCATGTAGGATGTGGAAGCATCTGTTTGACCACTTGTGATGGAATTGCAGCATTGGAAGTGACTTCTGGTGTGATCCGCGAAGGGTGTCGATCGACACTGGTGGTGTCGATCGACACCGACTTTGTAGCTCGAATCTCGGCACTTTGGTTGCAGTTCTGCTCCGCAATCCTTGTCTCCATGATGAAAACGTCTTCCTCCATCAACTTAGCACTGATTAGACTTTCACTTTCGCTCAATGTCCTGAAGGTATGATTGTTTCCACTCCAATCTTCAAACTCCACATTTTTCTTAGAATTCTCAGCCAATGCCTCTTGAATAACCAGTTTGTCTTCTTCATTTTCAGTATCAAGCTCCTTGACATACCCAGCAGTAATGGCATCCGAATTTTCCATGATTGGACCTTCATCTATGGACATCTCTACTGAAAAAGCTTGACCATCAGTGGTGGATGGTCCTCTTAATTTGTCCATGTCAAAGTTCATGACAACATCACCCAAATCAAGCTCTATTTTCCCTTTTCTCACATCAATGATGGCACCAGCTGAAGCCAAAAATGATCTTTCCAAAATAAGAGGATCTGCAGGTTCTTCATCATACTTCAAAACCACAAAGTCTGTGGGAATTATGCAGCCTTCAATCTTCAAGGGAACATCTTCTAAGACACCTTCTGGAAATCTCTTTGATCGATCAGCTAGGATAAGAGAGATTCTGCTTGGCTTGAAATCAGTCATTCCAAGTTTAACAGCAATAGAGTATGGTATCAAGTTGATACTTGAGCCTAGATCGCAGAGAGAGCGAGGAAACCTTCCTGTTGAGATTGAGCAATCTAGCACAAAGTTCCATGGATCTGGTAATTTCTCTGGAATCCTCCTCTGAATAACAGCACTGACTTGTTCAAAAACCCACACCTTCTTCTTCTTCCTTGGAACTATGTTCAAGAGAATTGCATTCATGTCTCTGGTAAGCAATGCTCCTTCTTCAGGACTCACACCGTTTGCAACCATTCTCTTGACATATCTTCTTAATGCAGGTGAAAGTTGGACTGCATCAACTAGGGGTAGCTCAACCATCAGCTTACTCATCATCTCCTTGCATCTGGCTTCTTCTCTCTCCTGTTTAGATCTTCTGGGAGGCAGGGGGTAGGGTATCTTAGGCTTGTACACTTTTTCCTCTTGAGATGGTAAAGCTGCAGCTCGATCCAGCGATGTCTGTATAGGGTGTCGATCGACACCAGCCTTGTGTCGATCGACACACGGGCTCGAGCTCTTGATTTCGCGATGTTCTTCGGGTGTCGATCGACACTCTCCTGTGTCGATCGACACTGGATCTGCAGGGGCGTCCGGAGCTTCTTTTTCAATTTCCTCCAACTCCACAAGGTCTTCAGCACTTAGATTCTCCTTCTCCTCTGGTTCCATCTTGCTTCTGCTCCTTGTCGTGATTGCATTCACATGGCGTCTGGGATTTGTATCAGTCTTCCCAGGAAGAAATCCTTCTTGCCTATGAACAGCTTCTGCGGTTTGAGCAACTTGAACATCCAATTTCTTGACATGGTTGTTCAGAGATTCGAATTTCCCATTCAAGTCTTGGTACATGGCGTCCATCTTTCCAGTCACATCTTGATATAATGTGTCAATCTTCCCATTAAAGGCCACTGTCATCTTCTGTTGCCCTTCTAGAAGCTGTTCTATCATAGATTCCATCTTGTTGTCTTGTGCAGGAGGCTTCTGGTAAGAAGAAGAACCATAGCTTCTCTGGAAGTTGTTGTTCTGAAAAGGCTTCTGGTAAGAAGAACCATAGCCTTGCTGATTGCTGAACCTTTGACCTTGAAATCCAGCACCATTGATGAAGTTAACCTCTTCTTGTTCTGGCTCAAAGGTCTCCACTTCTGCAGCAAACTGAACTTGCCTCTTTCCCACCAAGAGATTGTGTACGTTGTCCAGCTTCCTGTTGACTTCAGCGATATGGGCTCCTCCATTCACTCCAGCGTGTTGTCTTCTTTCGAAGTCTGCGTTCTTGGTGCTGTTACTAGAGGCCAAATTCTCTATAAGCTCTACCGCACCTTCTGGAAATCTTGTGTTGAAGTTGCCATTGCTCGCAGCATCTAGGGCCATCTGGTACCTCCAATCGATCCCTCGGTAAAAGATACCGATAAGCTGCGGCTCGCTGAATCCATGATGTGGACAGTCCCTCTGGTAAGATCTGAACCTCACCCAAGAAGCTTTGAATGCTTCAGTGGGTCCTTGAGAGAATGTAGTGATCTTCATCCTCAGCTCCTCGGATCTCGCATCATCAAAGAAATTGCAAAGGAATGCATTCTTTGTATCTTCCCATGTAGTCAAGGATCCTGGTGGCAGCTGCTTCAGCCAGTATGATGCATCTCCAGCAAGCGAGTAAGGGAAAAGCTTGCAGAAGAGATAATCATATGTAACTCCATTAGCCTTGATGCTTGAGGCTAAGTCCTCGAATCTCTCAACGTGGTCCATAGGGTGCTCATTAGGAAGACCATGGAAGGGATGCTGAGCCACTAAAGTGTAGTAAGCAGGCTTCAGCTCGAAGTCATTCCTCTGAAATGCAGGAGGACGGATCGCAGCTCTATTAGCATAGAACTGGTCTGGGCGGTTGTACTCGCCAAGTGTTCTTCCACGTCCAGCTTCTGCACCGGCGATTTGTATCGCCGGTTCGACTATGACGGCGCCAGCCTCATCAAGTCTATGTCCTTGGGCGTTCCTTCTGTTGCCCTGTAGGTCGACAAAGTCGCCAGCCTCGTTGCGCATTAGGATCAGTGGTTCTGCCATCTCAGTCTGCGTCTGGTGTCGATCGATACAAGCGGTGTCGGTCGACACTAAGGTATGGTGTCGATCGATGCTCTCTGTGTCGATCGACGCTCGAGCAGATGCTCGGTTTGTGCGTTCGAGATGACCGAGCTCCTGGTTCAATGGGACTAGTTCCTCTTCCTTGTTGCTTCTGGTACTGGGCATGCACCTGAAACCAAAGATGAGAAACTAAATCAGTAACAAAAACAAAAATAAAAACCTAGACAAAATTCTAATACTAGAAATCTGTAGGCAACTAATCTCCTTCCCCGGCAACGGCGCCAAAATTTGATATGGGTCAAATTTACCCTAAGCAACTCTCTCAAATTAAGAGATCAGTTGTAGTACTTAGGGATCGAATCCACAGAGAAGGGATAGTCACACAGCGAATTTCTAATTTCGAATTAGGCTAAGTGAGAATGTAAAACTAGAAACAGAAAGCAATTTAAAACTTAGTAAATTCAGGAGACGAAACGCTAGGTTCAGGGAAATTCTCAGGTGATCTAAATTGCAGGTCTAGACAGAATGTTAGGAATTATGAAGAACTGTTCTAGAACTCGAAACACTAATGTAAAATCAACCAACTCTCGCTGCGAAGATTATCTATGTCTAAACCCTAGAATTCCAAATCTCTTTGCAAATCCTATCGATTCAAACAAGCATTAAAGTTCAGGTTCAATTGTTCACAAAACCCTAAACCAAATCTCTTTGCGAATAGGTATTTTGCTCATCTAACATTAGTTCAGGCAATCAATAATACTCTCGCATCTATTAATTAACCTAAGATCAGATTCTAGGTCGCGAAGCTAGAATAAGCATTAAACACAAATCCAGATGAAGAACTCTAATGATTTTATCCTAACAATTTAATTCGACCTAACAATTCATTAATCACCTTTGAAAAACCCTAAACCTAACAAGCAAACTACTCAGACATGATCAATGAAACAGAAATCATAACTTGAATAGAAAGCATAAAAGAAATCAATAGAATAAATAAAGGGAGTTCCAAATTTGCTCTAAGGAGACAAATTCTTCTCTCCAAAAACTATCTATAAATCTCTCTCTAAAATAATTGGTAGCCTAAACAATGGCTGAAAAACTATATTTATAGAAAAGGATTTTCGTCCAGGGGCAATCTTGTAATTCTTCAAAGCTTGAGTGATTTCCTTTTTCTGATGGAATTGGGAAACTTTGGCCGTCCTTCCTTGGTGTCGATCGACACAGATGGTGTCGATCGACACCCTGTGCGTAATTCCACTCTTCTGACTTCATCACTTCGCAGCTTCTTGCAGAATGCTCCAAAAAGCTTCAGAATCTCCAATTATGCTCCAAACGTAGTCCAACCTATAAAGACTCTAATAGGACTCTAAAAGTATCAAAAGACTCTATAAAAACACTTATATCATGGCCTAAAGTGGGTAAAAACCATGATATATCAACGTGCCAATTGATGATTTTCTGCCTAAGGAGAATGTCTACTTCGTTGAGAGTAGTTTCCACGCTGTGAGTTCTGAGCAGACGAGCCTAGTGTCGATCAACACTAAGAGAGTGTCGATCGACACTCAGTCCGAAAAATTGAAGATCGAAAACTCATGTGCCCGAGTGTCGATCGACACCATCTGTGTCGATCGACACCCAACGCGAACTTCACTTCGCATGATCTTAGACGAAGTTGTTTCGACAGTCAATCTTTGCCATTAATGATTCAAATCGACCATGGTATGTTGACATTGTGAACTACCTTGCTGCTGACATTGAGCCTAAACATCTCAAGAACTATGAGAAGAAGATGTTCACAAGGGAACTCAGAAGATACTATTGGGATGAACCTCACTTGTACAAGCATTGTTAAGACAATGTTTACAGAAGATGCATTGCAGAGAGTGAGGTCCGTGATGTGCTATTCCATTGTCATGGTTCCGAGTATGTTGGGCATTTCGCAACCTTCAAGACAGTATCCAAAGTTCTTCAAGCAGGCTTTTGGTGGCTTACCATGTTCAAGGATGCTCAGCTGTTCATCACGCAATGTGATGTTTGTCAAAGGAGAGGAAAGATCAGCAAGAGACACGAAATGCCACAGAACTTCATCCTTGAAGTGGAGATTTTTGATTGCTGGGGTATTGACTTCATGGGACCTTTCCCTTCATCCTTTGGGAAGCAGTACATCTTGGTAGATATGGATTACGTTTCTAAGTGGGTGGAAGCAATTGCTTCTAAGACCAATGATGCTGCTGTGGTTTTCAAGCTATTCCAGACCATCATTTTCCCAAGATTCGGAGTGCCTCAGATTGTTATTAGTGATGGTGGTTCTCACTTTATCAACAAGGTTTTCAACAAGCTACTGAAGAAGCATGGTGTTCAACATCGTGTGGCTACTCCGTATCACCCCCAAACGAGTAGACAAGTCGAAGTCTCCAACAGACAGATCAAGAAAATTCTGGAGAAGACAGTGGGAAAGACAAGGAAAGATTGGGCTGCGAAGCTGGATGATGCACTTTGGGCCTACAGGACTGCCTACAAAATGCCACTTGGGACTACACATTTCCAGCTACTCTATGGCAAAGCTTGCCATCTTCCAGTGCAGTTGGAACACAAGGCGCATTGGGCTATCAAGAAGATGAATTTTGACTTGAAGTCAGCTGCAGAAAGGCGCCTAATACAGCTAAATGAGCTCGACGAATTGCGCCATCACGCCTATGAGAACTCGAAGCCCTACGAGGAGAGGACAAAGGCATATCATGACAAAAAGATTGTCTCCAGACAATTCGAACCAAATGACCAGGTACTTCTGTATAACTCTCGTTTGCAATTGTTTCCTGGTAAATTGCGTTCACGTTGGTCAGGTCCTTTCACCATCAAAGAGGTCAGACAATATGGAGCAATTGTGGTGACAAACTCCAAAGGAGAGGAGTTCACTGTGAATGGGCAGAGAGTGAAACACTATTGGGCTCAAGCCGAGATTCCAGAAGGACACATTGTGTCTCTGGATGATGCACCAACTGCCTAAACACGAGAACAGTCAAGCTATTAACGTTAAACGAGCGCTTAGTGGGAGGCAACCCACTGATAGGTACTTAGTTTATTTTTCATTTTGATTTTGGTTTTACTAATTATTTTGGCTTTTGCGTAAAAAAAAGAAGGAAAGCTCGATCATGTTCAGTGTCGATCGACACCATGCGGGGACACAGGTAAGTTCTTCAAAACCTGACACTTACTCTTGTTCTCTCATTTTTTCCAAAACCCGAGCTTTGAGAGATTTTTCCACAAATCACCAAATTTTCATTTCTTAACCAAATTGAGTAATTCAAAGCTCTAATCCGTGCGGATTTCATCACTCTTTCATTATCCATTGTGATGCAACAGGTTTTAGAGTCTGTTTTCGAGTTTTAAATTTATAACCCTATTGCCTGCAAGTGCACAGATGTGCGATGTAGTAATTAGGGTGTCGAACCACAGAGACTATGATGCTTCAAGCAAATCACTAAAATAGAAAATCAAATAAGAACGACCGGATTAAAGATTGGTTTTAGGGATGATGGTTTTAGTAACGAAACAAAAATCAAGATGGTTTGTAAAACTATAAAACGGAACGCTGGGTTTCAGGGATCTCTCGGGTGTTTTACGGAATGATTCTATGATTGAAACACTTGACCTAGGCAAATCAATTCTACTGGTTCTTAAGCTTAAACACGAAAGTGGTCGGATCCCCCTTTCGGAGAACCAAACACCTAAACCTAAACTGCTCGTTCGCTCCCCTTCGGTAGCGACTTCGCAGCAAGATCATCTATTAGATTAGGTTCAATGAAGCTCACTGTGCACCGTCGATATGCATAAGCATCCTTCGGTACCTGCTCGATTAAAACTATGTCCGGCCAATAGATTCAGCGCTCACGCGGTTCTAATGATCCTATAATCGATCCTTGAGTGGCCTGTCAAAGATTACGCAATAAGAAAGAATCCAAACGAAGAACAATGAAAAGCATACTACCTATGATCTAACAAACCTAATCGAATCAAACCATAAAATCCCTTGAGAAACCCCCTGCGAAACCAAACTATGAGACTACTCAGACATGGAATCGAAAGTCATTATCATTGCAATAGGTAAAAATCTCAAAGGTTTGAAAAGAAAATAGGGGAAGTGATAACGATGCAAAGAAGGTGCAGAAAAGAGATGAAAGAGAGTGTCGAATGAGGGCGACGAGATTGGGGACTGGAGAAGACGGCTTTCGAAAAGCTCATGTTTCGACGAGATCCCGTGGTGGGAAGGTCTCCGTCTTGTGCTAAACTTCTGTCGAAAAGCTCATGTTCCGAAAATGTCCGTTTTGCTCCCTTTTTCCTAAGTATTCCTGAAAAGAGTCTTGGACATACAAATACTAAAAAACTACATTAATACCTTAGTGAAATGCTTATTAAAGCACTCACTTATGAAGGTAAAAATGGGTAAAATATGCATGTTATCAACTCCCCCAGACTTAAACATTTGTTTGTCCTCAAACAAAACAGAAATCTAAGTAAGGAAAAGAGGTTTGAAAAGGTGGAAACTCACCAATACTTGGGAACTCATCAAGTCTAGCAATTGACCTGTTTGAGCCACGTAACTTGGAATTCAGCTTCAAGGCGTTTGGGTCTAGTTACCTTGAGCTTTTCACCCTTCCCGGATACGCTTCATGGTCCCTTTGAGTATTTCGAGCTTTCTCTTGTTGACTCCTTTATTCGTTTAGGCGTGCGGTCTCTATCGAGGGAGTATTGATCGACGAGACATTATACTTTCTCTTCCAAACATCTAGACAAAGACATTTCAGACATAACTCTCCTATTTTCTCTTCCCTAAGTCGATTTCTCCCTACTTTTCTAGGGTATCATTTTATTTTTTCTATCTACTTTCTTATTCCATTTTTTTTTTCTTATTCTTAGCTTGAGAATGATCACTTCTTTGAAGTTTACATGATTGCTGTGAACCGTCATTGTCCTTTAAGGAACTCTGGTTGCCATTCCCAAACTAAAACCTTTCTTTCTATTTTTTTTTTCTTTTCTATAGTAAGGGAAGATCAAGGAGAGGTTGCATTGCATCTACTTATTCATGCTAGAGTCTAAAAGAGGAGCAAAGTTTAAAGTACCTCAAGCCCCTTGACGAGAAGATTTGATTCATTAGGTGCGGAGTCAACGCAAGATCCTTCGAGTACTCTAGAGATTAAAACTTTCTCCGTTGGAATGATCCACTCGCCGTGTTCAACTTAGTAAACCTTGCTTCTAAATCCGTGAGAATGGTCATTAAGGTTCCTTGTTCAAAGTGACTTGTACCTAGCAAAGTTCATAGTTTCCGACTAAAAGAAAAAAAGTTTTGACTCTATAAAACGACTCGATAAATGATGTAAGTATGCATAAGACTCATCTAATAAAAGCATGATTAGTAATATGAAACCCCCCCAGACTTAAATCAAACTGTCCCCAGTTTGTTTAAATCGAGTTGAGGTGAAAAAGATAGGTAAATTCAAGTACAAGCTTGTGAAGACTTACTTGAAAGTGGCGTTGGGTTTGGTATGGGTGGATGGGCGTGTGGTATGATTGAGCTAAGGACTTGATCATTATCCTTATGTCCCTGCTTAGAATCGATTTGATTGAACAAAAGAAATCGAAAACTTAGCTCGAAAGGAAATGTGTTGCGCGGTTGAGCTTCCTTGCTTCGGATGGTGGTGGTGGGCGTGTGTGGGTGATGGATGAGGATGGTGATAGGCGTTTGGTGGTGATGATTGGCTCGCCTTTGATGTGAAGAACAGGTACTCCGGTTGTTGAGTACTCATCTTGGTTCTTTGACCTTTGATAACACCATGAATGAGATATGTAAAATCTTCCGTCCTTGCGTCTTGAAGATTGCGTCACCTCAGAAACTTGACTTAAAGTTTGGGTCTATGCTGGCCTATCCAGTGATCTGTTCGGGATCCCGGAAGACAGGTGTTGCTAGTACGAACTTCAATGTCATATGAAATCCTTACTTGGCTTTGGTAAAGGTCTTGGTCGCGAAAGAGAGAAGCTAGTCTTCGGGAGCTTTTCTCTTCGCGGTTTGGTGAAGGAAGTTGCATCTTCTTCCTTATGGAGCTTGCACTACGGTTTTCATCCTCTAGAACCGTGGTGTTCTTCTTCGTCTTCGTGGATACAGGTCCGTTGAACGTGCTGGACGAAGTAGGTAGAGAGATGGTTCATTAACTTGACTTGACTTGGATGGAGTCTTGTCTTGTCTAGCCATTTTTGATGCAACAGCAATGTGTCGCGGTTGTTGAAGTGATCTTTACGGTCTTTAGGTCGTGTTCAGGCCATTGAATCAAGGAGGACACTTGAAAGGCTTGAAACAGGTTGAAGGAGGTCCGGGTTTGGTGAGGTCGGATGGAAGCGTCTTCGAACGAGGGCCGGCCGCGCGACGGGTTGTCGCGGCCGCGGCCAGGCGTCTCGCCTCCTCGCCATCGTGGCTCGTGGCGCGGCGAGTGTTCTTCGAAACTCCTTCTTCATTTGTTTGGTCTTTTTGGGTTTTTTTTGATATTTTTGTGCTTTTGGGGTTTATGAAAATGCTGTGAACTAAGAAGAAATCAAAACTAAAGATTAGTATGGTTAAAGAGATGAGAAAGAGAATACCTAAAATGGGCTGCCTCCCATTGAGCCGCTCTTGTTTAGAGTCTTTTAGCTAGACTTTGGTAGAGTTTTTAGTTTTCAAGAACTCCAACTAAAGGATTCGTGGCTCCTTTAGCTTCTCGGCACTCCGCACTTGTTGGCTTGAGACATCTTCTATTCAGCGTTTGATAATACTCATCGTTGTCTCGAAGAACAAATGCATCTTTCAGCTTCCTTCTCTTAAGTTGTTCGGCTTTCTCTTCCAAGTTCGGATGGGTGATGAGCTCGGCCTTTGGAGAGGATTTTGATGACTTTCTAAGCTTCCCCTTGGCTTCATGTAGGTCGCCATTAAGTCTCATGTGAGGCAAAGTCGAACTTAAATCACATGGGGTCACCCTACACCACAAACTTCTCGGTTTGGTGCCTCCCTCAAACGCGTCGAGCAGATCTTCTTCTATGATGTTTTTGACATCTTTTGTACTTTCTCCATGATTTAGGATGGGTCCATCTCCACTGCCTATGGTTGTGGAATGAGATCTCTTTGGAGGTGTTGCTTGATAGAAGGTTCTCTTGTTATCTTCCGAAAAGCTCGCATGCTGGTCCATATGGTAGGTCAAGGCCTTAAAAGATGTGAGGGGTGACGAGCCAATGATAGGCAACTGAATTTTATCCTTCTTTGTTTCCACAATGCGAAAATCAGTAGGCTCGACAGCATCTTCAACCTGAGGTAGTAAGTTTGGCATGAAACCGAACATATTTGGTGAAGGAGAGTCTTCATGTTGAATGGACGTCTTTGGGGGTTGGAGGTTCGGAACTCCTATACTTTCGCAATGGTCTTAGTTATGAGACTAGCTCCTGATCTTGTATCACCAAGATGGTCACGAAATTCTACTCTTTTGGTTGAGCTTTGAACCACAAATGTTTCGGGATCCTTTATCCTTGAAGACGTCTCAAAGAGTTGTTCTTGTATCCCCATTAGTGTCTTCTCCTCCATGAGATTTGTTTCATTCAAACGTTTAGGGTAAGGTACCTTAGGTAGGTACACACGTGTTGGAGGTGGTGGTATTTCTTTTTCTCGCAGAATTTCTCCAGTAACGGCATCCTTATCGATGTCTCCTTCCTCCACGTCTCTGGAGGCTTGATCGTTTCCACTGCGGTTTTTCTCTTTTCCTTCCTCTGGTTCTGCCGTTCTTCTTTCACCATTGGTTAGTCTCTCTTTTTCCCTTGCTACTCTTCTTATTTCTAAGGAGAGGTGCTCGATCTTCTCATTCGTCTGATTGTGGTTGTGTTCAGCTTCGTTTTTGGCCTCCCTTGAGGTCCTCTCAAAAGAGTTGACGAGTTCTTGAATCTTGTCCTCGAGTCTATCGAGACGATTAGACTGGTCTTTGTATATTGAAAGGTCGAGGGAGCGGCTCACTCCCATTAGGTCTCTGGCTTGGTGGCTTCTGTGATGTCGTATTGTACTCCTTTCTAAGTCCTTATGGTGGAGATTCGAGTACTTGCGCTTAAGAGAATCTTGCAGTTCCCGGATGGCTTCTGAATGATGTGAAAGCTCCGATTCCATTCTAGCTAGTGCGCCCATTATAATTTTTAATGGGTCTGCTTTGAATTCCTCTTCACGACGTGCTACTTGATAAGGATCATTTAGGCTGTTGTACTCGCTAATGGCCAGGTTAGTCACCAATTGTCACGCTCCTTTTACTGATTTTGAAGAGAAGTCTCCATTGTTTGTGATGTCCACCGCGGCTTGGAGTCGCCTATTGATTCCTCTGTAGAACGTGCTAATCATATGCTCGTCTTTGAATCTGTGGTGTGGGCAGTCTGTCTCGTATTCCATAAATCGCTCCCATGCTTCGATGAGAGTTTCATGCTTTTCCTGCCGGAATCCTAGTATCTTATCCCTTAGAAGGTAGGAACGAGATTTAGTGTAGAAGCGGTTTAGAAAAACCTTCCTACATTCGTCCCAGTTCGTGGTGGATGCTGGGGCTAAGACCATCTCCATTGATAAAACTCTAATGAGTTTCTTAACTAATTTTTTAATATAAATTTTCTATCACTTAATTATAAAAACTTTTGTAAGAGATCTTAATTTTTTGCTCTTCCATTGGTAGGATCTTTAATAGAGTTCTTAAGAATAAAAAATTAAACACATGCCATTGCTTAATCCATTGCTCAAGTAGTTGATAATTCTTATCGAACCAAACATTCAAACGACACAACATGGACAAAGAAGGTTTTACCTTTGATGATTTCTCTAGAGAAGAAATGAAGAATGGC
>JAHZTW010000003.1:49454039-49477171 GCA_020283515.1 Alliaria petiolata
AAATCTATAAACTCCCTCTCGGCTGAGGGTTCTCCCAAGTTGATGCCAACTTCCTCTAGGATCGGTGTGATCATACCTCCAATGGTGAGTGGGATCGAGCGATCCTTCTTGCTAGTTGCCCGAGCATAGTAACTTGCTGCATGAGCCACCTAAAGCTGCACCATACCATTCCCCGTAGCATCTTCTCTCATTAGGATGTTGTCATGACAGTAGCGGATGATGTCCTTGAGCCCAGCATCAAGCATTTCCCATTCTTTGGAAGTTACAATCACGGTTTCCTTCTTAGCAAAGAAGGTGTGAGCACCTTGTGAGTATAGCGAATAGCAGGATGACGGATCATGGTACTCCTCACTCTCACGGCCTTGTAATCCCCATTAGTAAGAAACTTCCACAGCTTTTCCAACTCGCTTTTTCTAACATCCAAGCGGGATCCCGGACCGGTACTGTTGGGGTCGGTTTCCACCCAGGCGAAATCAATGAAAGAAAAGGCTAAGTATGAAGGGTAATCTCTTACCCGTGCACGAATCGGAGTGAATCACCTCGGTGCATAAACCGTGCACGGACCGAAGTGAATCACCTCGGTGCATAAACCGTGCACGAACCGAAGAGGTTCACCTCGGTGCACAAATCATGCACGGACCGAAGTGGTTCACCTCGGTGCACAAACCGTGCACGAACCGAAGTGGTTCACCTCGGTGCATAAACCGTGCACGGACCAAAGTGAATCACCTCGGTGCATAAACAGTGCACGAACCGAAGTGGTTCACCTCGGTGCACAAATCATGCACGGACCGAAGTGGTTCACCTCGGTGCACAAACCGTGCACGAACCGAAGTGGTTCACCTCGGTGCATAAACCGTGCACGGACCGAAGTGAATCACCTTGGTGCACAAATTGTGCACGAACCGAAGTGGTTCACCTCGGTGCACAAATCGTGCACGAACCGAATTGGTTCACCTCGGTGTACAAATCGTGCACGAACCGAAGTGGTTCACCTCGGTGCACAAACTGTGCAGAAACCGAGCTGAACCGAGCCGTGCACAAACTGTCCAAAGATCGAGCCGAACCGTAAAATGTACGGATTGTGCATGGGCCGAACCAAATCAACATCTCCCCTCGATACTCCGAGCTAAAGGCCCACGAAGGATTCCGAGCTCAAAACCAGGACACGAGGGCGAGCCCAAAACGGATCGTCATGCAAATGGGCTGAGTCTAAGCCCATAAGGAGATCCGAAGTGAGGTTCGCCCTAGAAGACAAAGTTTCACGGAAGGAGCGCCGCGGAGGGGAGATAAACAAGAATCTACGAGAAGATTCTTAGAGATTTTGACTTAGATTTACAAACAAATATGTATAAATAGGGCCCTTAGCTCATTGAAGGCAAGATCCGCGCTATTACCTAGCAAGACACTTGTACCCTAAAAAGCTTATCACAGCAACTCTAATAAAATCGCCATCTTTGGATCTCTGTTTCGGTTTTCTTACTTAGAATCTTTGCGTCCTCTCTATTTTCTGAACAGATAAATCGTTGTGTGAAATGCAGCACGCACAATTTGGCGCTAGAAGGAGGGGGATTAAAGAATTCACACACCAAAAACCGACGCGAACCAGATCCGAGAAGATGACCATCGGAACTACCGACATCGACGACACTACTGCAACGGGGAACGTCACCGGCGGCACCGAAGCGAATCCTCCCGAGGGAGATGGAGCGCTCAACACTACTCAGCAAGCGCCGGAAACCCCCGAGACAATCTCTGCGTCCTTGGCCGAGATGAAAACCATGATGATGGCGCTGGCAAATAAGACGGCCGAGCAAGGCAAAACTCTGGAGAACCTCGCGACGGAGAGTCGAGCCCAAAATCAGCGGATCGGCAGTTTGACCCCCATGATGAATCTGTCTGACAGGAACAGAAGGCTCGGGCTCAACCCGATAGCGCTCAACTTCGCAACTCCAGGAGTGAACAACAGTCGAGCAAGAGGCTCGGGAAATCTCCTATCCGAGGAGAAGAACCTCCGCAGCCACGAGGCCCGACACCACCGAGCCACCACGTCTGGTCCGAAAAGGAGTCCCCGAGCGAGATCGGCAGCTCGGCGGAGCCCTAGACGAACCCACCAACGGCTCGGCGGCCGCAACAGGAACTGGGGAAGAGCGAGCCGATGCGATGACTTCGCAACCAGACGAGGTGACCGTCACCGCGACACCACGAGGTGGAGCTTCGGGAGGCGACCTCGGCTCGGAACAAGATCAGGACTTAGCCGAGGAAGAAGAAAACCTCGTGTGGGTTGAGTAGGCACACTATCAGAACGAGCCCCGGAGGATAAACCGAGGCCGTTTTACCGAACCCAGCCCGGCGAGCCGAGGCAACGCCCTTGACGAAATCCGAGCCGATTTGGCTCGGGCGAACGCGGAGGTGAAAGCTATTCGATCGCAGGTGCACAAGGCGACGAGCGCAGCACCCGAGATTGATTTAATGCTGGAGGAAGCCCAGATGACGCCGTTCACAGCGCGCATTATGGAGGCAAGAGTGTCCGACCCTGGGAAAGTCCGCCTTCTGACTTACGAGGGAATGACAGATCCGAAGGAACATATCATGGCGTTTCGTACGGCGATGGCACGATCCAACCTCAGAGAAAGCGAGCGAGATGCGAGATACTGCCTTTTGTTTGTCGAGAATCTCCGAGGACCAGCCCTCGAATGGTTCTCTAGGCTCGAGCGCAATTCCATCGGCAATTTCAAAGATCTCTGCATCGAGTACATGAAGCAATACTCCATGTTCATGAACCGAGGCGTGTCAGACGCCAACCTCTGGACATTATCTCAAGGACCGAATGAACCGTTAAGAACTTTCATGGCGCGCTTCAAAGCAGTAATGTCAAAAGTAGGAGAGGTGAGCGACAAAGGAGCGCTCCAAGCGTTAAAAAAGTCCCTGTGGTATAAATCGGATTTCCGAAAAGAGATTGGGCGCAACAAACCCCAATCTATCCAAGACGCGATGCATCGGGCATCGGATTTCATACTCGAGGAGGAGGAGTTCCGAATCCTCGACCAACGCTTCGGGACAACAAAATCGGCGAACAAGAATCAAGCGATGCCGAGCCAGCCGAGCCATCCGAAGAATCGCCCGAACGGCGCCTACATCCACCACGAGGGACCAAACTTCAGCGGGGCGCACAACTATCAGATCAGCGCCGAACAAGGAGCTGGGCGAGGTCGAGGAAGAACGAACGGAAACACATGGACTAGGAACTCAAGTTCGTACGACGAAAAAGCCTACTGCGAGATACACAAGACGTACGGACATCTAACAGCCAACTGTCGAATCTTAGGAGACAAGCTCAGGGCGAAATTTTTGGCCAGAGAGCTCGGCAATTCAATCAGCTTGAAGGACCTCGAGCAGGAGAAGACGGCCGCGGCCGAGCAGGAAGAACAAGTCGACCCGGAAAACCGAACGGGCGGTCCGCAGAAGCGAGGGAGAAGAAACAACAACGCCCCGAAATCCGACGGGCCACGTCAACGAATAAACATGATCATGGGAGGATCAGAATACTGCAGAGACACGGTTTCCGCGATAAAAGCCTTTCGACGAAAAGCCGAAGCTCAGATAAACTGGTCCGCACCGAGCAGAAATCTCAATGATGTCATCACATTCGAGGAAAGAGAAACGACAGGAATAGACAGACCTCATAATGATCCCCTGGTAATCGAACTCATAGTGAAGGATCAGGAAGTAGCCCGAGTCCTAATTGATACCGGAAGTTCGGTAGACGTCATTTTCCGCAATACGTTGACAAAGATGGAAGTCGACATGTCCGAGATAGTACCGATCCCGAGCCCATTGACCGGTTTTTCGGGAGAAACGACTATGACGATCGGAACGATCAAACTACCAGTCCTGGTGGACGAGGTCACTAAAATCGTTAATTTCTCGGTAACCGAAGGTCCCCCGGTGTACAACATTATCATGGGAACGCCGTGGATTAACTCGATGAGAGCCGTTGTCTCGACTTATCACCTCTGTTTAAAATTCCCTGGGGCCAACGGTATCCGAACGATCTGGGGAAATCAGAAGGAGTCTCGAATATGCTCATGACCGAGCACAAGCTGTGGAACCCCAAAACCGAGACAAAAGGGGAAACCGTTCATAAAAAAATAAAAGCCAACCGAGAAGCGAGGGTCGGCACCAAAAAACTCTTGTAGCAATTACAGAAAGCCGAGCAGGCCGGAGACAATCCACCGCGGTGCGCCCCGGTGATATCTATATGCTTAGATGACAGAAATCCGGAGAGATGCGTAGAAGTAGGAGCCGAGCTGGACGACACGGTCAAAATCGAGCTGGTCGACTTTCTGAAAAAGAATATCAACACTTTTGCTTGGGCCGCGGAGGACATGCCCGGGATCGACATCAACGTTACATGCCACGAGCTTAATGTAGATCCAACCTTCAAGCCAGTAAAGCAGAAGAGAAGAAAACTCGGACCCGAGCGAGCTAAAGCGGTGAATGACGAAGTGGACAGATTTCTTAAGGTCGGATCCATCACCGAGGCGATATACTCAGACTGGCTCGCCAACCCGGTAGTCGTAAAAAAGAAGAACGGAAAATGGCGTATATGCGTCGACTTGAACAAAGCGTGTCCGAAGGATAGTTTCCCTCTCCCCCACATTGATCGTCTCGTTGAAGCAACCGCGGGGAACAAACTCCTTTCATTTATGGATGCTTTTTCTGGGTATAATCAGATATTGATGAACCCCGACGACCAAGAAAAAACAGCATTCATAATCGACCGAGGAATTTACTGTTACAAAGTGATGCCATTCGGATTAAAGAACGCCAGAGCTACGTATCAGCGAGTAGTTAATAAAATGTTCGCCGACCAACTGGGGAAGACAATGGAAGTATACATAGACGATATGCTGGTAAAATCACTAGAAGTAAACAATCACATCGCCCATTTGTCGGAATGCTTCGAACGGCTAAATCACCACAACATGAAACTCAATCCGGTAAAATGCAGATTCGCGGTAACATCAGGGGAATTCCTCGGATATCTGGTTACAAGCCGAGGCATCGAGGCAAACCCAAAGCAGATTGACGCGCTAATCCAGATGGCCTCGCCCAGAAACAAACGAGAAGTACAACGACTAACAGGACGCGTCGCTGCCTTGAATCGCTTCGTCTCAAGGTCAACCGATAAATGTCTAGCTTTCTACGACACGCTCCGAGGCAACAAGAAGTTCGAATGGACAGAAAGGTGCGAAATAGCTTTCCAGGAGCTAAAACAATACCTCGCAACTCCACCCGTGCTCGCAAAACCAGTGGAAGGAGAAACCATGTACCTATACATCGCCGTTTCAGCTACCGCGGTCAGCGGAGTACTGGTCCAGGAACAACGAGGGGACCAGAGCCCGATCTTCTACGTGAGCCAAACACTGGCGGATGCAGAAACAAGATACCCGCAAATGGAGAAGCTGGCGCTCGCTGTGGTGATGGCAGCACGGAAACTCAGACCCTATTTCCAGTCGCATTCCATCGTAGTTCTGACGTCCTTCCCGCAACGGGCTATACTACACAGCCCGAGCCAATCCGGAAGATTAGCAAAATGGGCGATCGAGCTCAGCGAATACGACATCGAGTATCGAAGCAAGACCTGCGCCAAATCTCAAGTACTCGCTGAATTTCTGACAGAACTTCCAACTGACGGGACCAACGAACCGAGTCAGGATTCCACTTGGATACTTCACGTTGATGGCTCCTCATCAAGGCAAGGCTCGGAAATCGGAATTCGCCTAACCTCTCCAACTGGCAAAGTTGTGGAGCAATCTTTCAGGCTAGCTTTTCACGCTTCGAACAATGAAGCCGAGTACGAAGCTCTGATCGCGGGGCTCAGATTAGCACGGGAAATCAAAGTTCAAAAAATTTGGGCTTTATGCGACTCTCAGCTCGTCGCCAACCAATTCAATGGGGAATACACCGCAAGGGACGACATGATGGAGGCATACTTAGGGGTGGTCCAGAAACTTTCGAAGGAATTCGTCGAGTTCGAACTAACAAGAATTCCTCGTGGCAAAAACGCTCAAGCCGACGCATTAGCAGCCCTCGCCTCGTCGTCCGACCCCGGGCTTAAGCGAGTAATCCTAGTGGAATTCATCGAGCAACCCAGCATCGAGAGCTCCGAAACTATTAACCTTATCGAGCCAGCTGAAACTCTGACAGAACCAAGCGACGAGCACGAGACAGTCGCGACGAAACATGACCAGCGGAACGAATACGGATGCGACCAAGAGTGGATAGGAGCGATTAAAACATACATAATAGACGGAGAGGTCCCCACAGACAAGTGGACAGCACGCAAACTCAAGGCTCAGGCCGCTCGCTATATCCTACTCGACGGGGAGGTCTTCAAGTGGAGGTTCTCAGGACCGTTAATGACTTGCGTCGAAGGGAAAGAAGCTCGCAGGGTAATGGAAGAGGTTCACGGAGGATCTTGCGGCAATCACAGCGGTGGAAAGTCCTTGGCAATAAAAATAAAACGTCACGGATACTACTGGCCGACCATGGTGAAAGACTGCGAAATGTTTTCTCGGAAATGTGAGAAATGTCATCGCCACGCCCCGACAATCCACCAACCTACCGAGCTGCTTTCCTCAATCTCGTCCGCTTACCCTTTCAAGCGATGGTCGATGGACATCGTCGGCCCGCTACATCGCTCCAAGCAGAAGAGATTCCTGCTAGTGCTGACGGATTACTTCTCAAAGTGGGTCGAGGCAGACTCTTTCGCCAGTATCAAAGACGTCCAGGTCGAGAATTTTGTCTGCAAAAACATCATCTGCCGGCATGGCATCCCATACGAAATAGTAACCGATAACGGCTCGCAATTCATCTCAACACGTTTTGAGTCTTTTTGCGAAAAGTGGAAAATCAGGCTGAGTAAGTCGACACCTCGATACCCGCAAGGCAACGGGCAAGCAGAGGCAGCAAACAAGACAATACTCGACGGGTTGAAAAAATGCCTCGATGCCAAAAAAGGAAGATGGGCTGACGAACTGGAAGGAGTCCTATGGTCGCATCGGACGACCCCGAGATGAGCAACTGGCGAAACACCGTTCGCACTCGTCTACGGAACGGAATGCGTCATCCCCTCCGAAGTGGAGTTTACGGGAATACGACGACGACTCCTTCCGGGACAAGAGGGTCTCAATCACCTTATGCTCTTAGACAAAGCAGACCTAATCAACGAAAGACGCGACCAAGCACTCATTCGCATTCAAAATTATCAGCAAGCTACCGCAAAATACTACAACTCCAACGTCAAAAGTCGAAGATTTCACGAAGGAGAGCTGGTCCTCCGCAAAGTCTTTCAAAATACGTCAGAACGGAACGCTGGAAAACTGGGAGCTAACTGGGAAGGACCGTATCGCATAACCAAGGTGGTCCGTCCAGGAGTATACGAACTCGCCAACCATTCGACAGACGCTTCGGTGCCAAGATCATGGAATGCGATGCATCTGAAGAAGTACTACTTCTAAGTAACTCATCACAAAAAAAAAACGAGCTACGGGGCGGTTTGATCCTCGAAAGGGGTACGTAGGCAGCTCGTCTCATGACGAGTTCAACTGTCCCCCTCCCCACTGTTAGAGTTCGAAATATTATTAATGAAAGGATATGGATTCGAACTGGGAGATTGGTAAGTGATATGGGTCAAACTTACCCTAAGCAACTCTCTCAAATTAAGAGATCAGTTGTAGTACTTAGGGATCAAATCCACAGAGAAGGGATAGACACACAGCAGTTTTCTAATTTCGAATTAAGCTAAGAAATAATATGGAATTAAAAGACAGAAAGCAATTAAACAATTTAGATTTAGGAGACGAAACGCTAGGTTTAGGGAGATTCTCAGGTGGTCCAAATTCTAGGTCTAGGCGAATGTTAGGAATTATTTAGCCCTGTTCTTGAACTTGAAACACTAATGTAAAATCAACCAACTTTCGCTGCGAAGATTATCTATGCCTAAATTCCAGAAAACCAAATCTCTTTGTGAATTCAAACAATTCAGACAAGCATTAATATCATGTTCAATTGTTCACAAAATTCTAAACCAAATCTCTTTGCGAATAGGTATTTTGCTCATCTAACATTAGTTCAGGCAATCAATAATACTCTCGCATCTATTAATTAACCTAAAATCAGATTCTAGGCGCGAAGCTAGAATAAGCATTAAACACAAATCTAGATGAAGAACTCTAATGATTTTATCCTAATAATTTAATTCGACCTACCAATTCATTAATCACCTTTGAAAAACCCTAAACCTAACTAGCAAACTACTCAGGCATGGTAAATGAAGAAAACATCATGAATAAAATAGTTTGCATAAAAGAAATCAATAGAAACAAAGGAGTTCCAAATTTGCTCTGAAGGAGACAAATTCTTCTCTCTAAAATCTCTCTAAAAATCTCTCTCTAAAATAATGTATGTGTTGTAAAGTGCGTAGCCTAAACAATGGCTGAAAAACTATATTTATAGGCTCAGGTTCGAATCCTCAATTCCTTTTAAGATTAGGAAAAGTCTTGGAAATTTCCTTTTCTTCTAAAACTGGAAACTTCTCGATTCTGGAAATTGGAAAACCTTGTGTCGATCGACACTACATGGTGTCGATCGACACCTTGCGTGTAATTCCAGTCTTGACTTCATCACTTCGTGACTTCATTCCATTAAGCTCCAAAATGTATCCAAATCTCCAATTTATCTCCAATTGTACCTGAACCTGTAAAGACTCTATATAGACTCGAAAATAGTAATAAGACAAAATAAAAACACTTATATCATGGTCCGAAAACGAGTAAAAACCATGATATATCAGTAAGCGTGTGGTAAGTACACTGAACTTTCCAAGGTTGGCTCTATAGCATGTGGATTCAAGAAGTGTTAATCAATGTGGCATTCTGAAGAGGTACTCGAAAGTTTCTGTTTTCAAACTTCTACTTCATTCTAAGTTTCTGTTTTGCTTGAAGACAAACAAAAGCTAAGTTAGGGGGAGTTGATATATCATGATTTTTACCCGTTTTTGGACCATGATATAAGTGTTTTTATAGAGTCTTTTGTTAGTTTTAGAGTCCTATTAGAGTCTTTACAGGATGGAGAGCATTTGGAGCTAAATTGAAGAATCTGGAACTTTTTGGAGAATTTTGGAGAAGGAGCTGAAGTGATGAAGT
Organism: Alliaria petiolata; assembly: GCA_020283515.1. NCBI lineage: Eukaryota > Viridiplantae > Streptophyta > Magnoliopsida > Brassicales > Brassicaceae > Alliaria > Alliaria petiolata. The sequence continues at coordinate 49,463,252 of JAHZTW010000003.1, forward strand.
CAAGAGAGTGGATTTACGAGCAAGGTGTCGATCGACACCACTTATGTCGATCGACAACAATCAAGGTCGGCCAGTTTTCACGATTTCCATTAGAAAAAGGAAAGAGAACTAGTTTGAAGAAATTACAAGTCTGCCCCTGGACCAAAAATTTCCTTCTATAAATAGTTTTCAGGCATTGTTTAGCCATATACCTTATCATTATTTTCTGTTTTTGAGACGTAGAGAGAGATTGATCCTGTGCTTTTGGGGAGACAATTCTAACTCACCTGAGCCAGATTTTGAACCCATGTATCATTCTTTATTCTTTTTATGCAATTTTTTTCAGCCATGATTTGTGTTTGCATAGTTATGTCTGAGTAGTTTGCTAGTTAGGTTAGGGTGATTTAGGGTTGATGAAGAGTTTGTAGAATCATTAGAACTTTTAGGGAAATCAATTGGATCTTCACCTTGATTTGTGCTTAACTTGATATTCTGAATTGATCACTTAGAAATCAAACCTTAAGTTACTTAATAGATGCGAGAGCATTATTAGTAACTTGAACTAATCATATGTGAGCAAAATACCTATTCGCAAAGAGATTTGGTTTAAGTATTTTGTGAACAAATCAAACCTGTTCTTATTGCTTGTCCTAATTGTTTAAATTCGCAAAGAGATTTGGGATTTAGGGATTTAGGCATAGATAACTTCAGCAACGAGAGTTGATTGGTTTTAACTTAGTGATTCGAGTTCTAGACGGTTCTTAATAAATCCCTAATAAACTTAGATTCTGCATTCTTGGATTCAACCTGATAATTACCATTCAACCTGATAATGTCTGGAAAGGGTTCTGATGTGATTTTGAAGTGCGTTTTGCATGGTACGTTGTATTTGTTGCAAGGTTCCACAACTACAGATCATGATTTTTTTTTTCTCATCTAAGCTCAATCGGTTATGCAAGGATGAAGGTGTTACCGGACGCCACACAATCAGAAATACACCACATAATTGTGTCGTTGAGTGGATGAATCAGAAATCGGAGATAGCCACATGCATTCTCTCGAATGTTGGTTTAGACAGAGAGTTTTGGGAGGAAGCTGCAATGAGTGTTACAGAAGAGAACGATAGCTTTGACAACTAGGTGGAGCAGCAGGCTGATCGTTAAGAGGAGGATGCTGACCAAGCTAGACATACATCAACCAAGGACGTGGTGAGTTATGCACTGCAAGTTGGAAATTAAGTGGATACGTGATATGTCTATATTTTGCATCATATTCTCCTCCATTTAGTGTATGTTTCTCATCATTTAGGAGTCTAATTAAGCATCATTGTGTTTCATTTTGATCATTTAGAGTTCTAAGGTGTCCTTGCATAGTCTTTGCATATTCGCTACATTTGGAATGTTTCTCAGGTATTTTTGGAGGTAAAGAAACCATTTGGAGTTTTGGGGATGAGTTCGGATCAAAGAAGAGTCGAAACAAAGATTGACAGAAGTTGTCTGTCACCACCTCGGTTTGGAGCAACTCGGACAAGCAAACCGAGACGGACCTTCCAGTACTCTCATCGGCCTAATTGCCTCTGTATGGCGTGCGTAGCAACCCGAGATGAAGCCACCAGAGTTTACCTCGGTTTGGTCACCTCGGACAGACAAACCGAGATGAAGCCACCAGAGTTTACCTCGGTTTGGTCACCTCGGACAGACAAACCGAGACGAAGCCTCCAGAACTTACCTCGGTTTGGTCACCTCGGACAGACAAACCGAGACGAAGCCTCCAGAACTTACCTCGGTCTAGCCACCTCAGACAGGCGAGCCGAGACACTGCCTGACGAAGTCTGATTGCTTGCATCGGTTAGAAGCTCATCGATTTGCCAAACCGATGCGACTGCTCAATCAAGTCAAAAACCGGGTCAATACCCGGTTTATTCCGGGTTGACCCGGTCCTATCAATATTCACTATAAATACTATTTAGAACTAATTTTTATCTTAACTTTTATTCTCTTGTTCTAAGCTTAAACCTTTTGTCACTTTGAGGAAAAACCTTGTTTATGCTTGGATCTTTAAGTTTAATGCAATATCTTTCTTAGATTTCTTGTTTTATCTTTCCCTAATCATGTTTAACCTTTCATTTACCTTTGATTTGATGGGTTTAATCATGATTAGTGAGTAGTTCTTTAGGAACTTGGGGATGAGTTAAATTTAGAGATTTCAAATGGTTCAATCTTGCAATCTAGGATAAATTCTTTCATCTCTCTTCTTATTAAGTAGTTCCTAATGCCAAATAGCTACTCTTTGCTATTTTGGATCATAGGCATTTCATACACCCACCAAGTGTTTGATGAAATGCTTGAACCAACTTAATAAGAGATTCACATTCCTAGCCTAAGACATTAGTTGCCTAGGATGTTTATCATGCCATTTAGACCTGTAATTAATGGTTGCTAATCATTTTAATGCTAACACATCACTAGTTCATTAAGGTGATTAGTGAAGGGATTGGTGCCACACATCATGATTTAGTCTTTATTAAGTGTTCTAGGCATAGAGTTGGCTTGTTTAGTTGCTTAAATGATTGCAAGGTTATCCATTTAGTTTCCCAAATCAATGATTCCATCCCTAGGTTTCGTTTTAGTTAATTTGGTAATCTTGCTTAGTAGTTAATCTCTTTTTTAGTGCTTCATTAGTGGTAATTAAGGCTTAGTTTCATATATTATTGCTCTTGTAGTGTCTCTCTTAAGTTGTAGTTTTCTTTTAATTATTACTTGTCACTTGAACTTGCCAATTTAGCTTAGCTTAGACCAAACTTTGCATTCTTATTGAACCATCTCCTAAAATGGATTGATATCTCAAGTATTGCAATGATATGAGCAATTGAGAAATTGCTTACAAAGAGTAAAAACTCTTGTATCAATTTGGCGCCGTTGCCATATTGGGATTGTTTGATCATTAAGATTTGAGTTTAGTTTGAGACTAAGCAATCCTTTTGTGTTTATTGACCATCTCCTTTTCCAGATTTCAGTTTACCTTGAATGCATTTGAGATCACAAGGATACAACAATTTCCAAGGCTTTCAAGACATTGATCAATTGGAAAGGGTTGCAAGGATTGCACGAAGGGAAGCTGAAAGGTTAGAGAGATTGAGAATGGAAGAGCAACAAAGGGATCAAGCTCCTCTACTAAACATGGCGCAAGCAGCAAGGGGCAATGGAAACCCCTTGCATGCGCCTAGACAAGGGAGGACTATTGGGGCTGGAGATGCTCCAAATATTTATCAAAATAGATATGGTATTAAACCTCCACCGGTTCACAACAACACATTTGAGGTCAAGCCAGCTTTCATTTCCATGGTTCAACAAGACAAGTTCAATGGTTTGCCAATGGAGGATCCCCTTGATCACTTGGATAACTTTGATAGAGTTTGTGGGTTGTTCAAGAAGAATGGTGTGAGTGAGGATGCCTTCAAGCTAAGACTTTTCCCTTTCTCTCTTGGGGACAAAGCAAGGCAATGGGAGAAAAACTTGCCTCAAGGTACCATCACTTCTTGGGATGAATGCAAGAAGGCATTCCTATCTAAGTTCTTGTCCAACTCTAGGACCGGCAAGTTGAGGAATGACATCTCAAGTTTCACTCAAAAGAATAATGAGTCTTTCAATGAAGCTTGGGAAAGGTTCAAGGGCTACACAATGCAATGCCCTCATCATGGCTTCACACAAGAATCTCTACTAAGCACCATCTATAGAGGTTTCCTTCCAAAGATAAGAATGCTTCTTGATATCGCAAGCAATGAAAACTTCTTAGGCAAAGAAGTAGAAGATGGTTTGGAGCTTACAGAGAATCTTGCCATGAGTGATGGTAACTACAATGAAGACTATGATAGAGCTCCAAGGGGAGGTGAATATGAATCTCACAAGAAAAAAATGAAGTCTCTACATGACAAGATGGACAAGCTCATGTCTTCCTCCCAAAGGCATGTACATTTTGTTGAAGAGAATCAAGAGAATTGTGATGATCAAGTTGAGTATCAAGAAGGTCAAGAAGTGGTAAATTTCGTGGGTGGCCAAGGAGGATACAACAACAACTATAACAACAACTATAAGGGGAACAACAACCTCTCTTATAGGAGTACTAATGTGGCTAATCCCGAAGACCAAGTCTACCCTACTCAAACTACTCAAGGCAAACCTTTTGTGAACTACAACAATCAACAAAAGGGCTATGCACCAAGGTCTAACTACCAAGGGGGAAACCAAGGCAACTATAGTGGTGCTAGAAACAATGCTCCACCGGGTTTTGCTCAAGCTCCACAACGTCCACCACAAGACAATGTTCAGCTTATGCTTCAACAAATCCTACAAGGTCAAGCCAATAGTGATGCTAATATGGGAAAGAAGATTGCTGAAATCAACACAAGGATGGACTCCTCACTCAATGAGCTTGCTACTCAAATTGGGGGTCTTCAACAAAAGTTCAAGCAACTAGAGAAAGGCAAGGCTTCTAGCTCCAACTCTCAAGGTACTCTACCGGGAAAGTGTGAAGCAAATCCCAAGGAGTACATCAATGCCATTACTTTGAGAAGTGGAAAGGAGTTGCCTCCAAGGTCAAGTCCTTTGATCAATGAGGACATTGAAATTCAAGATGGGGAGGATAGCTTTGAAAAAGCTCAAGATGCTATAACTTTTGATGATGTGTATATTGCAAAGAAGAGCAAGGAAGTGGTAAAGGAGAAGCCAAGGGAGGATGTGCACAAGAAGGAGTCAAGATTTGTTCCTCCACCTTACAAGCCCAAACTTCCCTTCCCCGGGAGGTTTAAGAAACAATTGGTGGAGAAATACAAGGCTATGTTTGACAAGCAAATCAAGGACATTGAGCTCAAGATGCCTTTGGTGGATGCCTTTATGATGATTCCACAATATGCTAAGTTCTTGAAGGATACCGTGGCACAAAGAGCTAAGGATGTCCAAGGAGTCATGCTAGTTTCTCAAGAGTGTAGTGCTATAATCCAAATCAAGGTGATACCAAAGAAGCTTGGAGACCCTGGCTCCTTCACTATACCACGCGCCCTTGGTCCTCTCGGGTTTGAAAGCTGCTTGTGTGATCTTGGAGCTAGTATTAACCTCATGCCCTATTCAATTGCAAAGAAGCTTGGCTTCACCAAGTACAAGGAGTGTGGAATCTTCCTAATACTTGCGGATAGGAGTGTGAGAATGCCTATTGGAGTTCTAGAAGACTTACCTCTCAAGGTTAGCAACTTCATCATTCTCACGGATTTCATGGTGCTTAAGATGGATGAGGAGCCAAAAGATCCTTTGATTTTGGGAAGACCTTTCCTAGCTAAAGCTGGTGCTATCATTGATGTGAAGCATGGGAAGATTAGTTTGCATCTTGGAAAAGGGGTTGAGTTGAAGTTTGACATAAAGGAGACTTTGAGGAAGCCAACTATCGATGGTCAAGCTTTCTAAATTGAAACTATGGATGAGCAAGCTGATGAGTTCCTAGAAAAACTAGCTCAAGAAGACCATCTTAGTGTAGCTCTAACCAAACCACATGGAGAGGATGGCTACTTGGATGAGGTAACACAAGCATACATGCTCATGCTTGATTCACGCAAGGCACTAGATGGGGAGGAAAGCTTTACAAGATTGGTAGCTTCATGTGAGGGTGAAGTGGAATTTGACCAAGACAAGGAGTCCATGACGGTTGAGGTTCCAAGTCAAGGACAAGAGGAAAGGCTACATGAGCTTGAGGATAGCGATTTGGTAAGGACCTTGATGAGGATTGGAGTGAACTCAAAGCTCCAAAAGTGGAACTCAAGCCATTTCCCATTGGACTAAGGTATGCTTTCTTAGGCCCTAACTCTACTTACCCCATTATTTTCAATGAACAATTAAGTGATGATGAGCTTTACTCTCTCTTAAATGAGTTGAGAAAGTATAGGAGAGCTATTGGTTACTCACTAAGTGACATCAAGGGCATATCTCCTATACTTTGAACTCATAGGATTCACCTTGAAAATGAGAATGCTTCCTCAATTGAACATCAAAGAAGATTAAACCCAAACCTTAAGGAAGTGGTGAAGAAGGAAATCTTAAAACTTTTAGAAGCAAATGTGATCTATCCTATTAGTGACAGCACTTGGGTTTCTCCCGTGCATGTTGTCCCTAAGAAGGGTGGAATCACTGTGATTAAGAATGATAAAGATGAGCTAATACCAACTAGAACCATCACTGGCCATTGGATGTGTATTGATTACCGAAAACTTAATGCTTCTACTAGAAAAGATCATTTCCCTCTTCCTTTTATTGAACAAATGCTTGAGAGATTAGCTAACAATCCTTTCTATGGTTTCCTTGATGGATATAGTGGGTTCTTCCAAATACCCATTCATCCTAATGATCAAGAGAAGACTACTTTCACATGCCCTTATGGTACCTTTGCATATCGAAGGATGCCATTTGGGTTATGTAATGCTCCAGCTACCTTTCAAAGGTGTATGATGAGTATCTTCTTCGATCTTATTGAGGAAATGGTAGAAGTATTTATGGATGACTTTTCTGTGTATGGTGCCTCTTTTTCTGCATGTCTCTCTAATCTTTGCAGGGTTTTACAAAGATGTGAAGAGTCTCACTTGGTGCTTAATTGGAAAAAGTGTCACTTCATGGTCAATCAAGGGATTGTGTTGGGTCATAAGATTTCTGAAGATGGTATAGAAGTGGATAAAGCCAAGATAGATGTCATGGTCAAGATGGCGCCACCAATCAATGTGAAGGGCATAAGGAGTTTCCTTGGGCATGCCGGTTTCTATAGGAGATTCATCAAAGATTTCTCTAAGAATGCTAGGCCTTTGACAAGACTCCTTTGCAAGGAGGTGGCATTTCAGTTTGATGAGGAGTGCTTGCAAGCCTTTAAGACAATCAAGAAAGCACTTGTGAGTGCCCCCATTGTGCAAGCACCGGATTGGAGTCTACCATTTGAGATCATGGCTGATGCTAGTGACTATTCCATTGGAGTTTTTCTTGGGCAAAGGAAAGACAAGAAGCTTCATGTGATCTATTATGCAAGTAGAACACTTGATGAGGCTCAAACCAAGTATGCTACAACAGAGAAGGAACTCTTGGCGGTTGTGTTTTCTTTTGAGAAGTTTAGATCTTATTTGGTGGGATCAAAGATGATAGTGTACACGGATCATGCTGCTTTGCGCCACATCTATGCCAAGAAGGAGACCAAGCCAAGGCTCCTTAGATGGATTTTGCTTCTCCAAGAGTTTGACATGGAGATAGTTGACAAGAAGGGTGTGGAGAATGGTGTAGCTGATAATTTGTCAAGGATGAGGATTGAGGATGCTTTGTCAATCAAAGATTCTTTACCGGAAGAGAAAATTATGATAATCAAGAGTATTGCTAGTGCACATGGAGTTAGAAGGAAGCTTGAAGAAATTCAAGGTCTAGAGGACAAAGCTTTGCCTTGGTATGCTAACATTGTTAATTACTTGGTATGCAAAGAAGAACCTACTCATCTCAACACTTATCACAAGAAGAAGTTTATGAGAGATGTGTCACACTTCTATTGGGATGAGCCTTATCTCTACAAGAGATGTGCTGATGGGATTTATAGAAGATGTTTGGCACAAGAGGAGGTTGAGAGTGTGATTTTTTATTATCATGGGTCTAAGTACGGAGGTCATTTCGCCACCTTCAAGACAGCTACAAATGTGCTTCAAAGTGGGTTTTGGTGGCCTACATTGTTCAAGGATACTCATGAGTTCATCAAAAGATGTGAGCCTTGTCAAAGAAAGGGGAACATAAGCAAGAGAGATGAGATGCCCCAAAACCCAATCTGGAAAGTAGAATTTTTTGATGTTTGGGGCATAGACTTCATGGGACCCTTCCCATCTTCTTATGGAAACCAATACATCTTGATGGCTGTTGATTATGTCTCAAAGTGGGTTGAAGCCATTGCAAGTTCTACTAATGACTCCAAGGTCGTGGTGAAGATGTTCAAGAGTATAATCTTCCCAAGGTTTGGTGTGCCTAGAGTTGTGATTAGTGATGGGGGAAGCCACTTCATCAACAAGGTCTTTGAAGGGTTGTTGAGAAAGCATGGTGTCAAACATAAGGTAGCCACCCCTTACCACCCTCAAACTAGTGGTCAAGTGGAAGTCTCAAACCGTGAGATCAAGGCCATTCTAGAGAAAACTGTGGGTCTAACAAGAAAAAATTGGTCAATCAAGCTTGATGATGCTTTGTGGGCTTATAGGACAGCTTTCAAGACACCAATTGGAAGGTCTCCTTTCAACCTTGTGGAAAAGCTTGTCATCTACCTGTAGAGATTGAACACAAAGCTTTGTGGGCTGTGAAGCTTCTCAACTACAATATAAAGACATCCCAAGAGAAGAGATTGATTCAACTCCAAGAGCTTGAAGAAATTCGGCTTGAGTCTTATGAAAGCTCAAGGATCTACAGGGAAAGAACCAAAGCTTTCCATGACAAGAGGATTGTGAAGAATGAGCTAAGTGTTGGTGACAAAGTTCTTCTCTACAATTCAAGACTGAAGTTGTTCCCGGGTAAGCTCAAGTCAAGGTGGGGAGGCCCTTTTGAGATACAAGAAGTGTTGCCTTATTGAGCCATCACTTTGATTGCGAAGAATGGGGAGAGTTTCACAGTCAATGGTCATAGGGTCAAGCCATACTTGGTGAATGTGTCTAAGGAAGAGGCAAGCTCATGCCCTCTTCAATATCCTCCACATGCCTAAGGGTTTGAAAAGTCAAGCTTAGTGACTTTAAAAAAGCGCACTTGGGAGGCATTCCCATGTTATCCTTGTATATATTTTTGTTTTTCATTTCTAATATTGTGTTTTTAAGTGATGGTGATTATCAGGCTTGATTCATGTGAGTTGGACTTTGATGGAAAGCATGAAGAGGAATTCCCTGCGATCACATCGGTTAGCAGCGCCTCGGATCACCAAGTGATATATGTATATTTTGAATCATTCTAGCATACATATAGTGTAGGTTTATCATCATTTTAGAGTATAATATAACATTATAGTGTTGCATTTGTTCATTTAGAGTCCTAGAGTGTTCTTGCATGTTTTGCATAGTTCTTTGCATGTTTTGGGACCTTATTAGGTGAAAAGGACGCTTGGGAGTTAAGGATGGACTTGGAGATTGATGCACACCACTTGGAGGGACAAGAAGCAACAAAGAGATGAAGAAGAAGATTTTTGGCAGCAGATCGATGTAGAAGATCGACGAAGCTCGCCGATCCAGATTTCCAGGAACACGTATCGACGAGATGGATCGACGAGCCACGCCGATCCAGATTTCCAGGGGCATGGATCGATGAGATAGATCGACGTAGTCTCGTCGATCTAAAATTCCAGGGAGTCGGATCGACGTACCACGCCGAACCAGAAGCCAAGACCATGAACCGGATCGACGTCCAGGATCGATGAGTCGTCGATCCATATGTGTTGGATCGACGAAACAGATCGACGAACACGTCGATCCAACCCCAGACGAACTCTTTTTCCTTCTTTTCATGGGTCCCCCTATAAATACTCTTTAGACCTAATTTTTCTAAGGATATTTTTATCTCTTGTTCTTAGCATTAAATCTTAGCCATTTTTGGCAAAAACCTTGTTTATGCTTTGGATTTGTTTTTAATGCAATATCTTTCTTAGATTTCTTGCTTATCTTCTCTAATTATGTTTAGTCTTTCTCTAATCTTTGATTTGATGGGCTTAAACATGATTAGTGAGTAGTTTCCTTAGGAACTTAGGGATGGGGTAGATTTAGGGAATTTTATTGGTTCAATCTTGCAATCTAGGATAGATTCTTTCTAATCTCTTCTTATTAAGTAGTTCTTAATGCCAAATGGCTAATCTTTGCCATTTTGGGAACTTAGGCATTTCATCCACCCACCAAGTGTTTGATGAAATGCTTGAACCAACTTAATAAGAGATTTACATATTCTAGCCTAAGACATTAGATGTTTAGAGTGTTTATCATACCATTTAGACTTGTTATTAATGCTTGTTGATTATCCTAATGCTAACACATCATTAGTTCATTAGGGTAATTAACAAAGGGATTTGAGCCACACATCATGGTCTTATCTTGATTAAGAGTTCTAGGTATAGAGTTTGCTTGATTAGTAGCTTAAATGATTGCAAGAATGTTCCTTTAGATTCCCAAATCAATGATCCCATCCCTAGGTTTCGATTTAGTATAATTGATAATCTTGCTTAGTAGTAATCCTTGCTTAGTTTCTTGATTAGCTTCAATTAAGGTTTAATTTCATAGTTATTGCTTTAGTAGTATCTCTTTTAGCTTGTAGCTTGCTTTTAATACTTGTTTGTGACTTGAATTTATCCATTTTAGCTTAGCTTAAACTAGACTTTGCATTCTTAGTGAATCATCTCCCAAGATGGATTGATACCTTAAATATTGCAATGATATGAGCAATTAAGGAATTGCTAGCACGCTAAAAACGCTTGTTTCACCAAGCTGAGGTGAACATGCCAGAAACTTCATCGGTCAGACTGCATCGGGCTTGCGAACTGAGACTGAGCTTCCAGAAATCTCATCGGTTAGCATCACCTCGGTTTGGCAAACCGATGCAACCCCAAAAAGGTAAGTCAACCCTTCCTTTCCTTCGTTGACCGGTTCAAATCGAGTAAACCAAGCCTTTTCTAAACCGATTTTTACAGAATTTTGCTTGGTCTACTCCCTCCTTCTTCCCCAACACTCGTTTTTCCTCCATAAAACCACACTTTCACGATTTTGAGCATAAAACTCTCTATTTTCATTCGATTTTGGTGATTCAAGACCCTACTTGCTCGAATTCTTCTTGTCTAACTGTTTCTAATCCAATTTTGAGCCATCCTTATGTGCATCAACGAGGTATTCTCCTTATTTCTCTCCATATCCATGATTTTCCCTTTTGTGGAACTTGAGGTAAAAACTTAATAGAAGTCGAAATTGGTAGCTAACGACTTGGGTTATACTAGGTGATGATGTGCGTGTTGATTTCGTGAGCTAAAACGGAGTTTACATGGTGAAATTTTGAAATTTGTGGCACTTAGGGTTCTTGGAGTCAAAAAGTGCGAAAATTGTCAATTGATGTCCTTTTGTTGCTAAAATTTGGGGATTTGCCTTGCAATTATCTCCATTCGCCATGTCTAAGGTTTAGCACCATGTGAATAACAGTTTTAACCAAGTTAAAATTTTGAGTTCTTGTCAAAATTTTCTAAGTGTTAGAATTGTTTGATTTTGGGTGAACTCTTGTTACTCTTGAGTAACTCTCTTCTTGTTGGCAGCCTTTTTACAATTAGCTAACTCTCTTCCAAGCGCTACCTATTTTATAGGTACAAATGGGGAGGGTGCCAAAGGTTCGAGGGGAATTTGATGGAGAAACTGCTCAACAAAGAGAGGATATGAGGAAAGGGAAGAGAGCAATGGTGCACGGTGAGGGAAGCAAACGCACAAAGGAAGCTGCGGAAAAAGAGGCCACCGTGAATGACCTTTATAAGGCCTTCATGGACATGGAACACAAGGGGACAAGATTTCCCCACATGGAGACTCTTCGAGAGCTTGGGTTATTTGATGATGTGCTAGAGTTCTATACACAAATGGGGATGAGGAAATTCTTCCACATGGCTCACCCAACCCATAAGGCTCCACTTTGCCAATTTCTCTCTGCTCTCAAGGTGAAATTCTACCCTCTCTGTGAGGAACCAACTGAAGAGGAAGAGCTAGATGGGCATGGCTATATAACCTTCAAGGCAGGCCACAAACAACATAGGATGTCTTTCAAGGAGCTTAATGAAGTGTTTGGGTTTGAAGAAGGTTGGAGGAGAGGAAAGGTTGTGGAGTTTCGACGGGATGAGCTTACGAATTTATGGAAGTATATCGCGGTTGGCAACTTCAAGGCTGGTACAAGCAAGAGTGGCTCCATCACACATCCCGCAATGAGGTATGCACACAAGGCGCTAGCTCATACCTTCTTCGCAAGAAAGGAGTGTGGTTATGTGATTGAGGATGAGCTCGAGCTTTTGCACATGGGATTTAAGAACATCCTAAGATCCATAAAGATTGGGAATAAAGTGATAACATTGCATGGGGATGGCTCCGGAATAGGCTTGATCTCTCTCCTTCTGAAGAAGCTATTGAGCTACCAAGAGTGGGCTGCTACAACTATAGACACTGCACCAGAACTCAGCGTCGGAGGGATAGTGACACCCATTCTAGAGGCTTGTGGAGCAGATCTCGGAGAAGTTACACACGAGATGGAATGGATGGATGTTTCATACCTTCGCAAAACGAGGTTCCTTAGTGGAACAGCGGGAGGTATCTATGTCTACAAATTTGCTTATGGCGAAAGGACGCAAGCAAGGATCAGACTTCCATGCCCCCATTTGACAAGTTTCAGAGAGAGGGGTCACATCAGTTTCTGTCCCCCAAGGGATGATCTCTACAACCCTTCAGTCGATCCTCCACTTGAGACTGTGAAGAAGATAAGAAGCTCCACGAGTCAAGCAAGCGCCGAGCTTAGCCAAAAGGAATACCAAGAGGTACCTATGACTCCAAAAATTGGGAGTGAGCGCTACTTCTTTGATGCTTATGATCTAGCCATTCCTTCCCAACCCCTGAGAGAAGCCCATCGTCGCATTAACCTCCTCCAAAGGTGGAACAAATACCAAGACAAGGCCATTTGAAAGATGGTCAAACCCATCAAGGGGATAACAAAATAAATCAAGGGACTAAAGGCCAAGATAGGGGGCGCTTCATCATCAAGAGCTCACGAGGTTGCACATGAGGAAGAAGGCATAGGAGAAAGCGCTATGGAGCTTGATAGAAGACATTCGTTCCACGAGCAAGAGGGGAATACTTCTCATGAGGAACCACCACGATCCTCCTCCTATGAGACTCGCCGAAGGAAGAGGAAACCAATGCGATCCCCAACACCGGAGTCGAGCAATCAATCATACTCGATGGGCGAATCCTCCTCCTCCTCAACCCAATTCTAGAGGTAACACTCCAAATTCCATTGTATATACCATTACTTTTTCTTTCACCTTGTTTTATCATTTTGTCATATTGATTGTGGTCTCTCTCGGACTTTTATTACACATGGGATTGTGTAATTTAATTTTGGGGGAGAGGTTGAGAGATTTGACTTGTGTTTTGTGATCATATTTTTCTTTCCCATGCATATTTGAGTCTCATGCATTCATCTATGGCATAGAAAAAACCAAAAAAAATTGGAAAAATTTCGAAAATTTCAAACAAATAGCATGTAGTTGCATTTGCATTTGTTACATAAGTAGGATTGAGTCTAGCTTTCATATAGGATTGCATTCTTGCATAGGGGGCAATGATGATTTTTCCTTGTAAGGTGTTCAGCTCGCGAATTAGTTCAAGGCCCTAGTTAGTAGTTCTTTGATGCTTTGTATGCAAATTTTGAAAGTTAAAGTTGAACCCTACTTGGACCTCACCATTTGAAATTCAAGTTTTAATTGAAGCAAGCTTTGAATAGAAACAACTCTCTTGAACTTGAACCTAATTTGAACAAGTAATTATCATGGTTATGCATTGCTAGAGAACTTGTGGATACCATATACATATATGGGTTATCTTCTTTCCTTTTACCACTCTTGTTAACCCAAATAGCCGACTCTCATCTTTAGAGCGGTTAAAATCGAACACCCTAGCTAAGCTTTCTTTGAGACCTCTTCTTTATTGAGTGCATTAGGCTTTTTTCTTCTTGTGAACTTAGCAAAAAGTGTTGAGTTTAGAGCGACAAGGATAGGCTTCCATGTAGCTAGCTCGAGACAATGAGCTAGGATATAGGTTAGGCTTCTTGGGTGGGGGTTTTAGCTTGACAATGAGTTTGAAAAGAAATGAGTTTGGCGAAAATTGAGGTGGTGAGAAGGGGAAAACAAAAA
>JAHZTW010000003.1:49485793-49514371 GCA_020283515.1 Alliaria petiolata
TCGTCGATACGTGTCCCTGGAAATCTGGATCGGTGAGCTTCGTCGATCTGGTACGTCGATCTGTTGCGAGAAATCCTCTTCTTCATCCTTTTTGCTTCTTCTTGTCCCTCCAAGTGATGTGCATCATTCTCCAGCTCCATCCTCATCTCCATAGCGTCCTTTTCACCTGATTAGAGTTCCAAATGCAACAAACTATGCAAAGAACCATGCAAAACACTCTAGGACTATAAATGGTGCAATGTAACACTATGATGCTATTTTAGACTCCTAAATGATGAGAAACTTGCACTAAATGGATGCTAAAATGATGCAAAATATAGACATATCAGCAAGTTTGAGGGAGTTGATATGTCTATATTTTGCATCATATTCTCCTCCATTTAGTATATGTTTCTCATCATTTAGGAGTCTAATTAAGCATCATTGTGTTGCATTTTGATCATTTAGAGTTCTAAGGTGTCCTTGCATAGTCTTTGCATATTCACTGCATTTGGAGTGTTTCTCAGGTATTTTTGTAGCTAAAGAAACCATTTGGAGTTTTGGGGATGAGTTCGGATCAAAGAAGAGTCGAAACAAAGATTGACAGAAGTTGTCTGTCACCACCTTGGTTTGGAGCACCTCGGACAAGCAAACCGAGACGGACCTTCCAGTACTCTCATCGGCCTAGTTGCCTCGGTATGGCGTGCGTAGCAAACAGAGATGAAGCCACCAGAGTTTACCTCGGTTTGGTCACCTCGGACAGACAAACCGAGACGAAGCCTCCAGAACTTACCTCGGTTTGGTCACCTCGGACAGACAAACCGAGACGAAGCCTCCAGAACTTACCTCGGTCTGGTCACCTCGGATAGACAAACCGAGACGAAGCCTCCAGAACTTACCTCGGTCTAGCAACCTCGAACAGGCGAGCCGAGACACTGCCCGACGAAGTCTGATTGCTTGCATCGGTTAGAAGCCTATCGGTTTGCCAAACCGATGCGACTACTCAATCAAGTCAAAAAACGGGTCAATACCCGGTTTGTTCCGGGTTGACCCGGTCTAATCACTATTCACTATAAATATTATTTATACCTAATTTTTATCTTAACTTTTATTCTCTTTGTTCTAAGCTTAAACCTTTTGCCACTTTGAGGAAAAACCTTGTTTATGCTTGGATCTTTAAGTTTAATGCAATATCTTTCTTAGATTTCTTATTTTATCCTTCCCTAATCATGTTTAACCTTTCATTTACCTTAGATTTGATGGGTCTAATCATGATTAGTGAGTAGTTCTTTAGGAACTTGGGGATGGGTTAGATTTAGGGATTTCTAATGGTTCAATCTTGCAATCTAGGATAGATTCTTTCATCTCTCTTCTTTTTAAGTAGTTCCTAATGGCAAATAGCTAATCTTTGCTATTTTGGATCATAGGCATTTCATACACCCACCAAGTGTTTGATGAAATGCTTGAACCAACTTAATAGGAGATTCACATTCTTAGCCTAAGACATTAGTTGCCTAAGGTGTTTATCATGCCATTTAGACCTGTAATTAATGCTTGCTAATCATTTTAATGCTAAAACATCATTAGTTCATTAAGGTGATTAGTGAAGGGATTAGTGCCACACATCATTGTTTAGTCTTTATTAAGTGTTCTAGGCATAGAGTTGGCTTGTTTAGTTGCTTAAATGATTGCAAGGATGTCCATTTAGTTTCCCAAATCAATGATTCTATCCCTAGGTTTCGTTTTAGTTAATTTGGTAATCTTGCTTAGTAGTTAATCTCTTGTTTAGTGCTTCATTAGTGGTAATTAAGGCTTAGTTTCATATATTATTGCTTTTGTAGTGTCTCTCTTAAGTTGTAGTTTGCTTTTAATTATTGCTTGTCACTTGAAGTTGCCAATTTAGCTTAGCTTAGACCAAACTTTGTATTCTTATTGAATCATCTCCCAAAATGGATTGATATCTCAAGTATTGCAATGATATGAGCAATTGAGAAATTGCTTACAAAGAGTAAAAACTCTTGTATCAATACGCTAGATGGCTTATTTCAATAGAAGACGAGATTGAGTTTTGTTGATAAAAATCAAACATGTGATCTATTCACCCGACCACTAGGGAGAAAGACTGTCACTATCATGTTAGTTTTCAAGATAAAGAAATATCTCGCTCAAATGAGAGCCTAGCCTTAAGTGGTGTCAGGCTCTGAAGGGAGCGGCTGGCTCCGAAGGGAGCGGCTGGCTCCGAAGGGAGCGTCTAGCTCTGAGAAGAGTGTCTGGCTCCAAAGGGAGCGTCAAGACTTAAGGGCCATCTAGTCGCAAGAAACGTCGAGGCTGAAGAGACATTTGGCTGGCCCGAAAGGACGTCTGGTCCATATGGTACATCTGATATGAGGAATGCTCGGTACATCCGACACAATAAAAGCGTATCTGCGACATATGGCACAATAAGGGTGCATCTGGTACATCTTGCACAGTGAGGGTGCATCTGGAACATCTAGCACGTAAGAGTGCATCACATTCGACACAGTAAGGGTGCATATGATTCATCCAACGTAAAGGTAGCTCTAGTACATATGAGGCAAAATAGTAGTTGGATACATCTGGCTTTGTAACGATGTATCTTGTAAATCTGTTAGGAGGATTCAACTTAAGGTGGAGATATGTTGTTATACCTTGAATCTGAAGCGTGTAACCAACTTTAGGAGGCGTTGATGTTTGCGGTGATCGTGCAGGATGCTCAAGAATGCCCTAATGTTTGTGGACTGCTTAAGTATGCGTTGATGTTTACATGCTGCATAATGTTGTATGCATGATGCAGGATGTTGGATGTCGGATGCAGGGAGCATGCTGCATGATGTTGAGTGCATGATGTTTGGCTCATGATGTTGGGCGCAAAATGTAGAATGAAGCGTGCAGGCTACACGATGAACTTCCAGACTGCATGATGAATCTACATGCTGCATGATGAAGCTTGCAGGCAGCGTAATGAAGTTTCCAGGCTGCGCGATGAAGCTTGCAAACTACATGTTGGAAATTGCAGGATGAGTACTCTACAAGCTCTGTAATGAGATATTGAAATATGCAGGCTGTGTAAGTAACATAGAAGAATTCATCCATAAGGGTCGCGCATTTGTTAGTTGAAGATTTTTACATGGGTCTAAGCGTGCTAGCCCAAATCGCATGCTATTAGGGTTTATATGATTTTTTTGCTATGAGTAACCTTCTTACTGTAATGTCTGATGTATTGATGTAGAATACTTTCCTTTTGCGTTTTGATTTTGGCTTTATGTTAATTTCCTTTTGTTTTTCATCTTTTCTTTTTCTTCATAAATTAAGCTTTACCTTTTCTATTCGATTTATATAGTTGTTGTCTTGCCTTGTAAGAACACAACTCATTGAATTATTTATCAAAGAATCTTTTGTTCTTTTAATCTCTTGTCTTCGGCTAGAACATTGGTTCTCAACAAACTCAAGATATGTGTTTCGTTTGGAAATTCTTACACTGAACAATCGAATCCACAACCCTATCAGTTACGTTATATCAGTTGTTATCACAATCTAGTAGCTTTAATTTCTCAATTAAAGCACGATCCAAGGTCTTTCTTCACGATGGCACCTCGGAAACCTACCATTGAAGAATAGCAAGAAGAACCCCACCATACCTTGGAGACGTTTCCTGCCGGCTTGCAAAACGCACTACTACTTGTAGTAGAACAGGCCATGACCAGAATGTTGCAAAATCAACGTGATCTGCAACAAGGTGATCGTCATCAGCAAAAACAACTCAGAGAAGCAGAGTATGATGATGACAATGAAGATTTAGCAGAAAATCTCTTTGTTGTTCCGATTTATGAGAACAATTGATGAGGGGTATTTCATGCTTCATGTTTTACCCCTAAGACAGCTGCAAGTGCACATCAATTACAAAAGTATATTTACGAACCAAATCCACATAGATTATTGTTTCACGTAGATTATATAATTTCTAACTTCTTTAAACCAAATAAAGAGGATGGGGGTTTGTGTGTCACGGTTTTGTAGTATCATTTTATGCAGGAAACAGAAATTAAATGGTTGTAAATCAATTGATAAAAAGCGTTGGGTTCAAGGGAATTATCTGAGGTTCATGTATCGGATCTAACAAGCAATAGATTAGGTTTTGTAGCGACTTAGTCGACTAGGTTTTTAAGCTGAAACGGTTTACTATGATCACCGCACTTTCGCGGATCTAATCACCTACATTTGCTTCACGCTGCGGATATGAGTTATCATCCCACGTTGCAAAACAAACGCGCATATTAACCTATTTGTAAACACTCATGGTGCGGTCTGTAGATATACGTTAGTATCCTACGGTGTGATCTACTCATTAATCTCTAGATCAAGACAACATACCACATGTTAATGCATATATCGATCCTAGGATCAGTTGCTAATTGATCGGAAAAGCAAACATGCAATAAGAATAAGAAACGAACGAAGATACATAATAGAAACTTTATCTCATCAACCTAATGAAATCGATCCATGATTAAACCCCTTTCAAACCCTTTGAAACCCAACTAGACGACTACTCGTTCATGGAAACGAGAGACATCATACAAGATATGAAAAGGTTCGAATGGTATTGAATAAGAAAAGGGATTCGAAAACTTCTACGATCGAATTTCAGTTGAAGAGATCTTCTTAAAAGTATTGAAAAAAGTATTAAGAACAATAGACGAAAAAGAGAAGGAAAAAAGGTGGCGGCGGCTTGGAGGAATCTCTCTGAAGCTCCTCGTCTTCGGGCGGTCGTCGATCTCTCTCTTTCTCAAAGGTGGCGTGAAAAGTGTTTGTGGAAAAACTCTTGTGAAAAGCATGTCCTTTGTGAAATCCTAAGAGTCTCCTTTTATAGGTGTTCAAGTGGGCTTCACGTTTTAACCTCGGAAAATATCGAATGTGTGCAAAAGGGCTCGGATGGGCCGAAGTGTCCTGGCTGCGTGAGCGACCATGCGTGGTGCGGCAGTTGCTCTTCTGGCTTCAGTCGTGGCGGGGCTAGCATGGTTCTCCTGGGGCTTGACGGACCTTCTTGCCTCCTTCATAACTTGAGATCCAGCCGTGGGATTGGACTCAAACCACTCCGAAGTGAAAGACACTAGATTAGGATATCTTGCCTCCAAAAACGAGCTTGATCTCGTGGTGAGAAGGTCTCCATATGATGCTGAACATATGTCCCCGAGCACTTGTCCCGAAAATTTCTGTTTTGCTCCAGAATGTATGCCTTTTGTCCAATTTCCCTGAAATGACTCTTGAAACTAGGAAACGTGGAAATCACTTTAAAACATTTGGAAACCGGGTTAAAACACTTGTAAAGAATCTTGAAATGATAGGTTTTGAGAGCAAAATATGAGTGTTATAAACTCCTCCAGACTTAAACCTTTATTTATCCTCAAACAAAACGCAGATAAAAGCTCGGAAGGAGGTTTGAAAATATGGGAACTAGCAAAAACTCAGTGACCGGCTTTCTAAACCATAAAGCATTGAACTAAAACAGTTCAAGCTCAGCCTAGAAAATTCTCACTATAGTTCCTTCAATACTAGCCATTTACGAAGTTTTTCACTATCAAAATCCAAAGATCCGGTCAACTAGCTCTCTAATCAATATTAAAAATCGGTGTGATTCTTGTCAAGGAATATTAAGCGAGATTCACGGAGGTTAGGTATATAAAGACCTTCATTGGTGAGGTTTAAAGTGTTTCAGATTACCGTATTAATATCCGGAAAATGCGAGATATTATGTAAGAAAACAGGAGAAGGTGGAACTGTTGAGATCCACGATTTCTAATCACTCATAGAACATACACGTCTGCGAGTTCTCCTTAATACCGCCATCCCCCCAGATTTTGTTTTGGATGGCGTATGAATACCTCACTAAATCGACCAGACTTTGCTTCTTTGAATGTTTCATGCTCCTGAGACTCTTAGGCATTTTCTTCCCATATATATATATATATATATATGTAACTCTCTTTTTTTTTTATGGACAAGTCTCATCATCATTCCAAGGAATTCATGTCCTTTATGCGAGTTACTTCATTCATTTTTCATTTTTTATTTTTCATTATTATTATTATTATATTTTTTGGTGACGGAAAGTGACTTAGAGTAATGAGTCTTAAGGAGCACAAAAATGTTACCATTCTTTCTAGGTTTTCAAGGCGTAAGTCTGCTATTCTTCCTATTGGTACTTTTGTTCCTTAACCGGTCGATCCTTCGTCTTGAGTGACTAGAAATCGTTTCGTTCCTCCCTCTCCGGCGTTTTTGCACATATCTGCATATTGTGAAAACAAGAGAGTCGAATGAGGTATGAAAAGACGGTAAAAGTTTCGGGTATGGTACCAACTGAAAAGAAGTTGGCCGTTCTTGAGGAACAAAGAGTGGTGAAAAAGATAAGATGTCCCGAACATTTTGGTTGTCTCGTTGAATTCCTAAAGTCCAAATAAAGTATAGCTAGTATATTCCTTCCCTTGAAATCACTATAGACCAATATTTTCCTTGATTTCGTATCATCGGCTTTCTATCTACCGCCTAGTCTAGCACTAAAGCTTGAAAGACCAGTTTACTAGGAATAATGTAGGAGCATATTGGTCGATTATTATACTTGTTTTTGCGTCATATTCCCTAAAACCATATCATATATATTGAGATACATCATATTTAGTTTTTAGAATAAATAAAAATCATTAAAACGACTCAAGTAAAACCAAAACAAAGAAAAGAAAAATCATTAGTACCAATAGATCCTCGCTAGACTTAAATCGCAGTATCCCTAGTGTGAAATAGTGGTGAAGGGATGAGACTAACTCAAGATAAGATAACTAAAGCGTAAGTAAAAAATAAGGGTAAAGTAGATGGAACCAGGCTCGTAAGCAGAAGAAGAGTTTCGGCCAAGACGCAAGGTCTTCAAGGCATTCGAACACATGGTCTAAATGTTGCCATCTATGTGTCCTCTCTCTCGAAGCTGGCGCGCCATTGCCTCAAGCATCTCGTTCTGGCGTGCCAGTTGCTCATGAAGAGCGATGATCGCGGGATCAGCTGAGGTGGACGGTATCGCGTATTGTGAGGTGCTGCATGTGTAGGAAGAGGATGTGTGGTGTACTCTATGCCAGATCGCCTCTCTCTTAGCCTTAGCGGCTACGGACTCTCCAATGGTAAGTCGGAGACGTGAGAACTCGGTACGAAACTCCTCTTATGTCGGGATCCACTCTGGTGAACTCTCTGAACGGCGCGGGACGATGATGGATCGTAAGTAGACAGTGCGGTTATCCCCCTTCCCGAGGCGATATCGGTATCCGAATCGGTCAGGATACATGGTCGCGCCTGTTAGGTTCATGCCTGTCTGGAATTTGACCAAATCAAACCAAGCCTCATCTAGCGGTGCCTCCATGTTAGTGTCTACTCCAGCAGTCTCCATAATCGTTGTAATGATGCCTCTGTAAGTCGTGAAGGCAGCCTTGCACCTAGGTGCAGTAACATCGTGTTTCACTCGCACGAAGTCTCTCTGCTAGAACGCAACCAGGATATGATGAAAATGGCTCGTCTCTGAAAGCAGACTGGAGTAAGACGAGCTTTGCAATGTGAATGCATGACTTGTTGGTGCGGGAGAAGAGTCGGTGTGCTATGAGGCGGTGCACAAAACGCACGGGCGGATGTGAGAGAAAAGCTGATGGATTGCTTCCCTTGTCGTATATTCCTCGACCCATCAGTCCCCAAAGATCAACACTCCAATCTTTTTCAATGCTAGTCTCGCTTTCCAAGTCAAAACCAAATATCTCGCAAACTCGAGGAATACTCAATTCATAATCTCTAGCGCCAATGGTGAAAGAGAGAACACCGTCTTTAGGATGTGACTTCCTCCCTCGTCGATAGGACAACTGTACCGAAGATAAGAACTCGTACGTGAGCTCCTTGTAGGTCGGTCGATCGATCTCCATAAAGGTTCTGAGCCTTAGTGATGGGGTCTAAATAGTCGTCCGAGTTTGGAGGATTTCTTTGGGGACTTGTCAGGCTTTGAATTTGTACGACCCTAAGCTGCAAGTGCACAGCGTGCGTTGTAGTACTTAGGGTATCGATCCACAGGGAGGAGGTCAACTGCAAGAATGAAGAATCAGGGCAACCAAAGACGCAGAGAATTGGGGTTTGGAGGTAAGTGTCACGGTTTTTGCAGAAAATAAAGAAAGTAGTATCACGTCTTATATAGAGGAGGTTGTCAATCTCTTCTATGACCAACGGGAAAAGGGAATCAAACTTAAGAACTTGTAAAAAGGAAATCAAGCAAGCAGTGCAGGAAAAGTAAATATTGAAGTGCGTAAATCTCGATGTAAAAGCAGATGGGGCGAACACGTTGGGAATCTTCTCGGGAAATCTATGGGGTTCTAACTAGAAATCAAACACACAAAAGTTAAGCAAGAGAGACTAGGCGATTTTCTCCAAACTGATTCACTGGTTTTAACAACCTAACTTTATCAAACTAGGTCGATCTGCGAACTTCCATTCCACAGGTATACTTTCATATCCTGCGTCCTAGACGAACACGCAATAGGATCGGGACAATAAACATTCAGACATCTTTTAAAGGATGCTCTCTACCCTATTTTGGTCTAGATCTGAGATTCAGGACATTCGTCGTTCTCAAGACCCTGCGATCAGAATATAGTTCATGACGCCAGACTCATGCAATAAGAACGAATAAGGTGAGACAGAAAATCCTAATCTTCGGCCTAAACAATCGGTTCAACAACAGTTAATGAAATTCCCCATAGATCCCCTTAAAGAACACCCAACGAAAGTAAACTACTCAGACATAAAAGAAGAAGTAGAAAACGTGATTGATGAATGCATAACTTGTATAAATCGATTAAAATAAAAGAGGGTTCAAGAACAAATCAATCTCCCTCAAAGAACAAAGTGGAAACCACGAATCAAAGATTCGCGGCCGCCAAGAGAAGTTTGTAACAAGAGAATTTCGTGATGCTAAGTGGTGATGCCCTAAAAAACCCTAAAGGTCGAGTATATATAGGTCTTCAAGTGCCCTAGGTCGTGGATTAGGTCTTGGCTTGCATAAGACGGCTGCGGGTTTAAGTTGGGCTTCAAATGGGCTCGGGAATCCGTGAGTGGCCTGGCCGCGCGAGCGACTGGCCGTGGCGCGGCCACTGGTCGTCTGGTTCGGCCGTGGCGCGGCCAGCTCGTCCTTCCGGGTGCTTGACGGACCTTCTTGCTTCCTTCATAACTTGAGATCCAACCGTGGGATTGCTCTCAAACCACTTCGAGGTGAAAGACAGCTGATAAGGCTACCTTGTCTCCAAATATGAGCTTGATCTCGTGGTGGGAAGGCCTTCATTTGGTGTTGAACTTCTGTCCTCGGGCACTGTTTCCGGAATTGTCCATTTTGCTCCAAAATATGCGTCTTTTGCTAAGATTACCTGAAAAGAGTCTTGAACAACCAAATACTCGAAATCTAGTGTTTATGCATCAAAACCTTAGTGAAATGTTTATTAAAACACTCACTTATGATAGTAAAAACGGGTAAAATATGCATGTTATCACTTAGCTCGTCCAAATACCATGTAACGTCTTTGGTAATGCCCAAAACGTCTAGAAGGGATTAATAGATTTTGAGAGGTGCCCTAATCTCCATATTATTCATCTTCTATAAATAATCGATAGTAGAATATATCGGGGCTCCAAAGTATCAGACCTTGCGCTTGGGAGGGAAAGGGCTCAGCTCTCTAGGTGGTGAAACATGTTCTCGAGGTGGGAAAGAATCCTCGCGATGTACGCGCGCTATCCGCGAGTCGCAGAACCTTCTTTGTTGCTCCTCCATATAGCCTCAGAGAGTGGTATCAACGCTTGGGTTTCCTAGCGCTGTTTCTCGTTCTTGCTGTCGCGAAGAACGTCTCAAGGAGCCTCCTTGCTCTCTGTTCTTTGAACAGACCTCGAAGTTTCGTTCTTGATGTGCCATAGGGGTTCTCAAGTGCAATGATACATTAAGCATATATCAAGAGTTTCCAAGACTAAAAGCAATCGAGTATATGCATAAACCTTAGGATCAATTTAATTGATTTTGGTATCTAATCTTCATCAAACTTTGTTTCTAAAGTGATGCCTAGCATGAATCTAGTTGTAGCTAAGCAAATTTGGATAGAACTACCTCAAAAATTCGTTTTTAAGAACAAGCTCAATTTCCAACTTTCCAAAATCTCAACTTTATCAACAATAGATTGCAAAAATCAAAATCTAAGCAACCTAATACTTCAACTCAAGGTTCTCTACCATTATCCAAGAATACTAGATATTTATCTAGTCAAGCAAGAGAGATCCCAAAATTGGGTTCTCTAGGAAAATTTGTAATTAGAGACCATACCTTGTAAATGAGAATGAATGGTTCTTAAAAGTGGATTCTCCTTTGGAAATAAATAAGTTTAGACCGGATAATTTTTGAAAATGGTTTGAATTTGAAAAACCTAGAATCTCTCAAGAATCTCCAAATCTTGTGGAAGGAAGAAGAAAGGAGAGTTTAATTATAAAAATTATCTTTTTATTTTGAAAATGTGTTTTTATCACCAAAGAACATTTGATTTTTCAAAAAAAATAAAACGAGGAAACTTACCTTGCATGGTGGTCACGAAACAATAAAACTCGTTAAATTTCATTAACGGGATTATTTTTCGAGTGTGGGATAGTACAAAAATGCGAGAAGTATAGTTCGGGAGGAAAACGGAAAGTTTTCCAGTCGGGATGCCAAGATGCCCAGACGCCTAGGAGGCATCCCGCCGCGCGGTCGTGGTTGGTCATGCGGTCGTGCGTCATCTCCCGTGGCACGGGCGGTTGCCCATGAGGCCAGCCTCCTTCCGATGTTCTTCTTCAATATTTTTTGGTTTTTCTTGGTTTTATGATTTATTTTGGTGGTTTTTCCTAGAACTTGGAAAAGCAAACTGTTAGAAATAAAAAAAAAAGAAAATAGAAACACGTATCGGATGGATTGCCTCCCCATCAAGCGCTTTTGTTTAAGTCATTAGCTAGACTTGGTTTGAGACTTAGGCGATTGGGGAGGTAGCCTCCGGAGTTGTTACTCATGAAGCTCTGCCTTGCTTTTGTATCAGCAATGGACCTCTGTTCCCATTCCTAAGAATTTTGGCTTCAAGGATCACTCGCTTTATCTTCTCGACTGCCTTCGCCATTCTTCTTCACTTAACTCTCCTAGCTCCGGAGGAATGAGAATCTCGATTTTCGAGAAAGGTTTCGAGTAGAGCTGATCTACTCTCGATATTGGCGTCTTTTTCTTCTTTTTACTCGCCTGGTTTTCTGCTTCTTCGAGCAAAATCTCCTGCTTCTTCGGATATAATTTCTTTTGGCTCACGTATAGGAAGACAACGAAGTTGTTTGCATGGTCGATCATTGCCCCTACCGTGGCCAAGAATGGCCAAGAAGGGTCATCCAAGTATCAAAGGTTTATCCTTGTCTTCTCCTATATTAAGCACATATAAGTTTATAGGGATTATCTTGTTCTCAACAAGAAGCTGGACATTGTGGACAACGCCATCCGTCTCTTTCAGGGAGGAATCTTCAAAGACTAGTTGTATTGACTAAGAAAAATAGGTTGTTATTCCCAACCTTTCAGCGATTGCCGTCGACATGATGTTGACATTAGCTCATATATCACCTAAGCAATCATCAAATCTGATCCTTGTGATCGAACATGGGAAAGTGAATGCTATGGGGCTTCTCTCTTCTTCAAACTCTCGAACGTGCAGTGCTTCGGCGTCTCGAAAAGGGGTTTTGTGATTTTCCTCTTTATGGTCGGGAAAAGTGGGACAAACCCGGAATTATCTTCTTCAAGGGGTTCCGGCTTCCTAGCTTCGCTGGTAATCGCGTTATCTTCTACCTTTTCGGGCAAGACTCCTGTCTATCTTTTAACGGCTTTAGATGTTTGGGCAACTTGCTTATCCAACTTCTTCGTGTGGCAAGACAGGGATTCAAACTTCCCATTCAAATCGTTATACATGCAATATGACCTTGATGTTGAGGTCTTTGATCGATTTCGGCTGAGATATCAACAATTGTTGTATCAATCCTTTGAGCTTGTCTTCTCGTGATGGGTATGGTGCGTTTGATGCAACTTGTGGCGCTCCTTGTTAGTTATTATAGGGCGCGGACGGAGTGTTGAAAGATGGTATAGGTTTGATAGCTTCCGTTATCTCGTAGTTCACATTTTGGAACTTACTTTGGAAAGGTCTTCCTTGAGATGGATAGACTTGGTCTCGCAGATTCTCCACGTTCGGGTTTCGGTAAGAAAGGTTGTTGTTATTCTGGAAGTTGTTGTTGAAGTTCCGTTATGGATACGAATTCTGGCCTCCGAAAAAAGTTTACTTCTTCTCCTCATGCCTAAGAATCGTCGCCTTCATTACCCCTATTAAAATCTCCTTGTCATTCTGATGTAGCTTCACATGGGTTAACGCTGCGTTGCTGTCCCTTGAGGCGTTGGCTCATCATGTTCTTCAGCTCAACTATCTTCTTAGAATTGGAGTCTCCGGTCCGCAGAATTCTATCATCATCCGAACAGTTATTGCTGTTAGTCACAGCGAGATTCTCGATGAGTGCGTGTCCCAGTCGATCCTTCAAGTGAATCGCGACTCGATTCTAAATTTTTTGATGAGGAGTAACGTGATCAGCTATGATACGGTTTTGTACTCGCCTTTGTTGGTTGGCGGGTAAGGCATGTCGGTTAGCGTCTCGATTGTCGGGTTGAATAATAGAATTCGCATGGTTTGCACCATTCCCGACGATCGGATTATGTCCTCCTTGTTGCAAGGCAGGATCGATTTCTTCTCAGTTCGAGTCAGCCTCGGGATTTGGGTCAATGTGGTTCTCATTATCATCGAGTAGCGGCTCTTTGTCTTGATTGACGGGAGGTGCTCAACCAGTATTGCGGCTTCGTTGAACTCCAAGGGCGACTTTGTTGTCGGCCGTACTTGTCTGTCTTCTTAACTTTCAGATCTCTTTTTCATGCATGTCGATCTCAATGTAGCGAGGAAAATTGTTAGAAGCATTTCTTCTAGTGATCATACACATGAAACATGAGAAACATACATAAGAAAACCGTGAGTAATGAATAGAAAAGCTTGAAATTTAATGCGGTTTAAAAGTTGTATTAGAAACTGAAAATTTGCAAAAGCAAATAAGCCCCGACAACGGCGCCAAAAACTTAATGCGAGGTATTTCATTCTTCAAATTTTACCCCTAAGACAGCTGCAAGTGCACATCAATTACAATTGTATATTAAGGAATCGATTCCACAGAGATTGTTGCTTCACGTTAACTCGGAATTCAGCTTCAAGGCGTTTGGGTCTAGTTACCTTGAGCTTTTCACCCTTCCCGGATACGCTTCATGGTCCCTTTGAGTATTTCGAGCTCCCTCTTGTTAACTCCTTTATTCATTTAGGCGTGCGGTCTCTATCGAGGGAGTATTGGTCGACGAGACATTATACTTTCTCTTCCAAACATCTAGACATAGACATTTCAGACAAAACTCTCCTATTTTCTCTTCCCTTAGTCGATTTCTCCCTACTTTTCTAGGGTATCATTTTATTTTTTCTATCGACTTTCTTATTCCAATTTTTTTTTCTTTCTTCTTAGCTTGAGAATGATCACTTCTTTGAAGTTTACATGATTGCTGCGAACCGTCATTGTCCTTTAAGGAACTCTGGTTGCCATTCCCAAACTAAAACCTTTCTTTCTATATTTTTTTTCTTTTCTATAACAAGGGAAGATCAAGGAGAGGTTTCATTGCATCTACTTAGTCATGCTAGAGTCTAAAAGAGGAGCAAAGTTCGAAGTACCTCAAGCCCCTTGACGAGAAGATTTGATTCATTAGGTGCGGAGTCAACGCAAGATCCTTCGAGTACTCTAGAGTATAGAACTTTCTCCGCTGGAATGATCCACTCGCCGTGTTCAACTTAGTAAACCTTGCTTCTAAATCCGTGAGAATGGTCATAAGGTTCCTTGTTCAAAGTGACTTCTACCTAGCAAAGTTCATAGTTTCCGACTAAAAGAAAAAAAAGTTTTGACTTTATAAAACGACTCGATAAATGATGTAAGTATGCATAAGACTCATCAAATAAAATCATAATTAGTAATATAAGAACCCCCCCCCCCAAGACTTAAATCAAACTGTCCCCAGTTTGTTTAAATCGAGTTGAGGTGAAAAAAATAGGTAAATTCAAGTACAAGCTTGTGAAGACTTACTTGAAAGTGGCGTTGGGTTTGGTATGGGTGGATGGGCGTGTGATATGATTGAGCGAAGGACTTGATAATCATCCTTATGTCCCTGCTTAGAATCGATTTGATTGAAGAAAAGAAATCGAAAACTTAGCTCGAAAGGAAATGTGTTGCGCGGTTGAGCTTCCTTGCTTCGGATGGTGGTGGTGGGCGTGTGTGGGTGATGGATGAGGATGGTGATAGGCGTTTGGTGGTGATGATTGGCCCGCCTTTGATGTGAAGAATAGGTACTCCGGTTGTTGAGTACTCGTCTTGGTTCCTTGACCTTTGATAACACCGTGAATGAGAGATGGAAAATCTTCCGTCCTTGCGTCTTGAAGATTGCGTCACCTCAGAAACTTGACTTGAAGTTTGGGTCTATGCTGGCCTATCAAGTGATCTGTTCGGGATCACGGAAGACAGGTGATGCTAGTATGAACTTCAATGCCATATGAAATCCTTACTTGGCTTCGGTAAAGGTCTTGGTTGCAGAAGAGAGAAGCTAGTCTTCGGGAACTTTTCTCTTCGCGGTTTGGTGAAGGAAGTTGCATCTTTTTCCTTCTGGAGCTTTCACTACGGTTTTCATCCTATGGAATCGTGGTGTTCTTCTTCGTTTTCGTGGATACAGGTCCGTTGAACGTTCTGGACGAAGTAAGTAGAGAGATGGATCATTAACTTGACTTGACTTGGATGGAGTCTTGTCTTGTCTCGCCATCTTTGATGTAACAGCAATGTGCCGCGGTTGTGGAAGTGATCTTTGCGGTCTTTAGGTCGTGTTCAGGCCATTGAATCAAAGAGGATACTTGAAAGGCTTGAAACAGGTAGAAGGAGGTCCGGTTTGGTGAGGTCGGGACGGAAACGTCTTCAGATGAAGGCCGGCCGCGCGACGGGTTGTCGCGGCCGCGGCCGAGCGTCCTTCGTTCCCGCCATCGTGGCTCGTGGCGCGGCCAGGCTCCTTCTGGCCGGCCGATGGGCGGTTCGTCGCCCGATGAGTGTTCTTCGGGTTTCCTTCTTCATTTTTTTGGTCTTTTCTGGTTTTTCTGATTTTTTTGTGCTTTTGGGGTTTATGAAAATGATGTAAACTAACAAGAAATCAAAACTAAAAATTAGTATGGTTAAAGAGATGAGAAAGAGAATACCTAAAATGGGTTGTCTCCCATTGAGCCGCTCTTGTTTAGAGTCTTTTAGCTAGACTTTGGTAGTTTGGGAGCTTAGTTGGACGTGGAGTTCGACCTAAGGCAAGGTCTTTTTGCCTTCTGCGCGGCCTCTTATGCTAAAGGCTCCTCGAGTCTCTCCATGATGGCATCTTCATCCTTCTCAAGAAGGTGTTTCTCGATGGTGTAAGGTACCGCGGGATAGAACTTCTTTCCGTCGATATTGGCAAATGAGACTCGCCTGTTTGGCCAATCCATGATGGCTCCTACAGTGGCTAAGAACAGCCATCCCAAGATGAGAGGTACAGCTTCTTTTTGGCGTGTCTTGACTATGTAGAAGTTTACCGGGATTCTACAATCGCCAATGATGACCGGGAGATCATAAATGACTCCTCTCGGGGCAACGAAGGATTGATCCGCCAGTCCAATCCTGATGTCAGTGGGGAAAATGCATTTCACGCCGAGTTTCCTTGCTACACCGGCTGGCATAATGTTTATGCATGACCCCGAATCGCATAGGGCGTTCTTGAAAATGTCACCTCGGATGCTGCAAGTTGTGAGGTATTGCTCGTGGCCCTGGATCTTGTGGAGGTTTCTAATAGGCTTTCCGGTTCTTGCGAGGTTGAAAAGGCCTAGAATGTCCGACACTGTCTCCCTACTTTCGCAGAAGAAATGTCCGATAAGGTGATCTCTCCATGCTTCCATGAAATCCGTCTCAGGAGGGAGTTCTCGCACCACTTTGTTGAACTCCTCGAGTGCCAACGGCTCGACTCGGTTCTGGTGCCAACCATGCTTCTTTGTTGGGGGCATCCTGATAGCATCCTCTATTGCTGTCGTCTTCTTTTTCAGGCAGTTGAAGATGCTTTCGAGCTTATTGTCGGTCGCCTCCGCTTTGTCCTCATATTGCCTTTGGTCCTCTATGAGTTGAAGGATGTCAGCTTCGGCTTGATCTCTATTGACATAGATAGAGTCGTTGGTATCTTCAAGCTTTTCATTCAAGGTGCGGATGTCTCTCACACTCTGCTAGAGGATAGGTCTGCGATACTAGAGCACATCAGAGATCTACTTCAGTTGGACCGTGTTGCTGGCCGCTTACTACTTATGCAGCCTAATCTCCTCGGATAGAGCTTCAATCTTAGCGAGAAGTTCGGCTTGAACCTTGTCTATATGCCCATAGACAGCTTCAGTGCAATCCGCCTGGTATACCAGCATATTATTGATCAAGACTATGAGCTTGTCGATCTGGCGAGCGTGCTCGACCTCCGCATCGAGATGATTGACCTTCGGATTTTTTCTTGGCCAGCAAGCCACGGGTCGCGCAGGTCGCGATCTTTGGGAGCGATATCAGCTTCTGGGGGTCCAGGCTCGTGTTGTTCTTGATTTGTGGGGACCTCCACGGTTTTAGGGTTTCTGAAACTCATAGAAATAAATATAGAAGTTAGAGAAAGGAATGTCTTTGAGTTGTGATCCTGACCTTTGTCTTGGACAGCGAAACGCAGCCTCCCCGGCAACGACGCCAAAAGCTTGAAGGGGTCTAAATAGTCGTCCGAGTTAGGAGGATTTCTTTGGGGACTCGTCAGGCTTTGAATTTGTAGGACCCTAAGCTGCAACTGCAAAGCGTGCGTTGTAGTACTTAGGGTATCGATCCACAGGGAAGAGGTCAACTGCAAAACAGAAAAATTAGGGCAACCAAAGACGCAGAGAATTGGGGTTTGGGGTAAGTGTCACGGTTTTTGCAGAAAATAAAGAAAGCAGTATCACGTCTTATATAGAGGAGGTTGTCAATCTCTTATATGACCAACGGGAAAAGGAAATCAAACTTAAGAACTTGTAAAAAGGAAATCAAGCAAGCAGTGCAGGAAAAGTAAATATTGAAGTGCGTAAATCTCGATGTAAAAGCAGATGGGGCGAACACGTTGGGAATCTTCTCGGGAAATCTATGGGGTTCTAACTAGAAATCAAACACACAAAAGTTAAGCAAGCGAGACTAGGCGATTTTCCCCAAACTGATTCACTGGTTTTAACAACCTAACTTTATCAAACTAGGTCGATCTGCGAACTTCCATTCCACAGGTATACTTTCATATCCTGCGTCCTAGACGAACACGCAATAGGATCGGGACAATAAACATTCAGACATCTTTTAAAGGATGCTCTCTACCCTATTTTGGTCTAGATCTGAGATTCAGGACATTCGTCGTTCTCAAGACCCTGCGATCAGAATATAGTTCATGACGCCAGACTCATGCAATAAGAACGAATAAGGAGAGACAAAAAATCCTAATCTTCGGCCTAAACAATCGGTTTAACAACAGTTAAAGAAATTCCCCAAATATCCCCTTAAAGAACACCCAACGAAAGTAAACTACTCAGACATAAAAGAAGAAGTAGAAAACGTGATTGATGAATGCATAACTTGTATAAATCGATTAAAATAAAAGAGGGTTCAAGAACAAATCAATCTCCCTCAAAGAACAAAGTGGAAACCACGAATCAAAGATTCGCGGCCGCCAAGAGAAGTTTGTAACAAGAGAATTACGTGATGCTAGGTCGTCCTTCTAAAAAAAACCCTAAAGGTCGAGTATATATAGGTCTTCAAGTGCCCTAGGTCGTGGATTAGGTCTTGGCTTGCATAAGACGGCTGAGGGTTTAAGTTGGGCTTCAAATGGGCTCGGGAATCAGTGAGTGGCCTGGACGCGCGAGCGACTGGCCGTGGCGCGGCCACTGGTCGTCTGGTTTGGCCATGGTGCGGCCAGCTCGTCCTTCCGGGTGCTTGACGAACCTTCTTGCTTTCTTCATAACTTGAGATCCAACCGTGGGATTGCCCTCAAACCACTTCGAGGTGAAAGACAGCTGATAAGGCTACCTTGTCTCCAAATATGAGATTGATCTCGTGGTGGGAAGGCCTTCATTTGGTGTTGAACTTCTGTCCTCGGGCACTGTTTGCGGAAATATCCATTTTGCTCCAAAATATGCGTCTTTTGCTAAGATTACCTAAAAAGAGTCTTGAACAACTAAATACTCGAAATCTAGTGTTTATGCATCAAAACCTTAGTGAAATGTTTATTAAAACACTCACTTATGATAGTAAAAACGGGTAAAATATGCATGTTATCACTTAGCTCGTCCAAATACCATGTAACGTCTTTGGTAATGCCCAAAACGTCTAGAAGGGATTAATAGATTTTGAGAGGTGCCCTAATCTCCATATTATTCATCTTCTATAAATAATCGATAGTAGAATATATCGGGGCTCCAAAGTATCAGACCTTGCGCTTGGGAGGGAAAGGGCTCAGCTCTCTAGGTGGTGAAACATGTTCTCGAGGTGGGAAAGAATCCTCGCGATGTACGCGCGCTATCCGCGAGTCGCAGAACCTTCTTTGTTGCTCCTCCATATAGCCTAAGAGAGTGGTATCAACGCTTGGGTTTCCTAGCGCTGTTTCTCGTTCTTGATGTCGCGAAGAACGTCTCAAGGAGCCTCCTTGCTCTCTATTCTTTGAACAGACCTCGAAGTTTCGTTCTTGATGTGCCATAGGGGTTCTCAAGTGCAATGATACATTAAGCATATATCAAGAGTTTCCAAGACTAAAAGCAATCGAGTATATGCATAAACCTTAGGATCAATTTAATTGATTTTGGCATCTAATCTTCATCAAACTTTGTTTCTAAAGTGATGCCTAGCATGAATCTAGTTGTAGCTAAGCAAATTTGGATAGAACTACCTCAAAAATTCGTTTTTAAGAACAAGCTCAATTTCCAACTTTCCAAAATCTCAACTTTATCAACAATAGATTGCAAAAATCAAAATCTAAGCAACCTAATACTTCAACTCAAGGTTCTCTACCATTATCCAAGAATACTAGATATTTATCTAGTCAAGCAAGAGAGATCCCAAAATTGGGTTCTCTAGGAAAATTTGTAATTAGAGACCATACCTTGTAAATGAGAATGAATGGTTCTTAAAAGTGGATTCTCCTTTGGAAATAAATAAGTTTAGACCGGATAATTTTTGAAAATGGTTTGAATTTGAAAAACCTAGAATCTCTCAAGAATCTCCAAATCTTGTGGAAGGAAGAAGAAAGGAGAGTTTAATTATAAAAATTATCTTTTTATTTTGAAAATGTGTTTTTATCACCAAAGAACATTTGATTTTTCAAAAAAATTAGGAAACTTACCTTGCATGGTGGTCAGGAAACAATAAAACTCGTTAACTTTCA
This sequence comes from Alliaria petiolata, assembly GCA_020283515.1. Classification (NCBI taxonomy): domain Eukaryota; kingdom Viridiplantae; phylum Streptophyta; class Magnoliopsida; order Brassicales; family Brassicaceae; genus Alliaria; species Alliaria petiolata. The sequence continues at coordinate 49,505,436 of JAHZTW010000003.1, forward strand.
TTAACGGGATTATTTTTGGAGTGTGGGATCGTACAAAAATGCGAGAAGTTTAGTTCGGGAGGAAAACGGGAAATTTTCCAGTCGGGATGCCAAGATGCCCAGACTCCTAGGAGGCATCCCGCCGCGCGGTCGTGGTTGGTCATGCGGTCGTGCGTCATCTCCCGTGGCACGGGAGGTTGCCCATGAGGCCAGCCTCCTTCCGATGCTCTTCTTCAATATTTTTTGGTTTTTCTTGGTTTTATGATTTATTTTGGGGGTTTTTCCTAGAACTTGGAAAAGCAAACTGTTAGAAATAAAAAAAAAGAAAATAGAAACACGTATCGGATGGATTGGCTCCCCATCAAGCGCTTTTGTTTAAGTCATTAGCTAGACTTGGTTTGAGACTTAGGCGATTGGGGAGGTAGCCTCCGGAGTTGTTACTCAGGAAGCTCTGCCTTGCTTTTGTATCAGCAATGGACCTCTGTTCCCATTCCTAAGAATTTTGGCTTCAAGGATCACTCGCTTTATCTTCTCGACTGCCTTCGCCATTCTTCTTCACTTAACTCTCCTAGCTCCGGAGGAATGAGAATCTCGATTTTCGAGAAAGGTTTCGAGTAGAGCTGATCTACTCTCGATATTGGCGTCTTTTTCTTCTTTTTACTCGCCTGGTTTTCTGCTTCTTCGAGCAAAATCTCCTGCTTCTTCGGATATAATTTCTTTTGGCTCACGTATAGGAAGACAACGAAGTTGTTTGCATGGTCGATCATTGCCCCTACCGTGGCCAAGAATGGCCAAGAAGGGTCATCCAAGTATCAAAGGTTTATCCTTGTCTTCTCCTATATTAAGCACATATAAGTTTATAGGGATTATCTTGTTCTCAACAAGAAGCTGGACATTGTGGACAACGCCATCCGTCTCTTTCAGGGAGGAATCTTCAAAGACTAGTTGTATTGACTAAGAAAAATAGGTTGTTATTCCCAACCTTTCAGCTATTGCCGTCGACATGATGTTGACATTAGCTCATATATCACCTAAGCAATCATCAAATCTGATCCTTGTGATCGAACATGGGAAAGTGAATGCTATGGGGCTTCTCTCTTCTTCAAACTCTCGAACGTGCAGTGCTTCGGCGTCTCGAAAAGGGGTTTTGTGATTTTCCTCTTTATGGTCGGGAAAAGTGGGACAAACCCGGAATTATCTTCTTCAAGGGGTTCCGGCTTCCTAGCTTCGCTGGTAATCGCGTTATCTTCTACCTTTTCGGGCAAGACTCCTGTCTATCTTTTAACGGCTTTAGATGTTTGGGCAACTTGCTTATCCAACTTCTTCGTGTGGCAAGACAGGGATTCAAACTTCCCGTTCAAATCGTTATACATGCAATATGACCTAGATGTTGAGGTCTTTGATCGATTTCTGCTGAGATATCAACAATTGTTGTATCAATCCTTTGAGCTTGTCTTCTCGTGATGGGTATGGTGCGTTTGATGCAACTTGTGGCGCTCCTTGTTAGTTATTATAGGGCGCGGACGGAGTGTTGAAAGATGGTATAGGTTTGATAGCTTCCGTTATCTCGTAGTTCACATTTTGGAACTTACTTTGGAAAGGTCTTCCTTGAGATGGATAGACTTGGTCTCGCAGATTCTCCACGTTCGGGTTTCGGTAAGAAAGGTTGTTGTTATTCTGGAAGTTGTTGTTGAAGTTCCGTTATGGATACGAATTCTGGCCTCCGAAAAAAGTTTACTTCTTCTCCTCATGCCTAAGAATCGTCGCCTTCATTACCCCTATTAAAATCTCCTTGTCATTCTGATGTAGCTTCACATGGGTTAACGCTGCGTTGCTGTCCCTTGAGGCGTTGGCTCATCATGTTCTTCAGCTCAACTATCTTCTTAGAATTGGAGTCTCCGGTCCGCAGAATTCTATCATCATCCGAACAGTTATTGCTGTTAGTCACAGCGAGATTCTCGATGAGTGCGTGTCCCAGTCGATCCTTCAAGTGAATCGCGACTCGATTCTAAATTTTTTGATGAGGAGTAACGTGATCAGCTATGATACGGTTTTGTACTCGCCTTTGTTGGTTGGCGGGTAAGGCATGTCGGTTAGCGTCTCGATTGTCGGGTTGAATAATAGAATTCGCATGGTTTGCACCATTCCCGACGATCGGATTATGTCCTCCTTGTTGCAAGGCAGGATCGATTTCTTCTCAGTTCGAGTCAGCCTCGGGATTTGGGTCAATGTGGTTCTCATTATCATCGAGTAGCGGCTCTTTGTCTTGATTGACGGGAGGTGCTCAACCAGTATTGCGGCTTCGTTGAACTCCAAGGGCGACTTTGTTGTCGGCCGTACTTGTCTGTCTTCTTAACTTTCAGATCTCTTTTTCATGCATGTCGATCTCAATGTAGCGAGGAAAATTGTTAGAAGCATTTCTTCTAGTGATCATACACATGAAACATGAGAAACATACATAAGAAAACCGTGAGTAATGAATAGAAAAGTTTGAAATTTAATGCGGCTTAAAAGTTGTATTAGAAACTGAAAATTTGCAAAAGCAAACAATCCCCGGCAACGGCGTCAAAAACTTAATGCGAGGTATTTCATTCTTCAAGTTTTACCCCTAAGACAGCTGCAAGTGCACATCAATTACAATTGTATATTAAGGAATCGATTCCACAGAGATTGTTGCTTCACGTTACAGATATGAGTTATCATCTCACGTTGCAAAACAAAAGCGCATACATATCATTAACCTATTTGTAAACATTCAAGGTGCGGTCTGTCGATATACATTAGTATCTTACGTTGCGATCTGCTCGTTTATCTCTAGATCAAGACAAAAGAACACACGTTAATGCATCTATCGATCCTAGAATCAGTTGCTAATTGATCAGAAAATCAAACATGCAATAAGAATAAGAAACGAACAAAGATACCTAATAGAAACTTTATCTCTATCAACCTAACGAAATCGATCAATGATTAAACCCCTTTGAAACCCCTTTATACCGAAATAGACGACTACTCGTTCATGGGAACGAGAGACATCATTCGAGATATGAAAAGGTTTGTATGGTATTGAATAAGAAAAAGGATTCAAAAACTTCTCCAATGGAATTTCAGTCGAAGAGATCTTCTTAAAAGTATTGAAAAAAGTACCAAGAACAATAGACGAAAAAGAGAAGGAGCAAAGGTGGCGGCTGCTTGAAGGAATCTCTCTCGAGCTCCTCATCTTCGGGCGGCCGTCGATATCTCTCTTTCTCAAAGGTGGCATGAAAAGTGTTTGTGGAAAAACTCTTGTGAAAAGCACATCCTTTGTGAAACCTAAAGAGTCTTCTTTTATAGGTGTTCAAGTGGGCTTCACGTTTTATCATCGGAAAATATCAAATGTCTACAAACGGGCTCAGGATGGGCTGAAGTGTTCAGGGCGCGTGAATGACCATGCCAGGCGCGGCCGTTGCTCTTACGGCTTCGGTCGTGGAGCGACCATCATGGTTTTCCTGGTGCTGGACGGATCATCTTTCTTCCTTCATAACTTGAGATCTAACCGTGGGATTGGACTCAAACAACTCTGAGGCGAAAGACAGTAGATTAGGCTATCTTGACTCCAAAACTTAGCTTGACCTCATGGTGGGAAGGTCTTCATATGATGCTGAACATATGCCCCTGAGCACTTGTCCTGAAAATGATTGTTTTGATCCAGAATGTATGCTTTTATCCAATTTTCCTGAAATGACTCTTAAAACTAGAAAATGTCGAAATCACTTTAAAAGCGTGGAAAACCGGGTTAAAACACTTGTAAAGGATCTTGAAATGATAAGTTTTGCGAGTAAAATATGAGTGTTATCAACAATCAACATGCAGCAATGGACGATAACAGAGAAGAGCGCAACGACGATCGTCGCCTTCACCATCGTGATGTTGATCGTTACAATGCAGCACGTGCAAATCCCGTTTCATGCTGGGAATCTAATTTCAAACTGGATATACTAGTGTTTTCAGGTTCGCTTAATCGAGAGGAGTTCCTTGATTGTCTAAGTTATGTTGAAGAAATTTTGGAATTTAAGAACGTACAAGATGAGATGCGAGTTTCGTTGGTTGCTACTCGTTTCAAACATCAAGCCATGGCTTGGTGGCAACAGCCAAAGGAATCTCGTCGCCACTCTGGAAAATTACGAATTGATTATTGGCAATATTTTCAAAAACATATGCGCGATCTTTTCTTTTGTATAATTATGAGTGTACTCTGCACAAAAAAATTGCAGAATTTGCGACAAGGATGTCAGATGAATATGCTATTGATTTCTTTTCAATAGTTTCACGAACCACGTTGTTAGAAACAGAGGAACAGCTCGTCTCACGCTTCATTGGTGGTTTACGAGCCCAATAGCAGAACGCTCTGCAACAATTCAACCCGACAACTATCTCTGAAGCTCACAAGTGTGCCATTGCAATGGAGATTCAACTCCATTCATCTTGGAATTCAACTGGCGCACGTACTCGTGTCCCACCTCAAAACCCTAGTGAACCCAGCACCAGTACATCTAGTTAACACCAGCCAGGCGGATTCAATTCGCTTCGCCCAGCCCCTGTGCAGGACTCAATCGCGACATCACGACCACTACAAAACAATGCACTCCTTTGTTTCACGTGTGTTGAATAAGGACATCGCCAGACGGCCTGTCCGAAACAAGATCAATGTGTACTGATTGTTAAGTATTCATACTTCGACGATGAACCACGTTTTGATGAATACTCTCATGATCATGGTGCTGATGATGATTTTATTCAAGGAGATATCGGTCAAAATTTAGTTTTGTGATGCAGTTGTCTTCTACCGAGGGCAACGCAAGAGTCTTGGTTACGCTCTAATATTTTTCGCACGTCATGTACAATCTATGGTAAGGTCTGCAAACTCATCATTGATTCAAGCAGTTGCGCTAATGTTATATTTCAAGACGCAGTGCACAAACTAGGTCTCAAGTTTGATGCTCATTCTAACCCATACAAGCTAGTTTGGTTAAACAATAGGACAGAGATAAGTGTTTCAAAGCAGGCCCTTATTGTGACTTAGAAAGATTCAGTTTGTTGTGCCTATGGATGCTTGTCATCTTATGTTATGACGTCAATAGCAGTACGATAAGGACACTACTCATAAGGAACACAACAATACTTATAGTTTTCAGCTTGGTGATCGCAAAGTCATGTTGCTATCGTCCAGTGTAACCTTCGAGTACACATGACTTCCATCAAGTGCAGCTTCGTCATGTATTGCTCCTTCTTCTCTTCAGACGCTCCTAACGCTACCGAAAGCAGAATTTGAAGCTCAATTGTGTGAGTCAAGTGTAGTTTGGGCGTTGGCACCCACTCCAGTCTATACTACGTTTATTTTAACAGTGCATACAGCTTTTTCATCACTTCTTACTGAGTTTCATGACATTTTTTTCTGAGGAATTACCCAACGACTTACCACCCTTGTGGGAGAATTCTATGCCATAGTTGATGCCATCAAGCATTGGCATCATTATCTCTTTCATCAAGAGTTTATTATTTACACTGATGCACTAAACTAGTTGGGAAGTTAGGACAAGATATTTGCTCTGCATGCCTCTTGGATCGCTTCCTTACAGCAATTCACTTTTGTGATTAAACATCAATTTGGCTGCACAAATAACGTTGCTGACGCTTTGAGCCGTAGACACTCTCTGCTTGCGGCCTTACAAGACTATGTTTCTGGTTTTACTGTCCTTGCAGACTTATATGTAAGTGATCTTTTCTTTGGACGAATCATTTCTGATTTGCAACAGGGATTAAGTTCAGATTTTGTCCTACGTGATGGATACATCTTTTGCCATAAACGTTTATGTGTCCCTGAAGGTAGCTTACACTTACAACTTATCACAGAACTTCATGGTGAAGGACACGTGGGTCGAGACAGAACTCTCGAGTTGGTCGCTGCGGCTTTGCAGGTGGCTCAATTTTTTTTCTGTGAGATATATCGCATTTATGGACTCCCTTTATCCATTATGTCAGATCGTGACTCACGCTTTCAGAGCCATTTTTTGCGTTCGCTTTGGAAACTGCTTCGCACCAGCCTTGACATGAGCTTCTCTTATCATCCTCAATCCGATGGACAAACAGTGGTCACTAACAGATCTTTGGTGGACATTATGATGTTTAGTTGGTGACAATATCAGATCATGGGATACCATTTTGTGCCAAATCTGAATTCGTCTACAATCATGTTGTTAACACGATTACTAAATTCAGCCCCGTTGGTGTCATTTATGGCTTCATTCCCCGCGGTCCAGTTGATCTTGCTGTCGTCCCGGATGCAACACAAGTTCATGGTCTGGCAATTGATTTTATCTCCAACTTATCTTTCATTAATGCTCAAGTCCACGAGAATCTGCAAGTCTCTTCAGCAAAGTACAAACTTGACGCAGATCACCATCGTCCTGATGTTCGTTTTTGTGTTGGAGATCACGTCTGGGCTGTTTTGACAAATGATCATTTTCCACCTCGTGAGTATAATAAACTCAAAGCCAGAAAAATTGGACCATTGGAGATGTTAGAGAGGAAAAACGCAAATGCATATCGTGTCAAACTTCCTCTGGATGTACGTTCGTCTGACGTCTTCAACGTGAAGAATCTGGATCCATTTGTTGCGCAGAATGACACTGAAGTTTTGAGGTCGAATCTTTCTCCACCCTGAGCGACCTGATGCAGCATACTTTCCTTTTATATTTTTGTTTTGGCTTTATGTTAATTTTCCTTTTGGTTTTGATCTTCTCCTTTCTTGATAAACTAAGTTTTACCTTTTCTAGTCGATTTAAGTCTTTAATCATTCCTATATATAGAGTTGATGTCTAGGCTTTTAAGAAAAAAACTCATTGAATTATTTATCAAAGAAGCTTTTACTCTCTTAATCTCTTGTCCTCGGCTAGAACATCGGTTCTCAACGAACTCAAGTCGCGTGTTTCGTTTGGAAATTCTTAGACTAAACAATCGAATTCGCAACCTTATTGGTTACTTTACATCTTGTATTCTGAAACATTTTGTCTACATTAATAAATAAGTCTCCTTTTTCCTATAGACGTAGCCAACACATTGTTGGTGAACCACGTAAATTTGTGTCGTGTTCTTTACGCTTACTGTTTTTTTTTCACGCATCTGTTACAACATACTTACACATCGAACAGCAAGCACACAGATGATAACAACTTATTCATAATTATAAATCTCAAATAAAATAATGAAGATTCAAAAATCTTCTCTATATGGAGATACAAAGGTGAACTCCTCTCCTGAGAGCTCTTAAATCGAAAAACTATAAAAATCTATGAAAAATATTGAAAGCAGACGTCTCTGGTATTTTTTTGTGGTTTATTGTGGGTGAGTTCTGTGTTTAAGAGGCTAAAAACAAGTATTTATTGTCATCAAAAGCATGTAGTATTTATTTTTGGGCAAAAGCACGTCAGATAGACATATATCATCAGTAAGTTGGGTGTATCTTCTCAAAAATGACTCCAAATAATTCTAAAGCAATTCCATATGAAATCTTACTCAAAAATTTATTTTGGCTCCAGTTTTCATTACAATCCACCAACCGAAAGGCATCCAATAAACATCATCTTTATGACGGGTTTGTTCTGTCCAAATGATAAATTAAGTCCTTTTTCTTAGGTTTTAAGTGACTTGGCTGGTGCTTTTGACTTGAAGACATGGCTAGAAGATGATTTGGTCCTCTTTATAACATCTTTGCTCATTTTTGATGCTTTAACCTATTAAAAGTTTTAAAACTACTAATACGAGAAAAATACCTCTATAAGCAAAAAATCGGATTAAAACACTTAAGAAAAACTTGTAAAATCTAGTTATATCAACTCCTCTAGACTTAATATTTTGCTTGTCCTCAAAGAAAACAGAAAATGTAAGAGTAGAAAAGAGGCTTGAAAACGCAGAAACTCATGTATCCTTCAGAACGTAACTTTGAAATTATAACATGTAACCGACATATGAAATGTTAGGACAAAGACATTCGCATCTTATTCTACCATGACTTTCGAAACCTTGTCCATAGATCCTAAACCTGAAAAAGTATTAACTTCACATCAAGTGACTCTATACATTCATTAACTTGCTTGGGCTTTCTCATTAAAGGATGTCATTCATGGTAGACGGCGTTAGGAATAAAAAGAGCTAAATTTAGTATTGAGGTTTAAAGTGTTTAGGGTTACTAGAATCTCGAGAGCATGCAAAATATTATGCAAAACCACAAGAGAAAATCGACTAATTGATGTCCACTGTTTCAAACCACTTCTTTGTCGTCTATCTCCTCTAGACTTAGATATTTCTCCAGGAATTTATGCGGTTACCTCTATGTATCTCTAGCTTGATCCATGGTATTTCTTGGGATTTTTTTGTGTGCCATAGGATTCTTTTAATAAGCAACCATTTCTTTTTGTTCTTTTTTCACTTTTTCCCCGAAATGGGAAACGGTTTTGCTTAAAATTCTCATAAGGCATGAAATTGAACCTTTATTTTGTAAATCCTAAGGAAAACCCGGCCCTAAACTCCCACTATAACGTTGTTTTTTATACGGCGTTTTTGCACATATTTGCACATGTGACAATAAAAAAGCAGAATGTATGAGGTTCGAAAGGAGGTGAGATACAAGTAGGTACTAACTAAAATTGAGCTGGCCATTCATGATCAACAAGAGTGGTAAAATAATAGAAGTCCTGAGTGTTTAGTTCGTTTTCCTAATCTAACACCTTTAATGAGACAAATTAAGTGAGTTTAAAAAGTTGAATTAGAGTCAGGATCACATCTATCAAAATAAATACAAATCCAGAATGTTCTGGAGGTTGATGTAAGAATAATTAACCTCAAGTTTTACCTCTAAAAACGAGCTATATGTGCACAACAATCAGGGGCGGAGCTAGGGAGGGCGGGGGGGGGGGGGG
>JAHZTW010000003.1:49514795-49566942 GCA_020283515.1 Alliaria petiolata
TAGCTTCATGACCTAGAATCTGATCTTAGGTTGATTAATAGATGCGAGAGTATTATTGATTGCCTGAACTAATGTTAGATGAGCAAAATACCTAATCGCAAAGAGATTTGGTTTAGGGATTTTGTGAACAATCGAACCTGAACTTTAATGCTTGTTTGAATTGTTAGAATTTGCAAAGAGATTTGGAATTCTAGGGTTTAGACATAGATAATCTTCGCAGCGAGAGTTGGTTGATTTAATATTAGTGTTTCGAGTTCAAAAACAGTTCTTAATAATTCCTAACATTCTGTCTAGATCTGCAATTAGGATTCACCTGAGAATTTCCCTGAACCTAGCGTTTTGTCTCCTGAACTTACACAGCCTTTAATTATTCGCTGTCTTTTACTTTTAATTAATTCTTCTTAGCTTAATTCGAACTTAGAAATTTGTTGAGTGATTATCCCTTCCATCTGGATTTGATCCCTAAATACTACAGTGATCTCTTAAATTGGAAGAGTGGCTCTAGGGTAAATTTGAGAGCATATCCAATTTTGGCGCCGTTGCCGGGGAAGGAGATTAGTTGCCTACAGATTTCTAGTATTAGAATTTTGTCCAGATTTTTAATTTTTGTTTTTGGTTACTAATTTTTGGTTTTTTATTCTTGGTTTCAGGTGTATGCATAATCGCAATACCAGGAGCAACAAGAAAAAAGAAGTTAATCAAACTTGACAACCAGGCGCTAGCACATCTAGAACGAACCAACCTGATAACTCCATATTTTACACTTTTTTAGTATGCATTTAGTATAGGTTTTGCTCTCTTTTATGCATTTATTCATTAGTTTTTGTTCCATTTCCATTCATATTAGTTTTAGGATAGGCATTGCATATTTACATGTTTCGAGTACTTGGCAGGTACTTTTGGAGCCTGTGGAGGTTTGGGAGAAGAACTGATGAGCAGCCAAGGCAAGAAAGAGCAAAATAGAAGACTTCTACAGACACCACGGACAGGCACAACGACCTCATCCTGATATGAAGCAAGACGTTGCTCCAAGATCAATCAACTAAACCGAAATGGACAACCCGTTGTAGAAAGATCAGCTCGAACGAAGGTCTTCTGGCTAGATTAAGCTTCTGATGTCTTCACACGATTTGTAGAGGATCAAGTTAGCTTTCGTCTGGAGGAAGTATCAAGTCATTACGATCGGCGGTTCGGACGTTACTGCGGAAACAGTGAGCATCGGTCTGGCCAGCTCGGCAAGCTAGTGCATACAGGCAAGCATAACGACTTTTGCCCAATGAAGCTTCTGCTGGGAAGATAAGAGCTTGGAGCCAATATCAGGGTGCCATATCGACATGAAGCCGTTGAAGCATAAGTCCAAAAGAGCACAAGAGTCCAAAGAAGTTTGCTTTAAGCATTGGATCCCTTTTGAGAGGATAAGGTTCTCTAGGGTTTTTGTGGCTCTTCTATAAATACTTAGCCTCTTCCCACGAGCTATCTCCCTTCCCTCTTTTCCTTTTAGACATTTTTAGTTTTTGCTTAGTTCTTTTTTTTATTTTCAAGAAACTTTGTAAATACCTTTTCTTTTAATTTAGTTTTTGCACTTGTCTTATTTATTTCTTCTTGTTCTTGCTTTCTAATCTTATTTAGCCACGTATTCTTCATAGGATTTCGTGGTTAGGCATTATTAGGATTTAAGTTTATGCTTTTATTTTGTTTTTGAGTTCAAGAACTTTTCTTTTTTTAAGCTTAACCAAGACTTGTTCTCTAGCATCTCTTGGTAAAGTCTTTGCCTTTATTTATTTCTTGTCATAGATCTTCTCTCTAATCATGCTTAGCTTTTATTTACTCATGGATCTAGAGGTTAAACACATGAAAAGGGAGTAGATTTCGTGGTTATTAGGATGTGAAAGATTCATGGTGATATATCTTGATGCTTATGCATTTAATGATCTTAATCCTTTCTTGTTTATTGATCTCTATGCTTAGTCTAGCTTGATCAACTAGTCTAAAGACTATAGGCGGCTTGACATGAACACCACATGCTTGCTTAGCCAAACCCATAAACAAGAGATTTGCTCATCCTAGCCTAAGACATTAGATGCCTAGGGAGCGTTTCGGCTTTATAGGGTTGGGGATTTTTGCTTGCTATTCTCATGGATCACTACGCGACAGCGAGGTTAGGTTGTGAGATAGCAAAGTGACTTCTATCACGACCGTGGATTAGTCTTGATTAGAAACCCTATGCCTAAAGATTACCATCTAAGATCCAAGGTCTAGATGTTGATTATAAGCCATCATTGATCGCCCATGTGCATCAAACCTATCAAATATCTCATCTTATAAACCACTTTTGTCATTAGTTTATTTTAAGTCCAAGCTTGTGTCTAGTTTTTCCTTGTCTAGCTTTCTTCCTTTCTTAATCTTTGTTTAGATTGTTAGCTTTTATTTTCTGTTCTCTTTGGTATCATTTAGGATGTTAGAAAACCTCTCTTCTCTATTGGCTTAGCTTAGCATAGTTATCTATATCTCAAGTGTCATTAGCTTCCCAAATGGATTAACACCTCAAATACTACAATGACATGTGTGTTTGAGGATTGACCAGAAGGCATAAAAACCCCTCTTTCAATTGGCGCCGTTGTCGCTTGGGATTGTTTTAATGCATTTGAGATTGAGTTCTTGCTTAGACTAAGCATTTATTTCAAATCTGATTTTCGTTTTATTGTGTTTCTCTTTCAGGTACAATGAGGGAGTCAAGCTAGAGACACAAAACTAGCGCACTTGAGAGGCAGTCTCATGTTTATTCAAGTGAAGAGGGTGATGGAGGTCGTGAACCAACCAAAAGGGACCAAAGGAGCTAAAACGGGATGCTGCAACAGCTTGTACCTGATATGACAGCAAAAACGGGCTGGTGCGACGACTTGTGCCCGATATCGGTGCCACGCCAACATGGTGCAACGGCTTGTACCCAATAGAGGCCATAACGAGCTGACATAACGGCTTGTGCCCGATATTGGAGCCACACCGAGCTGGTGAAACGGTCAGACCCCGATATGACAGCCAAATCCAATGTAAGTCTTCTTTCTCCCTAAACCCTAGTCCAGTCCTTGTGACTGCCATTACTCCTTGCATATTTTTGTGATTTTGAGTCCTTCTCTTGAACTTCTATTACACAAGAGACTGTGTAATTTAAGTTTGGGGGAGGGTTTGTGTAATTTGACTTTGTGTTTTGGTTTCTTATTTTTCCTTTTGCATCTTGAGTCTCATTCGATAAAAAAAAATTAATCATTTAGATGCATTTACATTCTAAGATTGAGTCTAGTTGCATAGCATATAGGATTCATTTGCATTGCATAGGGTGAATCCTTGTAAATTGTCATTTTAAGTCATGAGATCAACGCCCTTGTTCATAGTTGTTTGATGCATTTTGAGTAAATTTGAATTTCGGGTTGAACCACACTTGGACCATATACTTTGTTATGTAATTCTTTGCTGAAGCACACTTGATTTGATTCTTTTCCCTAATTATACTTGAACCGTAAATATTGATTTATAATTATCATGCTTGTGTTTTGGATTTCAACTCATGGATATTCACTTGGGCTTTCTTTTTCCCTTTTATACCACGCTCTGCTAGTCCAATTTACCCTACCACACCCAAACCATAACCATCGTTTCAAACCTTAAAACACTTTATATGAGAGATATGTGAGGCCTTTGCATTATTTTCGAATCTTCTTAGGCAAAAAGTGTTGGGTTTAAGCTGAGAAGGTTAGATTCTCATATAGACGTTGGCTCACAACTCGAGTCAACAATAGGTTAGGTGGTTTACAAAGGAAAATGGCTTGACACCGATATGCCTAGCCGATATCTTTGGGTAGCTTAGGAAAGGTGGGTTTTGAGTGTTTATCTAAGGGAGGAAAAGATAGGAAGAAGGTTCAATGGGGTCACATGGGAAAAACAAAACAGAGAGATGGCGGCTGCAAAAGAAGCTCGAAATCAAAGAAGAAAAGGCGTTTCCAAAGAAGAAAAAGAAGGCCAAACAACAAAGTTTAATCCGGCCAGCAACACAAAAGGTGAAAAACAAAGGAGCGCCACCAAATGAGCCAAAGAGAAAGCCGAAACCGATCTCAAAAGAAGAAAGAAGAAGTCCCCCATGACCAAAGAAGGTGAACCGAGGAGTAAAAACGGGTACAATGCGAAATGCCTAAGGAAAAGGGTAGCTTAGGAAAGGGAATATGGTTTAGACTAAGGTAGAAAGTAATTAGGTGCTTGGGTAGATAATAATTTATCCTTGTATGCATCCGTTAGTTTTTACCCTTAGCATTTTGCATTAAGAAGATTCATTTCATTGAGTGATCCTTGTTAAACACTTAACCCTTTCACTTCAAGTTCACTTTTAGCTCGCGAACCTTGCCTATAGCCAAATGAGTTTAATGATGAACATAAGCATGATTCATGGTTTTTGATCTTTAATGAATGTTAAAGGGATTGGATGATTTGATTGTGTGTGTAGGTTGAGATTAAGTGCATTGTATTTTGAGATAAATGTAGCTAAGACTTTAGAGTAGAATACATTTGATTTGCATCCTAGAACTTTAAACATGGACGTTGATTTGATCTCTTTTAATGGCATTTTGGATTTAAACACCCATTTTTCAAACCTCACTCTCTTGTTTGTCTTTGTTTTCTTGAGAACAAGCAAAAAGGCAAGTTTGGGGGTGTTGATAACTCCATATTTTACACCTTTTTAGTATGCATTTAGTATAGGTTTTTCTCTCTTTTATGCATTTATTCATTAGTTTTTGTCCCATTTCCATTCATATTAGTTTTAGGATAGGCATTGCATATTTGCATGTTTGGAGTACTTGGCAGGTATTTTTGGAGCCTGTGGAGGTTCTATGGAGTTTGGGAGAAAAACTAATGAGAAGCCAAGGCAAGAAAGAGCAAAATAGAAGACTTCTACAGCCACCACGGACAGGCACAACGACCTCATCCTGATATGAAGCAAGACGTTGCTCCAAGATCAATCAACTAAACCGAAATGGACAACCCGTTGTGGAAAGATCAGCTCGTTCGAAGGTCTTCTGGCTAGATTCAGCTTCTGATGTCTTCACACGATTTGTAGAGGATCGAGTTAGCTTTCGTCTGGTGGAAGTATCAAGTCATTACGATCGGCGGTTCGGAAGTTACTATGGAAACAGTGAGCATCGGTCTGACAAGCTCGGCAAGCAAGTGCATACAGGCAAGCATAACGACTTGTGCCCGATGAAGCTTCTGCTAGGAAGATAAGAGCTTGGAGCCAATATCAGGGTGCCATATCAACATGAAGCCGTTGCAGCATAAGTCCAAAAGAGCACAAGAGTTCAAAGAAGTTTGCTTTTAGCATTGGATCCCTTTTGAGAGGATAAGGTTCTCTAGGGGTTTTGTGGCTCTTCTATAAATACTTAGCCTCTTCCCACGAGCTATCTCTCTTCCCTCTTTTCCTTTTAGACATTTTTAGTTTTTGCTTAGTTCTCTTTTTTATTTTCAAGAAACTTTGTAAATACTTTTTCTTTTAATTTAGTTTTTGTACTTGTCTTATTTATTTCTTCTTGTTCTTGCTTTCTAATCTTATTTAGCCACATATTATTCATAGGATTTCGTGGTTAGGCATTATTAGGATTTAAGTTTATACTTTTATTTTGTTCTTGAGTTCAAGAACTTTTTTTTTTGGTTTAAGATTAACCAAGACTTGTTCTCTAGCATCTCTTGGTAAAGTCTTTGCCTTTATTTATTTCTTGTCATAGATCTTCTCAATAATCATGCTTAGCTTTTATTTCCTCATGGATCTAGAGGTTAAACACATGAAAAGGGAGTAGATTTCGTGATTATTGGGATGTGAAAGATTCATGGTGATAGATCTTGATGCTTATGCATTTAATGATCTTAATCCTTTCTTGTTTATTGATCTCTATGCTTAGTCTAGCTTGATCAACTAGTCTAAAGACTATAGGCGGCTTGACATGAACACCACATGCTTGCTTAGCCAAACCCATAAACAAGAGATTTGCTCATCCTAGCCTAAGGCCAACCCCAACCCAGACACTTGAGTGTCTTATACAAAGTTCTTAACAATAAAAGAGATTAAATTAATTGTTTTGGGTGTCTTAAATTTAAGAACATATCTAAATTAAGACACATGTTCTTAGTTAAGAACGCCCAGGTGGCAGTTCTTTATTGGATGACTTTAATATTATTCATCTCTTTCTTTCCATCTCTTGTAAACCAAACCAACATAAATTATTCATCTCTTTCTTTTCATCTCTTGTAAACGAAACCAACAAGAAAATATTCATTTTTTTTTTTTTTCATCTCTCAACACTTTCATATTTTCAAATGGCCTCTTCTTCCAATGATCCTTACGATCAAACTTTCGATGAAAATTTTGATCAAGCTTTCGATGAAAATTTTGATCAAGCTTTCGATGAAAAATTTGATCAAGGTTTCGAGGAAACATTCGAAAAGCTCATTGCTATTCGTCAAAAGCCAACAAAATCAAAGAAAAAACGAGCCTATATTGAAAGAAATCTCGAAGAAGACCACATCAAGTTATGGAACGATTATTTTACTGAAGATGCGAAATCGCGAAAAAAGTTCGTTATATTTTTGAAAATGTATTATGTTTCAATATATTATATTTTTACTTAAATTTTTTAAAAAAAAAAAAATTTGTTTTTAAGACACCCATCCAAAGTGTCTCTATTGTAGACTCAAAAACAACAAATTTTAACAAAATGTCTTATATTCAAAAAGTACACAAAATATTATTATTTTATCATTAAGACACCACACTATGGTGTTACCATTGGGGTTGCTCTAAGACATTAGATGCCTAGGGAGCGTTTCGGCTTTATAGGGTTGGGGATTTTTGCTTGCTATTCTCATAGATCACTACGCGACAGCGAGGTTAGGTTGTGAGATAGCAAAGTGACTTCTATCACGACAGTGGATTAGTCTTGATTAGAAACCCTATGCCTAAGGATTACCATCTAAGATCCAAGGTCTAGATGTTGATTATAAGCCATCATTGATCGCCCATGTTCATCAAACCTATCAAATATCTCATCCTATAAACCACTTTTGTCATTAGTTTATTTTAAGTCCAAGCTTGTGTCTAGTTTTTCCTTGTCTAGCTTTCTTCCTTTCTTAATCTTTGTTTAGGTTGTTAGCTTTTATTTTCTGTTCTCTTTGGTATTTTTTAGGATGTTAGAAAACCTCTCTTCTCTATTGGCTTAGCTTATAATAGTTCTCTATATCTCAAGTGTCATTAGCTTCCCAAGTGGATTGACACCTCAAATACTACAATGACATGTGTGTTTGAGGATTGACCAAAGGTTAAAAACCTCTTGCATCACAACCGAAAAGCTGCGAAGGCGTCGATCGACACCACATTGAGCATCGATCGACACCCTTCGCAGACAGAGATGGTGGAGCCTGTGATTTTGATACGAGATGATGCTGGTAATATGTTTGATGCGGTAGGGCACAGAAGGAACAATCAAGGCCAGAGACTCGACGAGAATGGGGCTGGTGTCGTCGAGCAAGCAGTGCAAGTAGTACAACCAGGGAATGCAGGAAGTGGAAGAACACTTGGGGATTACAACAGGCCTGATCAGTTCTATGCCAATAGACCTGCGATCCGTCATTCTGCTTTCCATAGGAATGACTTCGAGTTGAAGCCTGCTTTCTACGCACTTGTGGCTCTGCATCCCTTCCATGGTCTTCCTAATGAGCATCTCATGGACCACATTGAGAGGTTTGAGGACTTGGCATCAAGCATAAAGGCCAATGGAGTGTCCTATGACTATCTTTTCTGCAAGCTTTTCCCGTACTCGCTTGCTGGAGATGCTGCATACTGGCTGAAGCAATTGGATCCAGGATCGTTGACCACTTGGGAAGACACAATGAATGCATTCATGTGCAATTTCTTTGATGATGCAAGATCCGAGGAGTTGAGAATGAAGATTTTTCTACATTTTCTCAAGGATCTACTGAAGCATTCAAAGCTGCTTGGGTGAGATTTAAGGCCTATCAAAAGGACTGCCCACACCATGGCTTTAGTGAGGTTCAGCTGCTGGGAATTTTCTTCAGAGGAATTGATTGGAGGTACCATATAGCTTTAGATGTTGCTGGCAATGGGAACTTCAACACCAAATATCCAGTGAATGCTGTGATACTTATAGAGAACTTGGCATCTAGCAATAGTACCAAGAATGCAAATTTGGATAGGAAGAAGAAGGCTGGAAACATTGATGGAATTCAAATTGCTGAAATAAACGCTAAGCTAGACTCGATGCACAACCATCTAATGGGGAAGAAGCAAGTCCAGTTTGCTGCTGAATTGGAGACTTTTGAGCCTGAGGAACAAGAAGTTAACTACATCAATGGGGCTGGTTTTCAAGGTCAAAGGTTTGGCAAGCATCAAGGTTATGGTTCCTCTTACCAGAGTCCTTTTCAGAGCAACAACTTCCAAAGAACTTATGGTCCTTCTTCTTACCAGAAGCCTCCTGCACAAGACAATGAGATGAAGTTCTTGGTTGAACAGATCTTGGAGGGCTAACAGAAGATGATTGTGGACTTCAATGGGAAGATTGACGCTTTGTACACTGATCTAAATGGGAAATTTGAATCCCTGAATGCTCATGTCAAGAAATTGGATGTTCAGATCGCTCAAACTGCTGGGGCTTTGAAGAGACAAGAGGGATGCCTTCCTGGAAAGACGGACACGAATCTGAGACACCATGTGAATGCCATCACGATCCAGAGTGAAAGAAGCTTTCAAACAGAGCTGAAAAACGGTCTGAGTGCTGAAGAGATCGAAGAGCTAGATGAAGAACACGATGCTGCAGTTGCAGAGCAGGTGTCGATGTACAAGCCTAAGATTCCATACCCTCCTCTACCCAAACACCTAAGGCCGTCCATTAGTGCAGAGAACCTGGCTGCTTTCAACAAGAGGGTGGGGAGAATTCCTAAGGAGATTTCCTTTGATGAAGCTTATGAGAGGTATCCCTTGTGTGCCTTCTTCCAGAATTGCAGAGAATGTTTTGAATAGATGGAAGAACTCTTTCACAAAGCAAGGGATACACCACCACCGATGAAGCCGCTGCTTAAAGTTGAAGATCCAGGAATGTTTGTTGTTCCATGCTCCATTGGAGGGGTTAAGTTTGAACAATCTCTCTGCGATTTTGGTGATAGTGTGAACCTCATGTCAAAGGACATTGCAGAGAAGCTAGGGATTGCTGATATTCATCCTCCTCAAATGACTATCAGCAAGATGGCAGACGTTTCTCAGGAAAGACTTTGTGACAAAAGTGATGCAGATAAAGTCCTTGGTGGAAATCCTGTCATGATCACAAAGGGAACCAAAAAAAGGGCTAAAGTGAAGAAGAGAGTGCATAACCAGAAGATTCAGGGAGGTCCTCAAGTCACTTTGATACCTCAGAGCTTTGATGGAAACGCAATTGAGTATAAGATGAAGTGCAAAGGAAACTCAAAGCCTTTCTCCAAGGTTAGAGCAATTCTTACATATGAGATGAAGGAGAAAGGGTTAGATGTTGTGAAGGGATCATTGGGCATAGTGTTAAAGTTGGAAGTGTCTGAATGTGCAGCTTGTTTTGTAATAAGTTCTCATGAACAACCTGCCGTCTGACCAGCCATCCAAGTCAAGCTAATGACTTAAAACAAGCGCTTAGTGAGAGGTAACCCACTGGTAAGTTCTCTAATTTTCGTTTTATTTTGTGCTTTATATACTAATTATTGGTTTTTGATTTTTCTGTTTCATTGATATAAAAAAAAAAACCGACGGACGGATGTCGACCGTGGTCGACACAGGAGCTAGACATAAATAGTGTCGATCGACATTGTTCATGGTGTCGATCAACACCCCTCAGAGGTAAGTCTACTCAACTTGTTTTCTTCATATCTCTCTCAATTCTTAACGAATTTGAGTGATTTAAAAGCCTAAGTTGTGTAGATTTTCATCCTCTATTCATCTTGTCCATTGTCTTTTCTATTTGGTTTGTTTCTGACCTTATGATTTGATAACACTGGGGACAGTGTTGTTTAAGTCTTGGGGAGGTAGTCGCTGACTTTGTGTTTTGTTTTGAGAGTCAGTTGAGTCAGTCAAAAAGTTGTTTTATTGAGTCAAAATCAGTTGAAATTTTCAAATTTCAGAAGAACTAACCACAGAACATTGACACTTGAAGGACCATTGCCATAGTAGTTGATTGCAGGTTTTACTAAGTATAAAGGTGCAAGTGGATCAGTCTAACAGAGAGAGTTCAGATTCATGTTTAGAGCTTGGTATGCATTGGACTTGATTCCTCTTTCAGCACTTATAAGATAAGAAAACTATAGTCTCTCCTTGATCTTCTCTTGAGAAAAGAAAAAGAAAAAGAGTCTAAGTGGAATAGTGCAAAGATCTTCATGAGTCTGTCTCCTCACAAGGAACAATATTACTGAAAGCTCATGAACATGTTTCCTCACAAGGAACACAAGTAAACAGTATAACTATTCCAAGACTTCAAAAGAATAAGAAAAAGTCAATGAAAAGATCTGTAGAACACCCTGAAATTGGGCAGCAGTTGACTAAGGGAAGGGAAAATAGGAGAGTTGTGCAAAGAATGTCTTGTTCAGGCGCTAAGGAAGGGAAAGAATCTGTAAGTCCTTTGGTCAATACCGTTTGTTTGAGTTCGAAATTTTGTGAAGAAAATGGATTTGGACTTGATTTGGGAGATTGGGAAATTTGTGGTAAGTATACTGAAACACTTCATAAAGTTGGCTCTATGGTATGTGGAGTGTTGGTTCAATGTGGCGTTCCTAAGGTTAGCTGATTGTTTCTGTTTTTAAACCTCGACTCTATACTTAGTTTATGTTTTGCTTGAAGACAAGCAAAAGTTAAGTCTGGGGGAGTTGATATATCATGGTTTTTATGGTTTTTAACCATCATATAAGTCTTATTTATAGAGTCTTTTGGTCCTTTTAGAGTCCTATTAGAGTCTTTGCAGGTTCAGGTATGTTTGGAGCATAATTGGAGATTTTGAAACATTCTGGAGCATTGTGGAAGAAGCTGCGAAGAGACGAAATCAAGAATGGAGTTGGATGAACAGTGTCGATCGACACCACTCGAGCCAAGCCAAAACGCAGTTTTACAAGATTTCGGAGAAAAGGAAAATTGTCCAAAAGTTTTCCTTATTTGCAAAAGTGTCCAATTCGTGTTTTGGACCTTATATATAGATTTTAAAGCCATTGTTTAGGCATTATCTCATATTTTAAGAATCATATAAGTTTAGGTTTTTGGAGAGAAAAATCAGACTCCTTTAAAGTAGATTTGGAACTCCTTTATTTTCTTCTATTGATTTCTTTTATGTTTTCTATTCAAATAATGATTTATGTTTCATTGATCATGTCTGAGTAGTTTGCTTGTTAGGTTTAGGGTTTTTCAAAGGTGATTGATTAATTGTTAGGTTGAATTGAATTGTTAGGATAAAATCAGTAGAGTTCTTCATCTGGATTTGTGATTAATGCTTATTCTAGCTTCATGATCTAGAATCTGATCTTACGTTAATTAATAGATGCGAGAGTATTATTGATTGCCTGAACTAATGTTAGATGAGCAAAATACCTAATCGCAAAGAAATTTGGTTTAGAGATTTTGTGAACAATCGGACCTGAACTTTAATGCTTGTTTGAATTGTTAGAATTTGCAAAGAGATTTGGAATTCTAGGGTTTATACATAGATAATCTTCGCTGCGAGAGTTGGTTGATTTTACATTAGTGTTTCGAGTTTAAGAACAGTTCTTAATAATTCCTAACATTCTGTCTAGATCAGCAATTAGGATTCACCTGAGAATTTCCATGAACCTAGCGTTTTGTCTCCTGAACTTACACCGCTTTTAATTATTCGCTGTCTTTTACTTTTAATTAATTCTTCTTAGCTTAATTCGAACTTAGAAGTTTGTTGTGTGACTATCCTTTCCCTGTGGATTCGATCCCTAAATACTACAGTGATCGCTTAATTTGAAAGAGTAGCTCTAGGGTAAATTTGAGAGCATATCATTTATGACCCTATTAAATTTTCTTAATTTACCTCATAAAAAAACATGGAAGACAAAAACATAATTAAATTGGGCAAATGATTTTATTTTGATTTTGAGTTAGTTTTAATTTAAGCCCACTTTACATAAAAAATCCATGACTTTTATGAATATTAATTTAATTATTAGCTAATAAAGCATTAAAAAAAACTCACACTCAACAAACCTTGTCCCTTCGTAATTACATTTTTTGTATGTGTTTATTTTTTAAATTTTTTATTATTCACCAAAGAACTAAAACAAAGTAAAAATCTCTTATGTTCAAGTTAATTTTTATTTTATTTTTTTTAGTTTACTTTAATCTATTTAGATTATGTTTTATGTTAAATTAGATTTGAGATAATTTAAACTCATAAATATTAAGGTTTATATTTACAATCTATAAATTCGAATATCTTTAATTTTAGTTTTTTATTTTCACGAGATAACTAATGGATCAATTCCTGAAAAAGAAATTTGTATCAACAAATGATACAAAATCGTATTAATGATTATGTTTTAAGTGATTGTCTCGTTTATTTTTTCTTGAAATTTTGTTTTTCACCAAAATTTTTATATATGTAGCAAATATTTTGGTAAATTATATTAAAAAACATTTTGCCCGAAAAAAATTCTGGCTCCGCCCCTGACAACAATTACATCAGTGAATTAAAGGATTGAATCAACATATACTAACTGTTACGTTAAGAATCCTAAGAATCAAAATCTACCTAAAACTAGCATATTAAGGTTCTGGTGGCAAGCAAAGACAACAAACGTAAATAGCAAAAAAAGCAACTAAAAACGATGTAAGAACTCAATAAAAGGAAACTTTGGGCAGCAGGGATATTTCCGGGGTTTATAGATTGATCAGTTCAAACAATTAGACATGATAGATAGATATTTACTGGATAAGTGTTAGAACTCTAAACACTAATAAATAATCAATCTACTTCACAGAATTAACTACATATGTCTGACAACCTAATTACTCAACTTTCGCAGGCAATCATGAGAATAAACATGCAGTAGGCTCAAGTTCGATTTGCATTCACAAAGACCTATAACTCAACTTTCGGAGGTTATAGTTTAACTGCCCATCTAAGCTAGTTCAGGTTAATAAATTCAACAATTCCATGGTTTTATCTTCCTAAGATCAATTACTAGGTGATCAATCAATCAATATACAGTATGAACAAGCCAAGAATGAAGAACTCTAAACAATAATCCTAAATCTAAATTCCTACAATGAATAACCCATGAAAACCCCCTTCGATTCACCCTTAAACCCAACAAGTAAACTACTCAAAAACATTGGAACAGAACATCACGAAAATCATGAAGAATGCATAAATAATCCAAGTAAATAAGATGGTTAAGAAATATTATATATTTGGTACAAAGAGGATGAGATCTTCTCCATTAAACTTGCTAAAAAGATGAAAACTCTGGAACTAAGAAAGCTGTAAAATGGGGCGACGCATTTCTGTAAAAAGTATTGTGTATTGTTCTGTGGTCTCTAAAAACCCTAGAAAGTTATGATTATATAAGTGTTGAAGTGCATTGGGTCGGTTTAGTCTTTTTAGAGTCGGATTAGGAATCTGAATGATGAAAACGTGGGCTTGAATGGTTGGAGCTTTCATTCCCACGGTCTTGGTGCTCAACCTTGGATTCGTGGCATAACACTCCAAGTGGTCGTGGGCTTCTTTTGTTCACCAATTCATTCTTGTCTCGCTTCTTCATTCTTGTCTTGCTTCTTCTGAGAGCCAGCATGGCATGTCTACACTAAAACCAGTACATCTTTAGATTGCACCATTGGGTTGACTTTAAACAACTTCTGTATGACAGATGACTCATGGCTCTATCTCTGGCCCAAAAATGAGATAGATCAAAACAGCGGTAGTTCTTGATCGGATAGTGAACTTTTGATACTCCTAATCTGTCCAAAAGTTGGGTTTGTTTCATTTTGTGCCCTTTTTGCCCAAATTACTTGTAAAGACTCCAAACACTACAAAACACTAAAAAAAGCTTGAAAAACCATTAAAGACGGAATAAAAACACCTGTAAAAGACTTTAAAATTGTTGTTAAAAAGGTGTAAAAACAAGTTATATCAGGGGTATTCCAATCATGGCAGCTTCAGAATTGTATGTCCTGAACAAAACCTGTCACAATGGTTACTGAGTCTCAAAACCAAATCATGTGTTCCCAGAAAAGTGTCATAATTCCAACTAAATTTTTGGCTCAATGGAAAGAAAAAGTGAACAAATACGTTAGTAAACGACAATCCCCAGCCCATACTTACTTTACACCGTCGCGGTGTAAAGCAAATCAGATTAATATAGGTAAATAATAAATAAAAACATTAAAATTTAGAGTACAGGATTATGCTATTGAGTTTGGAACCAAATTTCATGAAAATCGGTTCTAGGATGGCCGTTTAAGGTGATTATTGACCATCTCTTGAATTTCATCGAACAAGGGGTAAAGTCGCTTGACCAAAGTGTTTTTTTGTGTGGAATTAGTCGATGGATCTCCAATCTCTTGGCCCTTAAACGCTCTGGTTTGGTTTGTGGTCGAGTACGAGCCATATGGCCGATCGGAAGGTGGCTCCTTAGACTAGGGCTCAATCCGTAAAGAATGTCTCGACCCATATTGATATTTCACCGACCAATATGACCTTTCATGTCATATTGTGAAGTTTGAGAGTGTTTTAAATTTGAAAAACTCTGAAGACTAACTTGTCTGACATCGAAATGGAGCAAGCTAAAGAACTTAGACTGTTTGACCCAATGATCAACCCAACCGGTCGAAAACATGACATCTAAGAATTCCAGGGATGCGGTTCGACCAGATGATTGAGCAGGTGTATCACCCAACTGATTGAACAACACACATCCAAAAACATCCGAGAACAGAGTTCGACTGCCTGTTCAGTTGATCAGCCCCCTGTTCAACCGAACACCCCTGTTGTTCGATCGAACACCTCTTCAAGAAAAAAAAGAAAACTTTCTGAACATACATATCTCATAAGCTTCATGCTGTTCTAAAACAGGCAACACAATGAAGATGCATTTACTGTTCTTTTGGTTTGTCCTCAAAGGCACTGGTCTTGTCTTTGCGCCTTATGTATGAACACCAGCTTCTTTACACCATTTTATACATACAACAAAAAAACGTCGCCTTGTCCTTACATCTCTTGCCTCTAATGTCATGGCTCACTGCGGCTTTTACAACACCTCAATAGGCCACCTCCTGATAGAGGGTATGCTGCAGGGTATTTCTTCTCCTTCTTTAGTCGGGAACAATTCATCCAAATACTATGCTGACGATGTAGCTTCAGATTTCAGGATCATATCTTGTTGATGCAATGCACACCAGACGTTTCTTCAAAAGATTGTGACGATTTCTTACAGAGAATTGTTGTTGACTATGAGAATTGTTGCCGTGGGAAGCAAGGTGGCGTTATATCCCGGCCAAGCTGCATTTTTCTGTGGGAATTGTATCCGTTCTTGCTTTCTCTGGTGTTTTTAATCAAATTAGTATACAACATTCAACGCCGCAGTTTCTCACACTCTCTTCTATTTCCACGAAAGAGGTTTTTTATTGTAACATTTTAAGAGCAATTCTTGTTATTTGTTTTGGGTTCACCAACTAATTTTCTTGGTAAATGGCAATAATTTGGAGAAAAAATAGGTAAACAATAATAGTGATTTACACTTTAGCACTTTTTCACTTTGGTTTTTAAAATAGACCCTTTTACGTTTGTTAACAGTTTCACACACTTTGTATATTCTTCATTTATAAAAGAAATCTAAAATTGCTCCATGTGGACAGAAAAATGGTGGACAAATGATAGAGATACCCTAAAATAACCACTGCAAGTGCACAGCAATGTCGTAATATTTAGGAATCGAATCCACAAGTTTCAAAGGTCACACTACGATTCTTTAGATCAAAATTAAGGTAAGTCAAAGTTATGGTTTGTTGGTTTTAAGGTAAAACGAAAATAGCAATAAAACAAAGTAAAATTTAATTAAATGAAGCGTTAGGTCAAGAACAATTCGCAGGAATTCGGAGATCATGAATCAGACAATTATTCAGGGAACAAATAAGCTCAGTCTAGAACTCAAACATGAATGTTTAACCAATCCACCGTCGTGGTATTAATCACTTTATCTAGCAACCTAATTATCTAATTTGTCGTTTGAAATTAGAATTCTAAACAAGCATTAACGAGCAGGTTCAATATGTTCACGAATTGCCTTAGCATCAGCTTTCGTTGGCTTAGGACAATCCGCTCACCTATGTTCTTTCAAGCAATCTATAATACTTTTGATGAATAGATTAAACCCTAAATCATAGACTAAGTGATCAATTCAGTCTAAGCAATAAACACAACTATAGGTGAAGACAACGTTTGATAAATCCCTACCTATGTCTAATTCAATGATTCCTAAATTCCCTTGAAACCCTAAACCTAACTATGGAACTACTCAGACATGGAAATAGAGAAACAGCAAAGAGATGAAGAGAAATTCATGATAAATAAAATAATAATCAACAGGGGTTCAGAAATCTTCTCAAAGATGTAGAGTCTGAGATTCGTCTCCCCGAAGCTTACAAATTGCCAAAAGCCAAAAGTATGAATGTAAAAGAAAGCGTGGCCTAAACAATGGCAAAAATAAGTATATGTAGGTCTAAACACGTTATGGGTCGAAAACCATCCCAAAAGCAATCGAAAATAGGAAAAACGGAAATTTCCTTTTCTTCTGCGCAAGTAAACCGGTCGGTTTGGGGTCGGATCGATCGATCTAATATTGGATCGATCGATCTAAAAGCTCCTGGAAATCTTCGGCAATCGGATCGATCGATCCAATTTGGAACGATCGATCTAAAAGCTCTCGGTCGGCTTGCGGACTTTAGATCGATCGATCTGAGTGTGGAACGATCGATCTAATTTCTCTCGGTCGGGACGTCGGCTTTAGATCGATAGATCCAAATGTGGAACGATCGATCTAATATCTTCCTGTCGGCACGTCAACTTTGGAACGATCGATCCAAATGTGGAACGATCGATCTGTCCTCCGGAAATGCCAACTTCTTGCTCTTTTGCTCCCGATCCATCTTTATGTGCCTTAGACTCAATCCAAACGTATTTCAACCTGAAATGACTCTAAAAATATAGAAAAGACTCGAAAAACCTTTTAAAATAATAGTTAGAATGCGTTAAAAACGCAATACATCAATTCCCCCAGACTTAGTCTTTTGCTTGTCCTCAAGCAAACTACTAAGAATAGAGTCGAAGTTTGAAAACTGAAACTCACTATATCTCTAGAACACCATCCTGACCAACACTCTTGAATCCACTTACCACATAGCCAACATTAGATAGTACTTAAGTATACTTACCACTAGCTTAGCAATCTCTCAAATACGATTCAAACTCCTTAGAGAAATTCGAAACCTCCATTGTTGACCCCTTTAATCAGTTAAGTGTGCGGTCTCATCGAGGGAGTATCGATCAAAGAACTTATAGATTCTTTCCCTTCCAAGCTCCTGAACACACAGAAAGTATTTGCACAATCTCTCTTATTTTCTCTTCCCTTAGTCGATTTCTCCCTACTTTTCTAGGGTATCATTTTATTTTTTCTATCGACTAAACTTCTTTTCTTTTCTATAGATCAAGAACGGTGCAACTCTCTTTTTATGAGTGTAAGCTCGCCTTCATAGTCCTTTTTATGGAACTCAGACTGCCGTTCTTAAACCTTAGACTTCTTTGTTTTCTTTTTCTTTTTAGGGAAGATCAAAGAGAGACTGACAAAACTTATCTTTAAAGTGCTGGAAGAGGAATCAGGTTCGATGTATACCAAGCCCCAAGATGAGAAAATTAAGGTTCATTTGGGCGGGGCCAACAATGAATTTTTCGAACTCTCCAGAAATCCGAACTTTCTTTGTTAGATCGATCCACTCACAGCGTTCTACCTAATAAAATCCGCGATCAACTGAGTGGCAATGGTCCTTCAAGTGTTAGTGCAGAATAGTTAGTTCCAAGAAAAGCTCATAGTTTCAACATAGTCTTGACTCAATAAAACATTCTTGGACTGACTCAAGAAAAACATCAAAATGACTCAAGAGAAACAAAACAAAGAAAAACTGCGTTAGTCCCAGCAAATACCCTCCCCCAGACTTACTTCACACCGACTCGGTGTGAAAATAAATCAGAAGAAGGATATGACAAACGCAAAGAAAAATGCAGGAATAAAAATAAAAAGCAAACTAAAATAATAAAATGGGAAAAGAAATGATACTGCGATGCGGTCAAGGGTCACTCTCGGAAGTGGCGATGTGGCTCGCGCCTGGGTCCTTCAGGCGCCTGCGCCTAGATAGGCGTGCCTCTAGCTCGAATGCCTCGCATGTATCATCATCCTCTGTGGTCCCGCGTCCAGCAACGTCGGGAATAGCCGCAGTCCGCGTCTCCTGTGTATCTGCAGCTCGAAAGCAAGAAGGAGGTCTTGGACAGTGGACCTTCTGAAACGAATCCACCAACCACCTGATCAACGTGTTACTCGTCTCCTGTGTGTCATACACTCAATCCCTGAAATCGATGTCTGGAGCAGTGGCAGGGAGCCTAGGCGAAGGGATGAAATCATCAGTGCAAATGGGAAGAAACTGCTCCATCGACGCACGTGGTGGTGCTGCGGTATCCTCTAGATGAGGCTGTGAAGCGGTTCGGGAAGAGCTGCCGTGTCGCGGTTTAACAGCGCCGGAAGGGTCCGGGCAGAGAAACTCAGCTGGTGGTAGGAACTAGAGGTTCTCGCGGGAGCTGAGAGTAGTGATGTCATGCTGTGGAAGCTGGCAATACCTGTAAATCCCCTCGCGGTCTTGAAACTGATATTTGTAGCCAGGCTTCAGAATCCCATGGTACTTGAGTTGTTTCTCATCAAGATGTGCAATCGGGTCTATGCGTTGGGTGTAAGACAAGTCGATTTGGTGGGACCTGAAAATGGGAGTAAGAAGACTCTCAATGGCCTCTTTCTTCGTCGTGCTTGTCGTAAGACCTCTGAACTTCTTCCCCACAAGAACCTGAGCAAACTTAACCCCAAGGGTGGTGCGAAAAACAGTGGGTGGCTCAGTGCTATAAATGTCTTTGGCCAAAATGTAGCATCATCAACTCATCTTTCCTCAAAGCTCCCGCTTCCTCCTTAGCAAATAAAATGTTACCCAAAATCTTAGCAACCACTCGAACCACTGGGTTCCTAAGCATAGTGAGCTTGGCATCACGTGACTCAAAAGGGCTGGTACCAATCACGGGCCATAGCTCAAAAACCTGCAGCTCTCCTTGTACTCGTTAAACACATATAGCTGGCACAGCTCTGGAAAAGAGATCTCGTAGAGAATACCACTGGAGAAGTAGGCTAGAGTCCCTTCAGTGGCATTAGGATGTGCAGGATCCTTGAAATAGAGCTCGGCGGAAGCTAGGAACTGGCGAACCAACTCCGGATAGAGAGGATATGGCGTGTATACAATGTGTCCAAACCCCATATTGTCTAACATGTCTTGCACATTAATTCTCCTTAATCCGCATCCTGCACAGAGTTCTGGAGCAAACAAACCGAGTAGGCACCATCTCGACTTTCAGGAGTCCATTGTAAAACGTATCATGGATGTCAGACCAAGGAGCTCTACGCTTCCTAAGCTTGTATCTGCTCTCGTTATGCATCTGGGAAGTAGTGATATTGCGGAAACGGAGGTAAGTGAATGGTGTGTTGTCAGGGCCTGGCCAAGGGGCAGTGGTGCGCTCGACTTCTTCTTCCTCCTCTACGTCCTCCTCTTCTTCTGCAACATAAGAGGTTGTAGCCACTGTTTTTCCTTTCCTCTTTGGTTGGGAGGAAGATGGGTTTCCACCACCTCGTGGTTGTTGGTTCCTTGCATTTCGCGGTGGTTGTGTCCTAGAGACGATCCCATCATCCTTTGTCCGTCCCATGTCCTGCAAAATCAAACCAAAAGCATATTTATCAAAGGTTTCTAAATCATGAAAATTGGTTGAATTGATAGAAACATGAGCATGAGGCCACAAAACCATTAATCATTGAT
Source organism: Alliaria petiolata (assembly GCA_020283515.1). NCBI lineage: Eukaryota > Viridiplantae > Streptophyta > Magnoliopsida > Brassicales > Brassicaceae > Alliaria > Alliaria petiolata. The sequence continues at coordinate 49,534,987 of JAHZTW010000003.1, forward strand.
TCTGAATCAATACAATTGTTGCCAACATCTTAACAGTTCTACCCAATTCAAATTTTGCCAAAAATTGTCCCAAAATTTGTCAATTTCTCTTTTAAAATCCCAATTCCGAGTTCAATCACACAATTAATCAAAACAAGGCATTGGGTTGTTCCAATTGAACCTAGAAGCTACTAGGAGGCAACAAAATCTTGTAAGAACAAGTAAACAAACCCGAATTCAAACCTTGAACCTAAATTGTCGAACTCAAAAAGAGGAGATAGAGGCGTGTACCTTTGCCGATCGAGAGAGAGAGTAGTAGAATCAGAAAGAGGGCAAAAATCCGAGGTGAAAGCACTCAAAAATCGTTCAAATCCGTGAAGAATTGAAGAAGTTATATGTTTGTGAAATTTTTGTCTCAAAAACCCCATGAACACGAGAGAGAGGGGGGGGGAGAAGAGAGAACCCGTGTTTGATCTTTAAAATCGAGTGTTTGTGTTTAAAATCGTGTTTTCTAGTTTGATTAAAGTAAGAGTAAACCGGAAAATGGGTTTAGAAGACATACCTTGGCCCAGGATCGATCGGTGTTGTTTAGACCGATCGATCTAATAACTCTCTGTCTGTCCGCGGAATTTAGATCGATCGATATTATATTAGAACGATCGGTCTAATACCCTCCTGTCCAGTCGCGTCATTTAGATCGATCGATCCTGATATGGACCGATCGGTCTAAAAACTCCCTGTCCGAGCTGCACAATCAGTTTGATCGATCCGTCTCCGGAACGATCGATCGAACCTATCTGTTTTTTTTTTTATTATTTATTATTATTATTTATTTTATTTTTTTTAATGAAAATCAAAGCTGAAAGTTAGTAAAGAAAAACAAAAACTAAGTATGTACTCTTACCGGTGGGTTGCCTCCCACCAAGCGCTTGTTTTAAGTCACGAGTTGACTTTGGTTGCCGTTTAGGCATGAGGTGCATCGCTAAGGGGAATGGTGTCCCCGTTGGCGATTTCGGTGTCAGCGAGATACGGCTTTAGACGCTGACCATTTACCACAAATTTGCTGCCTTCATTGTCCAGCAACACAACAGCTCCATATGGTCTCACTTCTTTTATAGTGAAAGGGCCAGACCATCGCGATCGCAGCTTCCCAGGAAAAAGTTTCAGGCGAGAGTTGAAGAGCAACACCTGATCATTTGCAGCGAATTTCCGAGGAATGATCTTCTTGTCATGGATCGCCTTAGTCCTTTCTTTGTAAATCCTTGAATTCTCATAAGCCATGTGTCGGATCTCATCCAGCTCGTTCAGTTGCATCAACCTTCTTTGAGAAGCAGGTCTAATGTCAAAGTTCAGCTACTTAACAGCCCATGCTGCCTTGTATTCGAGCTCTACTGGAAGATGACAAGATTTCTCATAGACAAGATGGAATGGGGTCGTGCCTAAAGGTGTCTTGTAGGCAGTCCTATATGCCCAAAGAGCATCATCAAGTTTCACAGCCCATTCCTTTCTTGTTGTGTTCACAGTCTTCTGCAGAATGCTCTTGATCTCCCTGTTTGAAATCTCAACTTGTCCACTCGTCTGCGGATGGTAAGGAGTGGCTACCTTGTTCTTGACTCCATGTTTCTTCAACAAACTCTCAAAGACCTTGCTTATGAAATGAGAGCCACCATCACTGATCACGATTCTAGGTACTCCAAACCGTGGAAAGACATCTTCAATACGACCTTAGCATCATTAGTGGGACTAGCCATGGCTTCAATCCATTTAGACACATAGTCTACTGCAACCAGGATGTAATTGTTTCCAAAGGAAGATGGAAAAGGTCTCATGAAGTCAATTCCCCACACATCAAATACTTCAACTTCCCAGATGAAATTCTGGGGCATCTCGTTTCTCTTGCTAATGTTCCCTTGCCTTTGACACGAATCACACTTAGAGACGAAAGCATGTACATCTTTAAACATAGTTGGCCATCAGAAACCAGCTTGTAAAGCTTTAGACACAGTCTTGAAAGTGGCAAAATGTCATGCGTAACTTGAACCATGACAGTGAAAGAGAACGCCGGGAACTTCCTTCTCTGAAATGCAACGCCGGAAAACACCATCGGAACATTGTTTGTACAAGTAAGGCTCATCCCAAAAGTAATGCCTTATGTCTCTTAAGAACTTCTTCTTCATATACCCAACAAAACTGTATGGTTCCTTCTCAGCGGCCAAGTAGTTCGTGATGTCGCCAAACCAAGGCATCGCAGGGTCTTTAGCTTCACGAGGGAGGGAGTGATGATCATACAGGTGGCCTATGCTGATAGCATACACGTTCTCCTCCTGTAAACTATCATCTAAAGGAACCTCTTCCTCTATACGCAGTCTAGACAGATGATCGGCAACACCATTCTCAATCCCTTTCTTGTCTCTGATCTCAAGGTCATATTCTTGCAGCAAAAGTATCCATCGCAGTAGCCTAGGTTTTGCATCTTTCTTAGTAAGAAGATACCTCAAAGCAGCATGATCAGTATGCACAATCACCTTAGACCCCACAAGATAAGACTTGAACTTCTCAAAAGCAAACACAATGGCAAGAAGTTCTTTCTCAGTAGTAGCGTACTTTCTCTGCGCATCATCAAGGGTTCTACTAGCGTAGTAGATGACATGAAGCTTCTTGTCCCTTCGCTGTCCCAAAACAGCTCCTACTGCATAGTCACTAGCATCAGTCATCACTTCGAAAGGCAGTTCCCAGTCTGGTGGTTGGACAATTGGTGCACTGACTAATGCTCCTTTGATCGTGTGGAAGGCTTCAAGGCAAGCACTATCGAAGTTAAACTTCACATCTTTGCACAGCAGCTGAGTCAAAGGTCTAGCAATCTTAGAGAAGTCTTTGATGAACCGTCTGTAGAAACCAGCATGACCAAGAAAGCTACGAACCCCTTTGACAGAATTTGGTGGCTGCAAACTCGTCATCACCTCAACCTTCGCCCTGTCCACTTCAATGCCTTGTTCTGAAGTTTTGTGGCCCAAAACAATCCCATCTATGACCATGAAGTGACACTTTTCCCAGTTCAACACAAGATGCTTCTCCTCGCAGCGCTTTAGTACCCTGCACAAATTAGAAAGACAGACAGAAAAGGAGGATCCATAGACAGAAAAGTCATCCATGAAAACCTCCATTATGGCCTCAATCAAGTCAGTAAAAATCGACATCATGCATCGCTGGAATGTCGCTGGAGCATTGCACAAACCAAATGGCATTCTGCGATAAGCAAAAGTGCCATAAGGACATGTGAATGTGGTTTTCTTCTGGTCATCTGGATGAATGGGAATCTGAAAAAAACCAGAGTAACCATCTAGAAAACATTAGTAAGGATGGTTAGCCAATCTCTCAAGCATTTGATCAATAAATGGCAAAGGAAAGTGATCTTTACGAGTAGCAGCATTCAACTTCCGATAATCTATACACATCTTATGTCCTGAAACAGTTCTAGTTGGGATCAACTCATCTTTATCATTCTTAACAACTGTTACACCACCTTTCTTAGGGACTACATAGACTGGGCTCACCCAAGTACTATCAGAGATAGCATAAATAATGCATGCATCCAGAAGTTTCATTATCTCTTTCTTTACAACATCTTTTAGATTTGGGTTTAACCGCCTCTGATGTTCTATAGAAGTCCACGATTCATCTTCTAGATGTATTCTATGCATGCAAAGATCAGGTGAGATTCCAGTGATATCATCTAGTGAATAGCCTAAGGCCTTACGGTACTTTCTAAGCTCACATAGAAGTAAAGCAGTCTCAGCATTGTTCAGTTCAGCATTGATGATCACAGGGTAAGTAGAGTTAGGACCAAGAAACGCGTACCTTAGCCCAGCTGGGAGTGTTTTGAGTTCAACCTTTGGAGCTTTCAGCTCGCTCCATGGGTTTGCAGGTGGGGCAGGTGGCGCAGGAGGGGATGCTGTAGAAGATTTTTCTGCAGCATCATCTAAGCTCATGTAGGCGACCATCCTTCCCATCTCCTTGCTTGAGTCCAACATCTTAGCATACCCAGTTGTATCTTCACTCAAAAATCCATGCTCACTCTCAGCCTTTGTCAAAGCAATCTCCAATGGATCTTCCACCAAAATTTCTTCAGCGACCTCATTGGAAATCTCTAGTGAGTCATCAACAGAGAAAGTTTGACCATCCAACATAGGCTTCTTCAGCATTTTGTCCATCTCAAACTTCATGATAATGTCTCCCAGGTGGAGATCGATTCTCCCATTCCTCACATCGATGATAGCACCAGCTGTGCATAAGAAAGGTCTTCCCAAAATGAGAGGATCCTTGGCTCTTCATCTAGCTCCATAAACACGAAATCTGCAGGAACATAAGCATTGCCAATCTGCACATGCAAGTCTTCAAGAACTCCAACAGGTAACTTCACAGAACGGTCAGCAAACACCAATGAGATCTTAGTTGGCTTGAATTTCGTGAATCCAAGTTGCTTAGCCACAGATTATGGCATGAGGTTGACACTAGAGCCCAAATCACACAAGGAACAAGCAAAAATCATTGCCCTAATTTGCACAGATAGTACAAAACGCCCAGGATCGCCAAGTTTCTTTGGCATCTTGTTTTGAAGAACAGCGCTGCAATCCTTTGAAACCTTGACAAAATCTTCTTCGCCGGACACTTTACTTGTCACCAAGTGTTTCATGCACCTCTTCATTGCAGGCATCATCTGGATTGCATCAGTGAGAGATAGTTTCACGGTGAGCTCATTCAACATTTCCTTGCATTTGGCTTCCTCCAAGTCTTTGCGAGACTTCTTAGGGCGGGTAGGATATGGGATCTTGGGCGCGTAGACACGCATAGGAGGTGTCACGTTTTTTCTCTTTCACAGTGTCTTGGCGTGCGCGATCCTTGGTTTTCTCAGCCTCTAGGTCGTCCTCCTGCTCTTCCAGATCAATCACAACATCAACATGCTTTCCTTTGCGCGCAACAGGCTCTAATACCTTCCCACTTCTGAGTGCAATGGGATTCACAAACTCCTTAGGGTTTTGCTCACCCTTCCCTGGTAGGTAGCCTTGTGGTCTCTTGATTGCTTCAGCAGTTTGAGCTACCTGAGTATCAAGCTTCTTCATGTGAGAGGAGACAGCCTCATACTTGCTATTGAGATCATTGTACATGTTATCCACCTTTATGTTGATTTCAGTAGAGTCTTTCTGCTGGTTGAGTGGAAGTTGTTGCATAAGGATCTTGAGTTCATCTTGAGAACCAGTAGCAGAGCTCGCAGAAGCTTGGAGGTTGTTGAATGGTTGGTTCTGTTGGATACCACCCTGAAATCTGTTCTGTCTCTGATTTTGCACGAACGTTTTTCCTTGAAAATCCTGAGAAAAATTCTTCTGAAAACCCTGGTTTTGCACGCCTGTCTGTCCTGAAAATCCTTGAGAAACACCAGTGACACCCGCGTTTTGCACGAAGCTTTTTCCCTGAAAAATTTGACCCTGGGCGCCCACCTGCTGAGGATAGACCTAGTCTTGAAGATTTTCAACATTAGTGCTTCCTGTAGGACAGATTTGGATGATTTCTGTAGTTCTGGTTGAATCCCCTGTTTTGCACGAAGCCTTGTCCATTCACATAACTCACTTCCTACTGTTCATCAGTTTCTTCTTCGGCAAATTCTTGACAGAAAATTGCATCTGCTCCATCTTCACAGAACTGCACACCTCTTTGATTTGCATTTGCTTGCATCAGTAAATTCAACTTCGTGTTCAGCTCATCAATCTTCTGGGAGTCAACACTGTTGACCTTTTTCGTTTGGTCGTACTCAGGACAGCGGTTGTTAGAACTTGCGGCCAGGTTCTCAATGAGGTGGTAAGCTCCTTCTATGCTCTTGCTCATGAAGTCTCCATTACTTGCAGCGTTTAGAGCATTCTCATAATCCCACTCTACGCCATCATAAAAGATGCTAAGGAGCTGCTCATCCGAATACCCATGATGAGGACATTCTCGGCGATACTCCTTAAAGCGCTCCCAAGCCTCACAGAAAGACTCTCCTGAATGTTGCTGGAAGGTTGTGATCTTGTTCCTTAGCGAAGCTGTCTTTGTCTTGGTGTAGAAGTGATCCAAGAAAGCAGCTCTGCATTCTTCCCAAGTCCGCAGAGATCCAGGAGGTAGGGACTTCAGCCACCTCATCGCCTTATCCGCCAAAGAGAAAGGGAAGTGCTTGCACTTGAGGTAATCCGGAGGTACCCCATTCGACTTAGTAGTGCTACAGATCTCTTCAAAATTCTCGATGTGATCCATAGGGTTCTCAGCAGGTAACCCATGGAACACATGTTGCTTCACCAGAGCGATCATCTGCGGTTTGATCTCATAATCTGCCCTTTGAAGAGGGGCTGGACAGATTGCGGCGCTGTTCTGGTAGAAGGTGTGAGGGGTATCTACATCCCATATAGCACGTGGCTGTTGTTGTTGCTGCAGATGCGGCTGCTGTTGTTGTTGCAGGAGTTGCTGCAATTGCTGTTGTAAATTCTGGAGTTTTGCGGCTTGAGCAGCTTGAGCTTCAGCAAGTGCTTGGTTGTCATGTACGTCTCCCATGATGACGTGAGTAGACTTCGGGTTTCTGGCCTTGTTGTTAGTTCTTTCTGTCCTTGCTAGTTCTTGGTTATCGAGACGAAGGAGGTTGTGAGAGCCTTGACTTCGTCTCTGCATACACCTGAAACACACAAGAGAGAAAGAGAAAAGTTAGTGAATCTTAGACTAAATTCCAATCTTAGATTTGAAGGTAACACACTCGAAACTTGGCAACGGCGCCAAAAACTTGATAGTCAAAGTTTTAACCCTAAAATAATTACTGCAAGTGCACAACAATGTCGTAGTATTTAGGAATCGAATCCACAAGTTTCAAAGGCCACACTACGATTCTTTAGACCAAAATTAAGCTAAGACAAAGTTATGGTTTGTTGGTTTTAAGGTAAAACGAAAATAGCAATAAAACGAAGTAAAATTTAATTAAACGAAGTGTTAGGTCAAGGGCAATTCGCAGGAATTCGGAGATCGTGAATCAGACAATTATTCAGGGAACAAATAAGCTCAGTCTAGAACTCAAACATGAATGTTTAACCAATCCACCGTCGTGGTATTAATCACTTTATCTAGCAACCTAAGTATCTAAACTGTCGTTTGAACTTAGAATTCTAAACAAGCATTAACGAGCAGGTTCAATTTGTTCACGGATTGCCTTAGCATCAGCTTTCATTGGCTAAGGACAATCCGCTCACCTATGTTCTTTCAAGCAATCTATAACACTTTTGATGAATAGATTAAACCCTAAATCATAGACTAAGTGATCAATTCAGTTTAAGCAATAAACACAATTATAGGTGAAGACAACGTTTGATAAATCTCTATCTATGTCTAATTCAATGATTCCTAAATTCTCTTGAAACCCTAAACCTAACTATGGAACTACTCAGACATGGAAATAGAGAAACAACAAAGAGATGAAGAGAAATTCATGATAAATAAAATAATAATCAACAGGAGTTCAGAAATCTTCTCAAAGATGTAGAGTCAGAGATTCGTCTCCCCGAAGCTTACAAATTGCCAAAAGCCAAAAGTATGAATGTAAAAGAAAGCGTGGCCTAAACAATGGCCAAAAATAAGTATATATAGGTCTAAACACGTTCTGGGTCGAAAACCATCCCAAAACCAATCGAAAATAGGAAAAACGGAAATTTCCTTTTCTTCTGCGCAAGTAAACCGGTCGGTTTGGGGTCGGATCGATCGATCTAATATTGGATCGATCGATCTAAAAGCTCCTGGAAATCTTCGGCAATCGGATCGATCGATCCAATTTGGAACGATCGATCTAAAAGCTCTCGGTCGGCTTGCGGACTTTAGATCGATCGATCTGAGTGTGGAACGATCGATCTAATTTCTCTCGGTCGGGACGTCGGCTTTAGATCGATCGATCAAAATGTGGAACGATCGATCTAATATCTTCCTGTCGGCACGTCAACTTTAGAACGATCGATCCGTCCTCCGGAAATGCCAACTTCTTGCTCTTTTGCTCCCGATCCTTCTTTATGTGCCTTAGACTCAATCCAAACGTGTTTCAACCTGAAATGACTCTAAAAATATAGAAAAGACTCGAAAAACCTTTTAAAATAATGTTAGAATGCGTTAAAAACGCAATACATCAACTATAATTTTGAGTGAAAATATAAAATACTATCTTTATACTATGAATTATAATTCATTTTTTCTATATTTTAAGACCCATCTATACTATTAAAACTTTACACTAAACAAATTAGTGTAGCATGATAAATATCATATGCGAGATCACATATGATTATTCATACATTAATTTATAAAAGAATATTTTTATTAGTTTTTGTTGAAATCTTACTAAAAATATTTAATAGCTAATTAAATTAAATAAAGAAGATTTGATATTTAAATATTTAATAGCCAATTTTTCTATATTTTAAATGACATCTATACAATTAAAACTTTACACTAAACAAACTTGTGGAGCATGGTAAGTATCATATGCCTGATCACATATGATTATTCATACATTAATTTAAAAATATTTTGTATTAGTTTATGTTGAAATCTTACTAAATATATTTAATATCTAATTCAATTGAATAAAGAAAAATTGATATTCAACTACATCCTGTAAATATTTTTTAATCATATAATATTTTTAAAAAAAATTGAATCATCATATCTTTTATATAATAAAGTTATTATATATTTTGTCATATTAGAAAATTTAAAAACAAACATAAATTACCAAAATTACCAAAAATAAATGTGTATTAAAATATGGATCGAAATTATAAAAAACAATAAAAATTATATTATTAAATCAATAAGTATGATTACTTAAAGAAGAATGACCTGCTTTAGAATCTCTGATTAGATCATCTTTTCATGGTTTTGTAATTTTTTTTATCCTTCGTGTTTCAAATATCCGCGCTAACTATCTTACTAAAAGTGCTCGGCTGTGAGGTTTTGCATTCTCGCATTTGAACTTTGAGGTTCTAGGGTGGTTGGGTCGTGAGACAAGTACTTTTGGAACGTGAGTTAAATATATGGTTATTTTGCCGTCAAAATAAAATAAAATAATAAGTTAGGTTTCAATTAATATCGATATCTTATTCCGACGGTAGTTTCCTAATTTTTGCTCGACTATATGTTTTTCTTGTTAATTTCCCTTACATAATTCACTTTAAACCCTCTAATATCAAAGGTTGGGTTAGAGAGTTAGAGGGTCAAGTCTCGCACCAAAATCCAAATAAAATAAGTTTTTCTTTTCCAAAACACAACCTTATGTTTATTTTTCTAAATATATCAGTAAAAGACTTTTATCCAAAAATATCACAAACATTAAAAATAATTTTTAATTATTTATAATTTAAATATTTAGGTTTGGGTTTAGTATTTTGGATTTAAAATTTAGTTTTTAACGTTTATGGTTTATTTTTGAAGATTTATGGTTTAGTTTAATTAAAGTTTAGTTTTAGTTTTGTAGTATTTTTAGAAAAAAAAAAAATTCTTTTGTGGTATTTTCAGAAAATAAAAGTAGTGATGTTATTTTTGAAAATTGCCGTTGTTTTTTTTTTCTTTTTTTTTTTTGGTTTTTTTTGTAGTTATGTTTTTGGTGAAATGGTGGTTTTGAGCAGATACAAGATTCTCTGGAGGAATTATCGCTGCGATGGTCATTGTTATTTTCGTTTTCATAGTACTGATTGCTATAAGCGTAGCTATTTTCAAGAGGAGAAAGCAAAAGCAAGAAATTGAACTTCCAAGTGAGTTTTTTGTTTGTTTTTTTTTTTTTAAATTGAATGTCAAATTAATTCAAACCCAAAAATGCTGTTTACAACAAGTGCTTCTTAAAACAGAGAGTTTGGTTGTGTTGCTGAGATTTGAAATTCTATAACTTTAAATCGAACATAAAAGAGAAACTAGAGACTTAGATCCTTGTGGCAAACCATAGTTGGAGGCTCTCCTCGTACTTGTGGTCACCCAAGGCTCTGATAGATAGCAGTCGATCTCGTACTTGTCTGTCGATGAGCTTCGCAATTGTAATTGAAGACGATGGCGAAACACCATGTTTCCTTGCATTCCTCTCTCTCCAAAGACTGTGAATCGTTGCTTGAAATACATACCGAGTGAGAAAGGTGATAAGTCTACCTTGAGAAGCAACCGAGATTAGTTGAATGAGGATTGACCAGTTATTTGAGAACTGAGCCTTGAGCAGGCCTTTTGCAAGTTTTGTCCATACTTCTGTCGAGAACCTACAGGAGAAGAACAAGTGATCTCGAGACTCCAGAGGATCGTTACATAAGACACATGATGCATTAATTCCTGTATTCCACGCGAGCATGCGGTCGCCTGTGGAGAGTCGGTTGTGAACCGCTAGCCAGGAGAAGAAAGAGTTCTTCGGCGTTGCATGGGTAAACCAGATGCCCTTAGACCAACCAACTCTAGGCCTGCTGTCTCGTGTGAGCATCCAAGTACTTTTGCGCTGAAATTAGGTTTAAAAACATCATTCTTTGATTTCCAGAGAGCAATATCCCCTCCACCCGAGTTCTCCTTAGCCCTTTGTGCTTCCACCTCAACCTCCATCAGAGTTAGTGTAGGTGATCTGTGTCTTCTCCTTCTCTGACTTCTCAGTACGGAAGCAACAGATGCATGGATTTGAAACCCCGTGTCGATGCATCCCTGCAAGCCAGTGATGTCAATGAGACGCCCCATTTTACACCAAGAGTCGTACCAAAAAGCGGTTCTAGTTCCATATCTCACCTCCATCTTATGAAAATCCTTTGCGATGTCCCTGTATTTGAGAAGTTTTCTCCACATCCAAGAACCCGCATTTGTATCACGCACTGACCAGAATGTTCCTTGCTTTATCAAATAAGTCTGAATCCATTGAACCCACAAAGAGTTCGTAAAGGATGTTAAGCGCCAAATCAACTTGAGACAACATACCAAATTGATTTCCTTCAGTGAGCTTCAGTGATAAGTCTACCTTGAGAAGCAACCGAGATTAGCAGTAAGTATGCTGAAATACTATCTAATGTTGGCTGTGTGGTAAGTGGATTCAAGAGTATTAGTCAGGATGATGTTCTAAAGATATGGTGAGTTTCGGTTTTCAAACCTCGACCCTATTTTTAGTAGTTTGCTTGAGGACAAGCAAAAGACTAAGTCTGGGGGAGTTGATGTATTGCATTTTTAGCGAATTCTAACTATTGTTTTTGACAGTTTTTCGAGTCTTTTCTATGTTTTTAGAGTCATTTCAGGTTGAATCACGTTTGGATGGAGTCTAAGGCTTAAAAGGAAGGATCGGAGGCAAAAGATCAACAAAGTGGAAATTTCCGGAGGACGGATCGATCGTTCTGAATTTGGATCGATCGATCCATGGTTGACGTGCCGACAGGAAGATATTAGATCGATCGTTCCATATATGGATCGATCGATCTAAAGCAGACGTCCCACCCGAGAAGAATTAGATCGATCGTTCTAATTTAGACCGATCGATCTTAACCTGACGTAGCTGCCATAGAGGAAATAGATCGATCGTTCCACTATGGATCGATCGATCCAAAGATGACGGAGCCACCCGAGAGGAATCAGATCGATCGTTCCAATATAGATCGATCGATCCAAATGCCGAAGATTTCCAGGAGCTTTTGAGATCGATCGATCCGAATTTGGACCGATCGATCTAACCCTTAACCGACCGGTTTACCTGCGCAGAAGAAAAGGAAATTTCCGTTTTTCCTATTTTCGATTGGTTTTGGGATAGACTTCGACCCAGAACGTGATTAGACCTATATATACTTATTTTTGACCATTGTTTAGGCCAAGCGTTTTTTCACATTCATACTTTTGGCTTTTGGCAATTTGTAAGCTTCGGGGAGACGAATCTCTGACTCTACATCTTTGAGAAGATTTCTGAACCCCTTTGGATTTATATTTATTTGATTATGAGTTTCTCTTCATCTCTTTGCTGTTTCTCTATTTCCATGTCTGAGTAGATCCATAGTTAGGTTTAGGGTTTCAAGGGAACTTAGGAATCATTGAATTAGACATAGATAGGGATTTATCAAACGTTGTCTTCACCTATAGTTGTGTTCATTGCTTAGACTGAATTGATCACTTAGTCTATGATTTAGGGTTTAATCTATTCATCAAAAGTGTTATAGATTGCTTGAAAGAACATAGGTGAGCGGTTTGTCCTTAGCCAACGAAAGCTGATGCTAAGGCAATCCGTGAACAAATTGAACCTGCTCGTTAATGCTTGTTTAGAATTCTAAGTTCAAACGACAGTTTAGATACTTAGGTTGCTAGATAAAGTGATTAATACCACGACGGTGGATTGGTTAAACATTCATGTTTGAGTTCTAGATTGAGCTTATTTATTCCCTGAATAATTGTCTGATTCATGATCTCCGAATTCCTGCGAATCGCCCTTGACCTAACGCTTCGTTTAATTGATTTTTACTTCGTTTATTTGCTATTTTCGTTTTTACTTACAAACATAAAACCATATCTTTGTCTTAGCTTAATTTTGGTCCAAAGAATCGTAGTGCAGCCTTTGGAACTTGTGGATTCGATACCTAAATACTACGACATTGCTGTGCACTTGCAGTAGCTATTTTAGGGTTAAAACTCTGCATATCAGTAAGCCGAGACCTCCTTCACATTTCTGTCTACACACATCAGTCCATGCTATCTTTGCTTTCCGAGAATTCAGTTCCGGACCAGAGCAGAGAAAAGCAGAGCATAATTTTTCAATTTCCCGTAGGCATTCCCTTGGTAGTCGAAAAGCGGATAGCCAGAAATTCGTAATGCTAGCAAGAACAGAACTTATTAATTGCAGACGGCCCGCCATGGAGAGAAAGCGAGCTGTCCATGAGCTTATTCTCTTTCTAATCGTCTCTATCAGTGGAAGATAATCGCTTGCCCTCATACGTTTCGTGAGAAGAGGTAAGCCCAAGTAGCGTACCGGCAATTCCCCGGAAGTAATCGGAAATTTATTCACCATCTGTATTCGAGTTGTATCGTGGATACCCGCATGATAGATTGTTGATTTTTCCAAACTAATTCTCAATCCTGACATTTTTGCAAAATCATCGAACACCTCCACAATGCCTTCTAACGATCTGATCCTTCCATCCGTGAATACCATAATATCGTCTGCAAAGCTCAAGTGTGTAAGACCCAGATTCTTACATTTCAGATGATAGCCGAGCTTGTTATCATTTTCAGCTTTGTTCAGAAGTTTTGAGAGCACATTCATACTAATCACGAATAAGTAGGGGGAGAGAGCACATCCTTGCCTCAGGCCTCGCTCACTTTTGAAGAAACCAGCTAATTCTCCATTTACTTGTACCGAGAACGCTGCAGTGGTGATACAAACTTTGATCCAGTGTATGAATCGTGTAGGAAACTGCATTGCCGCGAGTGTGTTGAGGAGAAAGTTCCATTGAACCGAGTCGAAAGCCTTCGAAATATCAATCTTGATAGCACAACGACCAGAAACCGTATCTTTGTGGTAATCCTTTACCAATTCCGTCGCAAGAAGAAGATTCTCAATTAATAGCATGTCTTTGACGAATGCAGATTGGTTTAAAGCAATGAAGTCAGGCAGAGTTTCTTTTAGACGATTAGCTATGATTTTGGAGATCACCTTGTACAAGACGTTGCAGCAAGATATGGGTCTGTAATCTTTCATTTCTCTGGACTCTGCTTTCTTTGGAATTAATGCTAGAATCGTTGTGTTTACGCCTTTCGGGAGAAAACCTTTCACAAAGAAAGATTGGACAGCGACAGTGAACTCATTCCCGATAATCGGCCAAGCCACTTTGAAAAACTCTGCAGTATAGCCATCTGGTCCAGGCGATTTGTCATTTGGCATTGAGAATATCACGCTCTTGATCTCTTCATTCGTGACTTCTTTGACAAGTTTTCTTTTCCCTAACTCCGTGCATCGATACGGCAGAATAGTTTCAAGCTTTTCCACAGTTATACCTGCAAAATCTCTTGGTTTTTCCTGAAGAAACTCTCTGAAGAATTTTTCAGCCTCATCTTTTATATCTTCAGCGTTGGATACTATGTGTCCATCACTGCAAAGTATCTCCTTGATAGCATTTGTTGCTGCTCTCACAGCTGCTGAATTATGGAAAGTTTTGTTATTTTTATCCCCCACTCTTAGCCAGTGACATTTCGACTTTTGCTTTAGAAACTTCTCCACCATAGTTGAGACGTTTTCCCACCGTCGATAAGCCATGTTTTTTGTTTGTTTGTAAAGCCTTGATTGGTATGTTAACCTTAAGAATCGCACGGCTTAGTAACATTTTGACGAGCTTAATGTTGGTCTTAAATGAAGCGGAGTCTGTTCAATTTGATTTAAAGACAATTGAAGCTGCGACAAACAACTTTTCTGAGCGCAACAAGCTTGGTCAAGGTGGATTTGATGAGGTTTACAAGGTATATAACATTATTTGTCCACCTCACTTGCTTCTTTTGTGGAGAAACTATGAAATGATGATGTCTTATTTGTAATTATTTTCAAGGGTATGCTCATGAATGGAACTGAAGTTGCCGTGAAGAGATTGTCGAAAACATCAGGACAAGGTGAAGTAGAGTTCAAGAACGAGGTTAAAGTTGTTGCAAAGCTTCAGCATAGAAATCTTGTTAGACTTCTTGGGTCCAGGGAGAAGAGAAATTACTCGTCTATGAGTTTGTTCATAACAAAAGCCTAGATTATTTCCTATTCGGTCAGTTGTTTTTATTTCAAGATATACTTTCGTTTGTTGTTTCTTTGTACTTCTTGTACACAGCTAATTAATTTGTGATCATTATGCATGAATATCCAGACCCTAAGAAGAGAAATCAGTTGGACTGGACAGTGCGATGCCACATCATCGTTGGGATTACTCGAGGGATTTTATATTTTCATCAAGATTCGCGGCTCAAGATCATACACCGTGACCTCAAAGCAAGTAACATTCTCTTAGACACGGATATGAATCCGAAAATTGCTGATTTCGGAATGGCAAGGATCTTTGGAATGTACCAAACTGTAGCCAATACATCAAGAGTAGTTGGAACCTTGTGAGTACATACTTATTTCGACCTGATGAAGTTTCAATCAATGAACCGTTATCAGCTAATTAACTTGTGTATTTTGCAGCGGTTACATGCCACCCGAGTATGTGACACATGGCCAATTCTCGACGAAATCAGATGTGTATATAGCTTTGGAGTATTGATTCTTGAGATCATTAGTGGCAAAAAGAATAGCAGCTTTTACCAGATGGATGGTTTAGTTAACAACTTAGTCACATATGTGAGCAATTATAAACTAATATTATCTCAAACTTTGGTAAATTCCTTTAAACCGTGATCATAGTTCTGAATATACATTACATAACTTCTACAGGTCTGGAAACTTTGGGAGAACAAAGTATTGCCTGAACTCATAGATCCAGGTATCATAGAAGATTGTAAAATCGATGAAGTCACTAGATACATCCATATTGGGCTGTTATGTGTTCAAGAAAATCCTGCAGATCGCCCAACAATGTCGACCATTCACAAAATGCTCACAACCAGCTCAATTACTCTGCCTATACCTCTGCCACCTGGATTTTTCTTCAGGACCGGACCAAGATCAAACCCATTAGCCCAGGGATTGGAGCCGGGTCAATCGAGAAGCAAGTCTTTTGCTTGTTCTGTTGATGAAGCAACAATCACCGATGTTAACCCTCGTTGAAAGTTCAACATCTTGTGTTTGGTTTTTGTTGTTTCAACAAAGGCTTGTCACTTGTTTTATGTCCGCCTATGAAAAAAAATTTAAGGGTTACTTTGAGGTGGACTGATTCAGCATAGAAAATTTACTCTAGAAACTTGGAGAGTATCTTTAGTTGTTATAGAAAAAACTTTACAAATAATAGATAACTTAAGAGACAAGCAACTGAAAGACCCTAAAACTTCAGCATATGAATCTTGTTAGGCTTCTTGTCTGGATAAAGAATAAAATATTATTGTTTATGAGTTTGTCCCCAACAAAAGCCTCGATTACTTCCTCTTCGGTCTGTGGAATTAGCATCTTATATACATCATTCATTGGATTGTAACTGATAAGCGTCTCTGATTGACATGTATTGTACCAAATGACTTCCTCTTCGGTTTTTTTTTTTTTTTGAATCTTTCTTTTTGCATTGATATAATTTTTTTTGGGGTTTTATGGTTTTTATGATGGGCCAACCAACAAATTCACAACTGGACCTTGTTTAGACCCAAATTCAAAAGAAATTAGCTAAACGGAACGCAAACCGACCGACCCGGCTTAATCGGCTACACCAAACCCTGAAAAACAGAGTCCGACTTGTTATATATACCAAAACCCATGACACTGATAGGAGTTTCTAAGTCCACGTGACTCTGAAAACATATGGTCACGAATGATGATAAAATTCAACGGTTTTTCTATGAAATTTTAAAAAAGGACAAATTAATTTTGATTTTGACGACTTTTGTCTCTTTAAAAAAAAGCTGCAAGCCCGTTTTACACCTTATGATAAGATATAGAAAGTATATATCATTCATCCTGTGATTACGCTTCTTTAACTCTAGAATATTGTATTCCCCTTGCTGTACATTCCTGCTCTCTGTATATAAACAGAGCTATCACGATCAATACAAATCACCAATTCTATTTATTCAATATGGTATCAAGAGCCACATAGGTCTTAACCTATTTTTCTGTTTTCTTTTCTTTCTCCTCTCGCCGCCTCCTCCTTTGATCTTCTTCTTCTTGTTCTGCTACAAATCTCTCTGTTTTTTTTTCTTCTTCTTTTACTCCCTCTTCTTTTCTGCTGCAAATAATGGGTTCTGAATCCACAGCAGACAGAACATCCGTGTTCAATGCCCAAGATCCACAGAGTACATTACTCTCCGTCAACATGTCAAGTATCACAAAATTAACCAATGTGAATTACTTAATGTGGGGGCGTCAGGTTCGTGCTCTCCTTGAGGGACATGAACTCCAACAGTTCATCGACACCACGGACAACACTCCGTCTCCGAAAATTACGCTTGATGGTGTCGAGGCTCCAAATCCGGCATATGCCCCATGGCGTCGTCAAGATCGCCTACTTTACTCTTCCCTCATTGGTGCGATCTCTCTCGATGTCCAATCGGTGGTTTCCAGCGCTTCTACGGTGAAGGAAGTTTGGGATATATTGGCGGAGACCTTCGGCAATCCAACTCGTGGTCATATTCGCCAAATACGCTACCAGATTCGTACCTGCACCAAGGGTACGAAATCCATCAGCGAATATCTTCGCACCATCAAGGCGAAATCCGACGAACTTGCCCTTCTCGGCAAACCACTGGATCAGGAGGATCTAACCGAACAAATTCTTGCTGGACTGAGTGAGGAGTATAAACCAGAGATTGATGCGGTTAACGGCAGAGATAAACCCATCTCCTTCCCCGAGCTTCATGAGCGACTGCTGAACCGTGAAGCCATGATTTTGTGCACCGAGTCATCCTCAGTCGCTCCTATTGTTGCTCATGCCACAGATGCTCGCCCACGACCACAGCAGCACAACAACCAGAACCAGAACCGCCGCAACAACAACTACTCACATCAAAACTCGGGATCTAACAGGAATCAAAACCGGTTTACAAAACCGTATTTGGGTCGTTGTCAAGCTTGCGGTGTTCACGGGCATAGTGCCAAATACTGTTCGGAGTTCCGTATCGTCCGTGGCACTAACCCGCAACAGTGGTCCGCTCCTTCTCCGATGCAGCAGCCATGGAAAGTCGCATCGACTCCTCCCACTTGGCAACCTCGGCCAAATCCAGCGATGATGTCTGATTCGTCTACTTGGCTTGTCGACTCCGGTGCATCTCACCACATGACTTCAGATCTCGCGAATCTGTCTCTTCACAGCCCATACAATGGCGGTGGTGATGTACTTCTCGGTGACGGCTCCGGTCTTACCATTTCTCACTCCGGTTCTTCTTTCTTACCCTCTTACTCTCGACCTTTCTTTCTTAATAATGTTTTATGTGTTCCATCCCTTGATAAGAATCTGATTTCTGTTTTCCAATTGTGCAAATCTAACGGAGTTGCTGTTACTTTTACTCCCACGTATTTCCAGGTGAGAGATTTACAAACGGGGGCTCTTCGTCTGGAAGGCAAGCCTAAAGATGGCACGTATGAGTGGCCGAAAATCCCAACTTCAAAACAACCTTCTCTTGCTTTTGCTTCGGTTATTAAAACTTCTTTAACGGATTGGCACTCTCGATTGGGTCATCCGGCTTTACCTATTTTACAAAAAGTTGTTTCTCAGTTTAATTTACCTCTTTCCACAAATGTTTTGTTGGCTCAGCCATGCACTGCTTGTTCGATTAATAAGATGCACAAGTTACCTTTCTCTATCTCGTCTTTAAAATCCTCTCATCCTTTAGATATTGTTTTCTCTGATGTTTGGACATCACCAATGATTTCTATTGATGGTTTTAAATATTATGTTATTTTTGTTGATCACTTCACTCGATACACTTGATTGTATCCTTTAAAAAGAAAATCCCAAGTTTATGAGGTTTTTACAAAGTTTAAGGTATTGGTCGAAAATCAATTTCGATTCAAACTTAAAACGTTTTATACCGATAACGGTGGGGAATACATTGGCCTTGCGGCTTTTCTCTCCACTCATGGTATTTCACATATGACAAGTCCCCCTCATACGCCTGAACACAACGGCATTGCCGAACGTAAACATAGGCATATCGTTGAGACGGGACTTGCTCTAATGTCTCATGCGTCCATGCCTAAAACATATTGGACGTATGCTTTAACAACAGCGGTGTATCTCATTAATAGAATGCCATCACCTCTTCTGGATTTTAAAACTCCTTTTCAAAGTCTACATGGACGTTTACCGAATTTACAAAAATTACGGATCTTTGGCTGCCTTTGTTTTCCTTGGATTCGTCCTTATGCTTCGCATAAGCTAGACGATAAATCGACAACGTGTGTCTTACTTGGATACTCAATTACACAAAGTGACTATTTTTGCCTCGATCCCAAAACAACAAGAATTTATACATCGCGTCATGTAGTTTTCCACGAAACAGTTTTTCCTTTTGCAAAACCAACAAAACCGATTATTGAATCTAACGTTGATACAAATATTCAATCCTCTGTTTTTCCAGCTGTCACTGTCATTAAACCTGCAGGTTTTTCTCCTCCTGCAGCTCATCCTCCTATACATGCCGCTACTCCACTGACAACAGCTCAACCGATCACCATCTCTCATGAGCAGGCAATACCGGCCACCGAACCTATAAACTCACCAACGATGTCTTCAAACGACTCTCAGCCAACACACAATACCGACCATGCGTCCTCATCATCTCCGGATCAATCTCCAGCAGCAACGAATAACTCAGTTGCTCAACCTACTTCTCCAGCACCGATGGCTGCGACTCCTCGTCGAACGAGTAACCGTCAACGCAAACCTGTCCAAAAGCTGAACCTCCACACCACAGTGGCTTATGATCCTAATTGGATTCCTGCTACAGTAGCCGAAGCTCTTAAATGCCCTCATTGGCATAATGCCATGAGTGAAGAAATCACTTCTCAACTTAAACATCGTACTTGGGATCTCGTTAATTCTACTAATGTAAGCAATGTTGTTGGATGCAGGTGGATTTTTACAATTAAAAGACGCGCAGATGGTTCCATAGAGCGATACAAAGCGCGACTCGTAGCTAAAGGGTACAACCAACGTCCCGGCATTGATTACCATGACACGTTAAGCCCGGTAGTCAAGCCTGCGACGATCCGGATTGTTCTTAGCACAGCTGTTTCATGTGATTGGCCCTTAAAACAGCTTGATCTTACCATGGCTTTTCTTCAAGGACATCTTCATGATGAGGTCTACATGACACAACCATTAGGATTTCAAGACAAGGATAATCCAACAGCGGTCTGCAAGCTTCGTAAAGCAATTTACGGGCTTAAACAAGCTCCGCGGGCGTGGTATAATGAACTACGCACATTTCTCCTTCAATCTGGCTTCAAAAACTCCTTAGCCGATGCCTCTCTTTTCATCTACAACAACAATGGGATCCTTCTCTACATGCTGGTGTATGTCGACGACATTATCATCACTGGCAACAGTCAACCTCATATAACCCGGTTTATCGCAACTCTCTCTCAACGTTTTTCAATTAAAGATTTGGGTGATCTTACATATTTTTTGGGTATCGAAGTAACTCGTACAGCTGAGGGATTACATTTAACTCAAAATCGTTATATTATAGATTTGCTCCGAAGAACAAAGATGACAAACGCTAAGACGGTGTCCACTCCAATGTGCTCCAACACGGTCCTTACACTATTCTCCGGCACCTCTCTTGACGATGCAACAGAATATCGGGCAACGGTGGGCAGTCTACAATACCTTTCTCTCACTCGACCGGACATCTCTTTCGCGGTTAACAAGCTGTCTCAATTCATGCATAAGCCAACTACGGATCACTGGACAGCCGTCAAACGGCTTCTCCGCTACCTCTCGGGAACACCAAGACGTGGTGTTTTCTTTCCAGCCAAGAATACTCCTACTCTTCATGCATTTACCGATGCTGACTGGGCGGGAAATAAAGATGATTACACATCTACGGGTGCCTACATAGTCTACCTCGGTCGTCACCCGATAGCTTGGTCTTCGAAAAAGCAAACTGGCGTTGCTCGCTCCTCAACTGAAGCTGAATACCGCTCCATTGCCAACACAGCCTCCGAAGTATGCTGGGTCGTCTCGCTTCTCAAGGAACTCGGAATTCAGGTACCAACTACACCAACCATCTATTGCGACAACATGGGTGCAAATTACTTGGCGGCAAATCCCGTCTTCCACTCACGCATGAAGCATATCGCTATTGATTATCACTTTGTCCGTGGCTATGTCCAAAACGGTGAAATGCGGGTCTCTCATATCATGTCTGCAGATCAGTTAGCCGATACTCTCACAAAACCTCTTCCACGCGCTCGGTTTGAACTACTATGCGACAAGATTGGACTCTCCAAAGGTGGTCCATCTTGAGGGGGCGTGATAAGATATAGAAAGTATATATCATTCATCCTGTGATTACGCTTCTTTAACTCTAGAATATTGTTCACATTAACTCTAGAATATTGTATTCCCCTTGATGTACATTCCTGCTCTTTGTATATAAACAGAGCTATCACGATCAATACAAATCACCAATTCTATTTATTCAATACCTTATATGTCTGCAAGGAGGCTAAAGGACTGGACCACACCACTAGTATCAGTTTGACGTATTCAACATTTTAGGTGTTCGCAGAGAAACTTCGTCTTGCTATTTAATTAGTAAGAACCGATCAGGTGCTTAAACATTAAGACAACGATTTTGAGATAATCTTATATGGAATAAGACTATATGATGAACGCTTGATTGTATAATTTGAATGATTTACTGAACAATTCATTATTGACGAAAATTGCAAATGCAAATGATGTGCTAGGTCATAATAGGACCTAAGAGAACTTAGAGCTCACGAGACTAAGAACTCATCCAGAACCAGAACTGTCCATTAAGGGTTTTGTTACTCGATTTCGTTTGTGGTTTTGAACGCTTTTTATTGTTATTTTGAATCTTTAATAAGGTGATTTTGGTTTTTTAAAAGGTAAGAAAATGATTATGTAAAATCTAAGTGGGGCCTCGACCATTACTTCAAAGGGAATCAAACATTAATACTGTATGAACAAAACAAAAATGAACTTTGACATTCTATTTTTGTCTCAAAACAAATATCACAGTTTGGGGAAGTCAACTTTTAGAAACTCTAGAGAAACTTCGGTGGCTTTTTAAATAGTAAGAACCGAACACACATATGCTTAAACTCTAAAAACTTTTAAAGGGAAAATGAAACAGAGGATTTTCTTATCAATCCTCTGTTTTGTCCTCATAGGCTTCGTTGTTGCTTCTGTTTCAGCACAAACACGCGTACAGAACCGTAAGAATTTCATACCCAACGGTACATACGACGCGAATCGCCGTCTCATCCTCTCTTCTCTTCCTTCCAATACCGCGGCTCAAGATGGTTTCTACAACGGTTCTATCGGCCAAGAGCCGAACCGAGTCTACGCAGTAGGGATGTGCATCCCACAAGCAGATGCAAATGATTGT
Source organism: Alliaria petiolata (assembly GCA_020283515.1). NCBI lineage: Eukaryota > Viridiplantae > Streptophyta > Magnoliopsida > Brassicales > Brassicaceae > Alliaria > Alliaria petiolata. Next base: position 49,557,205 of record JAHZTW010000003.1, read on the forward strand.
TCTGCTTGTATCAAAGGTGCATCTGACTGGTTGATACAGGATTGTACTAATCAGACAGACGCGTATTATTGGGCACTTGATCCAACGCTTTGTCTTGTCCGTTACTCCAACGTTTCTTTTACTGGATCTGCGGCTTATTGGGAAATTGTACCGCAGTATTTGGTCATGAACACTGCAGATATCAACTCTAATCTAACAGAGTTCAAGAAGATATGGGAAGGATTAGTACATGGTTTGATGTGACAACCCAAACCCACTTAACCCACTAAACCCAACTTCTTTCTTGTTTTTTTCCCACCATCTTTTCCCACCACCTAAAGTCCCCCACCACAAAACCTCATCATTCCTTCTTTAATCCTCACCTAATTGCCTCCCTCCACTCTCTATATAAACAGGATTCACGACCTTGAGGAGGCAGAGAACATATTATTGGTGAAGCCCTGGCAAAATCGAGCCACACCAGCAACCTTGAAGGAGGAGTAACCTAGAAGGCCAAAGGAGGAAGTTCTGACCCGTTTTAGTGCAGTAGAGAAACGGTTGGTCGAATCGGAATTGTTTGCCGTGCGATTTGTAGGGTAAGTTCTCAACTCGTAGATTGATCTCTAGCATAAAACGGCTTATCATTTAGAGTTGTATACTGAGAGTTATGTGCGTTTTCCCGAAACATATTTCTGTAGACCGAACCTCCGAGCCGCCGACTTTCGAGTCCGTTTCCCGTCGACTAAGAACGAACCAGATCGTGATCTTGGTGTTGTTGGAAAGAGGACTCTCCGAGCTTTCTAGAGCCGCTTTAGTAGTTATTTAAGAAGGTATATTCAGTTAGTTATGGCCATCTCAATCCGAGCGGATCATTCTGTCAATTCAGAATCCTGTTTTTTCCCAGTTTCGAAGAAGACATTGCAGTCCATTTTTCAAACGATCCAGAGAGCTTCAGGAGCCTATCAAGATACCGTTGGAAAGCCCTTTCTGTCACCTTTCCAGATCATCCTTCCGATTGTGTTTCTGATTTTTATCTAGAGAGTTATCGCCGTTTCCTTTTAGCGTGTCAACCTGTCCGAAAAGCAAAGGTGAGGCGGTACTTGTGATCTATAAGTGGTGTGAGGCTTAGCTAAGTATGTTTGTGCTGAACCTAGATATTAGAGATTGATCGTTAATTAAAACGAATATGAATGATGTTTGAGAACGGCTGCTTGAATTGTTGATTGGTGTTAGAATAGGCGCACTAGAGCGCATGATTGATTCCGTCCTATGTACGGATTGTTTGCTGGTCATCACGAAGGACGTTGCGTGAAGTGAGACCATGGTTGGACTGCACACAGAGGAAGTGTAGCCAATACAGGGGCTGACGGGCCTGTGAGATTGTGGCTGACGAGTCACCAGATTTAAAAGTGTGACGTTCTTGTGAGTGAGAACTTGTTTGTTAAGATTTCTCTGAACTTATGTTTGCATATTGATTGATGTTTGTCTAATAGTTAGGTTGAGGATATGCATATGCGGTTATGATTAATGCTTCGTATAGATCAAGTAGGCAGGTATGATCGTTTCACTGAGTAACTTGTTACTCACCCATCTTTCCCCTTTTCAGGTGAGTGACTTGAGTTAAAGTCAGATCGGTGCTATTTCCGGGAAAAAAAAGGGTGTTTCAGTTTTATTTAAAGTTTTTAAAAGATATTTCAGTTATTTCTATTTTTTAAGTTTAAACGTTGATTGTATTGTCATAAAGCTTCGAGTTTCGATTCGATTTTAATAAAATAATTTTTGTCAATAAAAGCTTATGTAATAAATTCGTTTTACTACTTATTATTTATTTTAAAACGGTTTAACGCGTGAGGACCACTCTCGGCTAAGATAGCGGGATTGGGGTCTCTCAATTGATCTCTGCAGCTTCAGCTACAAAGAACAAGCCATCGTCTAGTAATAACCATTACAAAGCTGATGTTGCAGCCTTGACACCTTTCCAGAATATATACGCATTGATGTAATGCGCGCCAGAATATATACGAGTTTGTGCCCAACAAAAGTCTCGACTACTTCCTCTTTGGTAAGAAATAATTGATAGGGCTGTTATATTCTCTGAAACCTTGTAGTTCTTGATCTCGTTCTATTGTAGGCCTACGAGTTCGGTTAGTAAGGGTATTTCGGTTCGGGTAGTTAAGTTACTCGGGTAATTCGGTTCAAGAAAATTCTACCGAGAATAATCGAAATAAATTACAACTCGGTTCGGGTTGGATATTGGGTAGGTCGGATATAAATTTTTTTATCGAAATCAACCGAAATTTTTAGTTTTTCTCAAATTCGATTAAATTAGGTTAAATTTGGGTAAATTCGAATAATTCGGTTCTTCGGTTCAAAACTTTTAATATATTTTAATTAAATATAGTATAATTTTGGTTTAGAGATTTTTTTATTAAAATGGTTAACCGTTTGGTTTGGCCGAACCAAACCAAACCGATAACCGAATCAATTTTGAAATATTACCGTTCAGTTTCACCTAAATAACCGAATCAAAACCGAAAACCGAAAATCTCAGTTCAGTTCGGTTTGGAAACTTTGATTCAGGTAAAAGTCGCAGGCCTGGTCTAATGGGTCAATATATGGGTTATGTGCAGACCCTACAAATCAAGGGCAGTTAGATTGGACAACACGGTACACAATCATTGGAGGAATTGGTAGAGGGATTCTATATCTTCATCAAGATTCACCGGTCAAAGTCATACATCGTGACCTCAAAGTAGATAACATACTCTTGGAAGCTGATATGAACCCCAAGATTGCTGACTTTGGGATGGCAAAAATCTGTGGAATACACCAAACTACAGATAACACAAGCAGGATAGCTGGAACTGAGTAAGAATAATCTTATTACTCTTGATAACTTATGTACTAAAGTTTCAAGAATCTTTTCTTCACTGATTTACAATTAATCTTGCAGAGGTTACATGCCCCCGGAATCTAGGGAACTCGGCCAGTTCTCAATCAAATATGATGTGTATAGCTTCGGGGTCTTAGTTCTTGAGATCATATGCGGCAGGAGAAACAGGAGCTTCCTCCCTTTGGGTCTTAACTTGGTCACATACGTGAGTACCTAACAAGGAAACTCAAGTCTTAAAGTATCATCCTATCTAACTGTAAGTTCTTGATTGATGATTCAATTATGGTATATAGGCTTGGAGGCTGTGGAGAGACGGGTCACCATTACACCTTGTGGACAGAACCATTGCAGATAATGATCCAAGTGGAGAAGTGACAAGATGCATCCACATTGCTCTTCTATATGTTCAAAAAGATCCAACAGATCGTCCCGACATGGGGACAATCATGTCGATGCTCACTAGCAACACAATCAGTTTACCTGTTCCTCAACAACATGGATATTTCATTCCAAATACAACGCCTTACCAATCTACGTTGAGGACCAATTCCCATTTTATTAATGAAGGAACTTGATCCTCGTTTCCATTGAGACGTTGGAATTGTTTCACGGTAAACAATGTTTTCAGTTTTTCAAATGTTATGTATGTGTGAATTGTGAGATACTTATCAAAGTTATGTTACACTTTTATCATTTCTCTATTATCTACATTTGTAATATGAGTTCTCTGTCCAATCAAATTCTCTTACTTTCTGTTCTTTTGAAATCATGTCTTTTCTCGTCTTGTTCTAGTTTGATTTTGTCTACTAGTTCCTTCACATATCTCCTAGTTCCTTAGAATCCAGTATATGCTTCTTATGGACTTATTCTTCCTGATACCAAAGAACTTTATTTTGAAGAATCTTTGTGGAAAAGTCGATTTAGAGTGACTGATGCGTCAATGATCATCCTCTGTGTCCATGACAATTTGCAAAATTAAACAGATGAATCACTTGTCAATCATGTGGATTGTTCTTGTAAGCTTTGGTGTTGTTTCTGCACAACCATGCTTGAATACCGGAAATTTTAGACCCAATATTACATATGACACAAACCGTGGCCTTGCTCTATCTTCTTTTGCTTCTAATGTTAGGTATTTTACGGATTCTAAAATCTTTCGATTGGCTTAGGTTCTGATCAAGTGTATTGAGTGGCAATGTGTATATCAGTCATTCTCAATCTTCTTCTTAGAGTATGGAATGGATTAACTCAACGTATGATACAAGAAGCTTCCTCGAGCACAAATGCACCATTCGTTTTTGATGCAACGCATCTTCTATCGTTTAGGGCTTTTTAATTGTCGAACACATAATGGGCTTTCGTGTTCGACAAGTTGTGTGTTTGTTAGTCTTTTCTTTTTCCTTTTACTATTCTATTAGGGTTTTCTTTGGTGTTTAGTCAAGCTGTATGTATTATATATAGGGCTGCTTAGAGTCTTTGTCTAGCATTATTGATCTTTGAAAAATCAAAAAGAGAAAATTCAAATTTTTCAAAGAGCTTTTTTGTCCAAAGCTTTGAGAGGAGGACTCTCAAACCCTAGCCGTAATCGAAATCTCTTCGATTACGTCTAAATCCAAGTTCGTTTGCGAGTTCTCCTGAAGTTCTCGTGATCTAACTTGTTATCTTAGCTTCCGCTCTCTTTCAGTAGGTATTAGAGACAGAACGTATATGTGGGGTTTTTGTTCTACGACGATGTCGCCGAAGAAGAACACCATCGGAGCTAACAATCAAGGACAAGACATGGCAGCACCGGTGCCTGACTGGTCTGAAATACGCACTACTCTCCTCGCTATGCACGAGAATATTCAAACAACGATCCACGCATATATTCAAGAGATGGGTGAGGAGTTGGTTAATCGCTTCGGTGCTCAAATTCAACTGCGAGAGGAGAATCGCAATGTTCACAACCGTAACTCGTTTGCTCCAACTCATGAGGCAGATGACGAAGAAGATGAAAATCATCGCAGAGTTCACCGCCACAATAACGCTGCTGATCGTGTTGACTCTAGATGGGAAACGAGCTTCAAAGTCGAGATTCCAGATTTTAAAGGAGGTGTGCATAGACAAGAACTCCTCGATTGGCTCGCAACAATTGACGAGGTTCTCGATTTCAACTGAGTACCTGATGATCGCTGCGTACCACTTGTTGTGATGCGTTTCCAGGGTCATGCGGTTTCCTTGTAGAAACAAATAAAATCGACAAGAACTCGTACGGGAAAGAGCCGATTCAATCATAGGAAAAATTAAAGAAACACTTGCATAAGATTGTTGGAATAGATCCATTTTCTGTAAAAGGAAAAGGATGCCAAGTAAAAAGGAAAATCAAGAGAATTGAAAAGAAGCAAAAGGGAAAGACAAGCAAAAGGAAAATCAAGGAACAAAGGAAATTGGGGAAAAAGGAAATCATGAAAAAAGGCAAACAAGGAGAAAGGAAATTGTAACAATAGGAATTAGCAATTTACTATTCTTGTTTAGAATCCTAACTCTATAAATAGAGTCCTACGCTTAAGGTTTATTGTATCCAAAAATATCACAAATCATAGAGATCACAAAGATCAAAGTGAAAGAGAGAATTAATAAAATAAAGGTTTAAGAGAGAAATAAAGGTGTTTCATCAAAATCTCAACATGGTATCAGAGCCAAGGTCCTGAGTGTTCTACTTTGAGAGAGAGAGAAAAAAAAAAATGGTTCCGTGCAAAACTCGGGTCGAAACTAATTCCGCTGCAGAATCGTTTGTGCAGAATCCGGGTTCGTAAAAAAAAAAAAAAAAAAGTTCGTGAAGAATCAAGCTCGTGCAAAATCCGTGTTCCGTGCAAAATCCGTGTTCCGTGCAAAGTCCGGGCCAAATCTGAAAGATGACCAAACGCATTCAAACATTATCTGTTCCAGTGTTTGATGGGCAAAATTATGAGCTTTGGGCTGCAAGGATAAAAACAACATTGAGAATTGAAGAACTCTGGGAAGCTGTGGAGAGAGGACTTCCACCAGAACCAAAACCAAAATCAGATTTACTAGAAGAATGGAAAGAACAGATGATGCAAGATATGAGAGCTCTACAATTGTTACAGATGGCTGTGACAGATTTGGTTCTTAAGAAGGTAGTTTCTGCTACTACATCTAAGGAGTTCTGGGAAAGACTACAAGAAAATTATCAAGGCAACTATCAAGCAAAACTTGTGAGGCTAGATAGTTTGAACAAGGAGTTTGAAGATCTGAAGATGAAACGAGGAGAAAAGATTCAAGAATATACTGATAAAATTCAGGAGATTGTCAACCAGATGAGTTTACTTGGAGAACAGAAGACGAATCATCAAGTTATCAGGAAGATACTAAACACGATGCCAAAGAGTTATGCAGGGTTAGCAGCTCTAATGCAGGAAACAAAAGATCTAAAGAAGATCACTGTGACAGATCTTGTTGGATCACTAATCTCACATGAAGCAAAGTATTTAGCAGATGATGAACCAATAGAAGGAGCACTATATGCAAGATCAACCGGAACAAAGTTTAGCCAAAGATCAGATCAACATCAAAGAACCAACAAGTGGTGCAATACATGCAAAAAGGATAATCACAATGAGGAAGACTGCTACTTCAAAAAGGGAAATTCACCATGGTGTGGTATATGCAAAAAGAATAATCATAATGAAGATGTTTGTTATTTTAGGAACAAGGAAGGAAAGCCATATGAAAGCAAACAAGTTCAAGGAGAATGTTTTGTGTGTGGCAAGTCTGGACATTATGCAAAGAACTGCAAAAACAGATTTAAAGGAGAAGCTCACTCATGCCAAAACCAAGAAGAACAAGAGAAAAGATTTGGAGAATTGTCTTTCACTGCAACAGCATATGATGCAAGTCAAATTTATGAAGAAGGAGCATGGCTGATTGATAGTGGAGCAACATGTCACATGATTAGAGATGAGACGTTCTTCACAAGATTAGACAAGACATACAAAGTCAAGATCAAATTTGGATGTGGAGAAATTCTTACAAGTGCAGGAAAAGGAGATATTAGCATGGAGACCACCAAAGGAAAAGTTACAATAAAGGATGTCTTACTAATTCCAGGATTAGACAGAAATTTGCTGAGTGTGCCACAATTATTGGGTAAAGGTCATAAAGTTCTGTTCGATGAAAAGACATGTACAATCATGGATAAAACCTGGAAGAAGCTAATAGAGGTTCAAGAAGATAATCAGAAGTTCATTATTAGATGGGAAATAATCAAAGAAAAAGCAAGAGAGACAAAAGAAGAAAAGAAGACAGAACCAGAAAAGATTGAAGATGCAGGATCAGCGTGGATCACTAAATTTCCAGTCAAAGAAGATTGCTACACAGCAATAGAGATAAAAGAAGAAGAAGCAACAAACAATGAAAATGAAGATGATTCAAGCAAGAGGAAGCAAATGGAAATTGCAGAAAATGAATCTAGAGGGAGTGTTGGAATAGATCCATTTTCTGTAAAAGGAAAAGGATGCCAAGTAAAAAGGAAAATCAAGAGAATTGAAAAGAAGCAAAAGGGAAAGACAAGCAAAAGGAAAATCAAGGAACAAAGGAAATTGGGGAAAAGGAAATCATGAAGAAAAGGCAAATAAGGAGAAAGGAAATTGTAACAATAGGAATTAGCAATTTACTATTCTTGTTTAGAATCCTAACTCTATAAATAGAGTCCTAGGCTTAAGGTTTATTGTATCCAAAAACATCACAAATCACAGAGATCACAAAGATCAAAGTGAAAGAGAGAATTAATAAAATAAAGGTTTAAGAGAGAAATAAAGGTGTTTCATCAAAATCCCAACAAAGATGTTTCTCCCACATAATTATGATCACACGATGTACACTCGTCTACAAAATCTGAAACAAGGCACGCGCACTGTTGATGAGTATGCTGATGAATTCTCGGTTTTACTAACCAACAATTAGCTATATGACGTTCAGCCTTTCTTACGATTTATTGGTGGATTACGAACGCAGATTCAGACTTCCATGGCGCAATTCGATCCAACGACTATCGCAGAAGCACATCGCAAGCTGCTACCTTTGAACAACAATCTCGAGCTTCGAGCTCGTACACGTTTATCCGATCAACCTGCAACTCAAGTGGGCAATTCAGCAAAAGGAAATGTTGACGCAGCTGGCACTATGATGCGACCAAACACAAACGTAGAGGATCAAGCATTACGACGTTGCACTCGACCTAATGCTTTGAAGTGTTTCTCTTGTGGTGAGCCAAGACATAGACAAACGACATGTCCGAATCAGCATCGTCGAGGTATGTTTTTCAAAGATAATCAGGTTGATGGTGATCCCGTCTATAACTCGGAGAAAGAAGAAGACAATCATGAGCAAGTGCGCACCACATATGGTGATAAATGGGTTATCTTAGTTTCACGTCAGGCTTGTTTGCCTCCACGGAGACAAGACAATCAATGGTTGCACACCAATATCTTCATGTCTACATGTACGATCAAGGGTCACATTTGCACATTTATTATTGACTCTGGGAGTAATCGTAGGGTAAATTCTGATGAAGCAGTGCACAAGCTCGGCCTCCCAAGTGAAGAACATCCATCACCATATTCGCTCACTTGGTTTCAAGAAGGGAATTATGTACATGTCACTCGATGAGCACTTGTAACGTTCTCTATTGGACCTTAGTACAAGGATCACACTTATTGTAACATTGCGTCAATAGATGTTAGTCATCTCATTCTTGGGCAACCTTGGGAGTTCAAGCGCAAGATTATACATGACCGAGCACATAATACATATCGTTTTATTTGGGAGACACACTAGATTTTGCTCTTGCCGACTCCGAAGACTCCTCGTCCTCCATTGCCTCCACCAGAAATACCGCACGATTTAACACCTTCACGTAGCGTGAAATGTTCGGCTCCTTTGCTATGCTCCTCAGATGCTTTTTAAGATGGAGAGTGTAGCGTTTGCCATGTTGTCCACTCACCTACGCAAAGATTTGATACAAGATTCGTCAGCATTTGATGTTATTCTACAAGAGTTCTCTGACGTGTTACCCATCGATCTACCTGATGGCCTTCCCCCACTTCGTGATATACAACTCCAGATCCACCTAACGATGGGGTCGACACTGCCTACTTTCCCTCATTATCGCATTAGCCCAACTGAACTTGGCCGGTTCCTTGTAATGTAACTGGCGTTCGAAGCTTTCATGGCTTAGTGTGTGTTTATCACCGTTTTGTCAGCCATTTCAGTGCCATTACGGCTCCCATTACTAGCAGTATGAAAGACTGGAAGTTTGTGTGGACACAAGAGGCTGATAACTAGCTTTTTCACAGGTTAACAAAACCTAAAGCTTGTCTATGTCATTGAAGTACTTTAGGATATCAATCCAACCTTGGGGTGAAAGGGTACTAAGAATACAAGAGATATAAGAAGCTAAGCAAAATTCGAGTTAAATGGGTGAATAATTCTGAAACAATTACTAGCGGTTTGTAAACAGACACGAAAACTATTTTACAAATTTCACAAAAGGGTTATAAAAGTACTAGATGACTCTAAAATTATAAAACAACAGATCTACTAAATTAATAAAATACAATTCTAAAACCGGAATAATAATACATATTTGATGGTGAGTAGCAAGATAATAAGAAAAACTATTTCTAAAATTCAACCAATTACCAAATCAACAACAGATAATAATACAAGACTCTAAGAACTTTCTAAAATAATAAAATGGTAAGAACACAATTTTACAAAATTATAAAACCATATTGCATAATTAAACTATTTAATGGAAATTTAATCAAAATAAACAAACATAAAACTAGAGGAAAAAGGTTTTTGGT
>JAHZTW010000003.1:49576657-49589180 GCA_020283515.1 Alliaria petiolata
GACTTGAAATCACCACCAAATTAAAGCTAACTCAATTTCCTAAGACTCTTATGAAGACTTTCGAAGCTAAATCTCAATGCAAAACCCTTCATCCGAGCTGATTGTTCAGTTAACGAAATTGGTCGCCAAACTTCCAGACGGACATGTTGTTACTTAAATAGCCGTATCTTCTGTACGACTGACCATAATGACTTGAAATAACCTCTGTACGAAAGGTAACTCAATTCTCTATGAGTTTTATGAAGATTGTGGAGGCTAAATCGGAATGGAAAGTCTTTGTAGAGTCTGATCTTTAAGTCGCTTTAGGTGGCATGGACTTGAATCGGTTGCAACATCTTGGTACAGCAAGTCAGATGACATCAATTCGGTTCCTAGCTCATAATCTTATGTTTGCAGCTTCCACATTGTCGCCAAATCCATAGAATAACCTGAAATGATGCATATATACAAAAAAAATGCAAATGCTAATGCAAATGTTCTAAACCCTATAAATGATCAAATACTATGATTATACTTATCTATAAATGAAATATGGATGAAAACTTATTCTAAATGCATGATAAATATGCGAAATATATGAGTATATCAGAGGCTACATCAGCTTTCGAACTCATTAAAGAGAAACTGACGTCGGCTCTCGTACTCGTTCTCCCTGATTTTTTAGAGACCTTTGAGCTCCATCGTGAAGTATCTAAACTTGGTATTGGTGCTGTCTTGAGCCAGCGGAGTCGCCAAATCGCTTACTGCAGCGAGAAATTAGCAGGTGTATGGGGACGGTACAACACGTACGTCATTGAATTTTACGCCATTGTCCAAACAATAAAGCATTGGGCACTATTTGGCCCATCGCGAGTTCGTTCTATTCACAGATCATGATGCACTATATCATTTGGATAGTCAAAACAAAGTGTCCGCTCGGCATGCGACGTGGATCGCGTATTTGCAGCAATTTACATTTTCCATATGTCATATATCCAGCAAGACGAACCGTGTGGTTGACGCTATTCGTCGACACAATAATCTGCTCACGACCATGCATACGTATGTTCCTAGATTTGCATCTTTTGTTACTCTTTATGCCTCTGACGCTTATTTTTCTCAAGTTTATACGGATCCTAAACAAGGTCTGTCCGCTGAGTTCACCCTTCATGACGGGTTTCTCTTCAAAGGTCTTCGTTTGTACGTACCCACATTTAGTCTTTGTTCCCAGATAGTACATGAACTCCATAATGAAGGTCACTTTTGGAGTGATCGGACCTTACTTAGGTCACATCGTCTTATTTATGGCCATCTTTTAGAGTCTGTTAAGCGCTCCGCAGAGCGATGCCACGTTTGTCAACTTGCTAAGGATAAAGCATCAAATGGTGGCCTCTATTTACCTTTGCCCATTCCAACTCAGCCATGAATTGTTGTTAGTATGGACTTTGTAATTGGGCATCCACAAATGCATTGTGGTCATCATTCAATCTTTGTTGTAGTGGATCGTTTCTCCAAAATGACTCATTTCATTTCTTGCAAGAAAACTACGGATGCGATGAGTGTTGCTTTGTTATTTTTCAGAGAAATTTACCAATTGCATGGTTTCCCTTGCTCCATCATATCAAAACGTAATACGCGTTTTTTAGTCTTTTTTGGCGGTCGCTGAGGAAACTCTTGGGTACTCGTCTTGATATGAGTACCGCTTACCATCTATAAATTGATGGTCAAACGAAAGTGACGAACCGAGCGTTGGACAATCTACTTTGTTGTATTGTTGGAGAGAACATCAAGAGTTAGGACGCTAAGCTTTGTCATCCCGAATTTACTCACAACCATTCCTCAAATCGGAGCTTGTGATTTAGTCCCTTTCGAGTTGTTTATGGTGTGATACCTCGTTGCCCGTGGATCTTTCACAAGTCCCTGATCGTACGCGAATGCATGGTGATGCTATAGATTTTGTAACTGATTTGCAACAGGTTCATCAACTTTCTCGTGCAAACTTGGAGGAGGCAACGACAAAGTATAAATCTGCGGCGGATGTGAAGCGTCGAGAGGTGATTTTTGAACCGGGTGATTTGGTTTGGGTTGTCATTACCAAAGATCGACTTTCCCTCCATGACTAAAACAAGCTCAAGAGTCGTAAGTTGGGGCCAGTGGAAGTTCTTGAGCGCATTAACCCTAATGCTTATCATTTGCAGCTTCCGCCTCACGTTCGTACTTCCAACGTGTTTAATGTGAAACATCTTTCTCCTTATCGTGGCGACAATGAAGAAGATGGAGAGGGGGCAGTGGTGACTTCAGATTCGTGGTCGAATCTTTCCCAACCAGGAGGGAGCCGATGCAGCGCATCTTCTATCGTTTAGGGCTTTTTAATTGTCGACAACATAATGGGTTTTCGTGTTCGACAAGTTGTGTTTTGTTAGTCTTTCCTTTTTTTCCTTTTTATAATTCTATTAGGGTTTTCTTTGGTGTTTAGTCAAGTGGTCTCTATTATATATAGGGCTGCTCAGAGTCTTTGTCTAGCATCTTTGATCTTTGAAAAATCAATTAAAAAAAAACCAAAAAGAAGAAACTCAAGTTTCCCAAAGAGCTTTCTTGTGCACAACCCTGAGCGGAGGACTCTCAAACCCTAGTTGTAATCGAAATCTCTTCGACTACGTCTAAACCCAAGTTCGTTTGCGAGTTCTCCTGGAGTTCTCGTGATCTAACTTGTTACCTTAACTTCCACTCTCTATCAGTTTCCATGAGGAACTTCTTGTATCATTGATATGTGTAAGTTTTACCCTAAATATTCCAATGATCAATATGCAAGTACACATTAGACGATTGTAGTACTTAGTACAGAGATTGATGGTTACACTATAAGCTTTGTAATAAAAATTAAGCTAGTACGAAACAAGAAGAGATTTATGGTTATCACCTAAATTAGCAAACGAAAAAATGAAATGAAACTTAACGGTTCTATAAAAAAATTTAATTTAAAGTAGATCAGATTTTAAAAAATTTGTTTCACTTAGAATGATTCATTATTCATTTATAATCCATTTTACATAAACTTTTTAAATACCTAGTAGTATATTTATAAACTCAACATGATATCATCCGATGCACAAAAAATGAAATTCTATTGTGGAAATATCATAACGAAAGGTTTTCATAGTCGATAAGGGAAAGGGTTAAGAAATTTATATATAGATATATCTTCTTTGATTCAATAAAATTGTTACTAATATATTTTATGTTGCCATTATATACTCACTAACTCAAATGATCATTTGGCTAGGTTGAGATTATTTGATTTTGGACCAACACATATTGCTCAAACATACAAGGGGTATATCACTAACGGACATCGATTCCACGCAGAAAATGTAAAGCGAAAGACTCAGAATAGTGGAGTAACATATGAAGTATTTTCTATGTGTAGATCTAGTGCCCGAGATAATAGACAAATGGCAGACATAGTAGCTTACTATTGAGTAATAAAGGAGACCATAATGCGGGACTACCACATGTTCCCGGTTCCAGTATTTAAGTGTATTTGGGCTAACAAAAGGAATAGAAAGAAAGAGAAAGACGGGTTTACGCTTGTGAACCTCCATATGAACCAATCATCATTTCTCCAAGATCGGTACATTTTGCCATCCCAAGCAAAACAAGTTTTCTACTCCAGAGAAGATAGTCCTCACTGTGTATGTAGTTATGAGGGCGCCACCAAGGGGGTACCACGAGTTAGAGATAGAACAAAAGTTTGTTTCTGCACCATTGTTAGTCCAGCAAACTGAAGATTTGAAGAATCAATATTCTGATGGCGAGAGTTTATGTGTTAGGGATGATTGTGAACGGGCCCTAGTAATGGGTTAAAATAGGATTAACGAAAAAATTGGTTTTGTTTCAGGTGATCCAAGATGGCAAAAACTTTCTCTGACATCAATCCCCGTCGTAGTAGGCGTCAACAAGGTATTGGGGTGAGTCCTATAGTACAGATGAAAGCTAAGAAAAGCAAGAAGCCTGAAGTTGAGAATAATAGTGATGAAGGTGATAACATTGAGAACAATGTGAATCAAGAAGGTGAAAACATTGATAAGAATGTGACTGAAGAAGGTGATAACATTGTTGAGTATGTGGTTGAAGAAGGTGATAAAATTGATGAGTATGTGTCTGAAGAAGGTGATAATGAATTTGTTGGAGATGACGAAGAAGCTGAAGAACCTTTGAATCATAATCAAGTGGAAAACGGAGATGAGGAAGAAGTTTAAGAACACTCACAACCATTTGAAGAAGAAGTTGTCTTGCATTCAACTGAAAGAGGTCTCGTCCCGACTAAAGAAGTGCAAACACAATAATCGGATACCAAAAAAAAGGAAAACAAGAGGACCAACTAAGATACGCAAAGTGGCAAAACACCATGAGAACAAGGTAGAAGTGGAATTTACATATGTGGGTGAACATGTGGGGATTGGATCGGAAACACTTTCCTCGTTTCTTGGTCCTCTTGTGAGGGAGCATGTACCAGTACTACTTGACGATTGGAGACACCTTGATGATCAGACAAGAAACACACTGTGGGAGAAAATTCAGGTATAGTCAATTGTACGTAGCTGTATACGCCTAATCTCAGTATATGTTTATGTGCTTAACTTGGCAAAACTTTACATGGGAGGTTCAATTTATGAGAAGATTGGCAAAAAGAGTGTGTTTTTAGGCAGATGGGTTGTTTGTGGAGGGCTTCTAAATTTAGACTTCTTTCATAAGTCCGAGCTACGAAAAGTAAAGTACAGCACAAAAGTTAAAATCAAGCAACATCCACTATGTCGCAGCTTGGAACACTTGGGTGAAGAGTAGAATTAGCACAAATTTTAAGGTTATATATAGGTTCTATGTATTCTTTTAAAGTTCATGTCTTTTATTTGGAGATTAGTTATCTAAACTAATGAATTGATTGTCTATGAACCAAGTGATAACTACAGACAATTGAGAAAGGCTCAGAATCCTCACACCACCAGTCGCAAAGGAATGATTCGCTTAGCTCATGAGATGGTATGTTCCTATTCAGAAGATACTTAATATACGAGAGGAATCAGCCAAGAAATCGCCTCTGGTAACTTTCTGGACCCCATGTTGTAATTTTAATTTGTAAATTATTTTGGTTAGGATGTATATGCATTTTCTGTGTTGGAGTTTTTGATGTTGTTCTAGTGAATTCTGATGACTGTGTTTTAAATTATGATTGCTAGAGTGAAAGTATCAGCACTGGTAGCAATAAAGGTGAAAAAAAGAACTGCATCCTGTTAGATTGAAATAACTGTGGAAAAAGAGTTGTTCAAAGCCGAGTTTCTTCAACTGATCCAGTAGATGTAGTACATTTTGTTCCTTTAGGTCACAATGCTAGTAAGATCTGGGTAGAAGTTTCTAAGGTTGATGGCGCAAGAGTGTGGAGGCCACATCTAATCGCAGGCAAAAAAAGTGCTATAGTATCTAAAGATACGATAGCATCAAAAAATACCGCTATCTAAAGTGTCAAACCTATTATCGTGGGCGATGATAGAACGTTTTATAAAACGCTATCATTTCGATAAATAGCGTTGTTTGGACGCTAAAAAATACTCATTTTTTATGTAGTGAATAACAACAAAAATATGTTTAGTCAAATAGAATAATAAGGTTAGATGAAGACTCTGATGTTTGATTTTGTCAAAAATGCAAAATCTTGAGTTGAGAACGTACATTTTATGGGTTTCTTTTGATATGGTTAAAAAAAATATGAGAGGATGCCTTTTTGAGTTTGATGACTTTTTATGTTTGGAAAATGAGAAGAGAGATGTGACGAGAGATGAGAAGAGAGTTGCGACTTTTTTAATAGTTGATAATCTTGAATTTGATTTTATAGTTAACAAAAACTGATTATACAAATCTGAAAATAAAAGTTTAGATTTTGATTGCTACAATTTATATATGAAATTGGAATCAAGTTTATTTAAACTCTTTCTCATCAAAGGAATTGTAAAATTCTATCAAACAGGAATAACATAAGAGTTTAATTGTTGTATTCAAATCGTTAGTTGAATAACAATGGATTTCAAACTCTTTTAATAAAAAGATCGTAAATACAAGAACTAATAATTATAAAAAATGAATGTTGGTTCTATTGATTTTACAGAGTACAAGTTATATACAGGATAGAAGGAGATCATAGAGTAATTACAAAGAATATTGAGTAGAAGATTGAGTAACGTAATTACAGTAATTGATATATGAGTGATTGTGTTTCCTTTATCACTCATATCCTTCATACTTCCCCTCAAGATGGAGGGACTCTAGTCACACCAATCTTGGAACAAGTATCTTGGAATCGAGCACGAGGAAGAGGCTTTGTCAGCGTGTCTGCGAGCTGGTCGTGAGTAGAGAAATGTGAGACTCGAAGCATTCCGGACTGAATGTGATTGCGTACAAAATGGTAGTCCAGTGCAAGATGTTTCATTCGAGAATGAAAAACTGGATTAGCGCAGAGATACGTTGCACCAATATTGTCGCATTAAATCACAGGTGTGGTGGGAAGATCAATGTGAAGATCCGAGAGTAATGAGCAGACCCATCGTACCTCTGATGCCGTGTTTGCGACAGAACGATATTCAGCTTCGGTCGAAGAGCGAGCTACACCACGTTGCTTTTTGGAGGACCAGGATATTGGATTCTTGCCAATGTAGATGATGTACGCATTTGTGGAGACATAATCAGCGGTATCTCCTGCCCAATCCGCATCAGAATATGCATGTAGAGTCAGTGGTGAATCCTTGTGCAGAAAGATTCCATGAGTAAAAGTACCAGCGAGATAGCGAAGTACACGTTTCGCTGCAATCCAATGGTCCGTTGTAGGACAATGCATAAATTGCGAGAGTCTATTCACTGCGTATGAGATTTCTGGCCTTGTAAATGCAAGATATTGAAGACTTCCTACGACGGACCTGTATTGTGAGCCATCATCAAGAGGACTGCCAGAATGAAGTGTGAGTTTCAGGGATGATTGCATTGGTGTTGAAACTGGTTTTGTTTCAAACATGTTGTTTCTTGTCAGCAGATCTTGGACGTATTTGCGTTGCATAAGATGTAGGCCTCTTTGTGATCGGGTCGCCTCTATGCCGAGAAAGTAGTGTAGGTCAACGGGGTCTTTGATAGAGAATCTTTCGGCAAAGGCGTTAAGGACAGTTGCAACCACCGATGGATCATTTCCTGTAACCAGAATATCGTCCACATAAACCAGTACATAAGTAATTGTGTTGCCATGTGTGTGAATAAACAACGATGCATCAGCAAGGGAGTTTACGAATCCTGTGGGAAGTAGATGGCGTTTCAGTGACATGTACCACGCCCGTGATGCTTGTTTGAGACCATAAATTGATGTTTGTTGAAGCGGTATTGTTGGTCATGGTAGCGGCGGAAGAAAAAAGAAAAATTTAGATTTTGTTTAGGAGCGTAATAAGCTCTGATACCATATAAGAAATGAATGTTGATTCTATTGATTTTACAGAGTACAACTTATATACAGGATAGAAGGAGATCATAGAGTAATTACAAAGAATATTGAGTAGAAGATTGAGTAACGTAATTACAATAACTAAGAAACAAACCCGCACGTCAATGCGCGGGTAATTATTTTTTATAATATATTTTAATTATTTAATGAATTTACATTTACAAAATAAATAGAATATATTTTTCAATGTTTTGAGATATTCAAATATGATTTATGTGTTTTTATTTCATTATAATTTAGTTTTTTTATGATCTTTAAAATTTAATTAAATTTTTGATTATTTTACTCCTAACATGAGATTGAGGTATGCGTTTGAAAAATTTGTATACACTCTACACTTCAATAAATTATTTATTTATTAGTTATTAAACCACATTATATTCATTAAAAAGTAAATGTAAATTTTAATGATATTAAAATTATGTATTAATGATGATTAAATGTAAATTAAGTTATTTGTTAATATGGCTTTATTTAAAATCTCAAATCCAATAATATTATCTTTTAAATACAAAATATAAAATTAACTTTTCTTTAAACATTGTATTAAGAATAGATGAAATCATAGACAATTATTTTCTTCTTCTTTTTTTGTGCCTTTTTGAAAATTGAAGTTTTTTTTTACATATGATTAAAGTTGTTTTTTTGTAGTTGTTAAATCATTTTTCTTTGCTAAACTCTTTGCCTTTGATTTTTCCTTTTGAGGAGAATTATTTGTATATTATGCATTGTTATCTTTCATATTTTTTTTGGGTAGATTAACTGCAATAATATCATTTTAGCATCTTCTCTCTCATATTGGGTATTTTTTATTATTAAAAATTGATATATTAAAATAATTAATAAATTTTATTTATTTATAATTTATAATGTATTAAATGAAATGCTATGTTTAGGAGAAGCAGATTTAAAATTAAATGATGTCATCCCACATGATCGTTTATTGGATTGTAGATACATATTATTATTTATCTATGTTTCTTGTTGTTGTTTTTTTTGTAAATGCCCACAACACATTTTATAGAGAACAAGAATTGTAAAGGTTAACCACCAAAGATTGCAATTGTTAATCGGGTTGCAATGGTTGATCACTAAAGGTTGCAATGGTTAATCAAACTAACCATAAACCTAATAGTTACAATTATTCATTCAGACAGTTGTAAATGTTCATTTAAACAGTTGAAATAGTTCATTGAAACAAATGCAACGATTCACTTAAATTTTCAACATTTCTCCCCCATTTTATTTTTATTATTTGATATAGATTGATAATAAAATTGATCATCTCATCTATCATTATAGAACTATTAGTTTCAGTTTTTTGAACTTGTGGCATTTATTTGCAATAAATGACCAAAATAGCTGTAATTGTCAAATATAAAATTCTGACAATTTTAATTAATTATTTATTTTAAAACTAAACGATACACATAAAAATAAACAAGAAAATAAAACCAACAAAAAATGTTTCCAACGTTGATTAGGAAAATATCAAAACAAACTCTACAAGAAATAAGAAAAAACTGGTTTGGTTGTATATATAACTTGACAAAAACAAATATCTCGTGTACGCTAAAATGAAGTGGTGATATCTATTGACTTTTTTTTTCAAAATTTCATTACGTGAAAAATCACAATAATGGTAAAAGTTTATTAAAAGTAATCGAGTGGAATGGATGTGAGATGATGAAACTGTAAATTTTACTTTATTAATTAAAATATCTCTCTAAAATTTACAGAGTTACATTTAAAAAAATTACCTTTAATTTTGAATTGGGAATAGAGCAAATAACATGAGAGATTGTGAATTATTAATCATATATTCAATTGGTGTATCACATGAGAAACATAGATCCAAAAAGAGTTATTTTACCTCTATCGATTAATAGACGATGAAGCGAGTAACAAAAGAGATGGTGGTGACAAAAAATGACGAAACAAAGATCGTGAGAGAAACTGACAAAGGCAAATCAAAAGAATAGAAGTGTTTTTAGTAAAAAAAAACAGAAAAATAGAAAAAAACAATGAAAGAAAGTGACAAACGTTGATTAAGAAGAAAAGAAAACATGAATGGTAATATATATATATATATATATATATATCTCTATTGTTGATCGACGTCAAATAAACAATTAAAACACAATAAAATAAGTCACCAATGTTGATCAAGAAAATTTTTAAAATAATAAACAACAAGAAAAAAAACATGGATGAAGAAATATATATATTGTTTATTGTGAAAAGTCATAATTATTGATGATTTGACTTTTTGAAAAGTTGATTCTCCTTGTTGCATCTCATGACCAAGAATCACAATGATTCACAAGAGTTGCAACGTTTCAATTGTGTGTCTGTTCGATAAACAAAATAAATCTAATCTTCAACGTTCAATCTTAAAACAAAGAACATTAACCGTTAGATTGAAGTTTCTCCTTTTTATTAAAAATTAGTGACATCAGCAAAACCAATAATATCTGTTAGATACCAAATCAAAACAAATTCAACCGTAAGATTAAACTTTTTTTTCCTATAAAAAAATGATGATGTCAGCATGACCTAAGAATGGTTTTGCTATTATATATAGATTGAGATATGAGTGATTGTGTTTCCTTTATCACTCATATCCTTCATAATAATACTAGACTTCAAAATCTTTTAATGAAGATATTTCAAATACAAGATTAACAAATAACACTATATTTTAATAAAAGTTTTAAACAGTCATTGAATAACATTGTTGATAGAATAAAATAAAAAACAACAATTGATTATAAAACATAAGGAATTAACTTTAAATTCATGATTGAATAACAACCCCTTAAAACTTTGGGCGTTAGGAAATTCTCAGGAATCACTTTTTGGAAGATAATTATAAATCTAGCAGAGTATTATAAATTTTCAAATTCCTTTAATAGTTCATCAACCATCTCCCTGCGATGATCATCTATGTCTAATAGCGTATAACTATACTCTCGCAAAGATATAAAATAAAAGACAAACAGTAAGAATAAGATTTAGTAAGTTATATTCAATTCAAAACACTTAGCTCTCGCAGGTTAAGAAATCGAACTCATCTACGTTAGATCAAACCAATTAATCGTTTTGCAAGTAATAACAAATTTAGATTAATCACAAGTTGGCCTAACAACCAATATGCAGTAAGTAAACGTAGTAGACATAAAACTCCTAAACCTTGTGGAAGGACAAGAACGACTTATTAAGTTTTTTAGACATTTTTAAAAATGTATTTCTCAAATAATATTGTAGAGATATTGGCCTCATGAGATATGTCACATGACTTCCGTGACCTCATATTTAGTCAAGTGTAAACAACGTGATTATGATTAGGGAAAAAAATAATTGCGAAGAATTATAGATTATGGATTCTCATACCATACCATCTGTATATTTTTATCTTTAACATTTTTTAGAGATTACGAGCTTAAAATAAAATATAATAATAAGTGAGAACGCCTCTATATAAACTAGTCCAGTCTCACAAAATTGTATCCGTGCACAAATTATTTTATTTACATTCACAAATCTATCGTTTTTGCCCTAATCATGCGGACCTTCATTTTAACCACAACACTGCTTGTAGCATTACTATGCCTCGTCCCTCTCCCGATTTCAACTGATGGATTACCAAAAAAACCATCGCCTAAGCCATCAGAAATAGCGTCAAGACACCACCATCCCAAGGGCTCTGGCTGCCTTGGAGACTCCAAGGATGGTTGGGCTTGCTCTTCGCCTTCGGTATTGCTTCCAGGGCTTTCCAACATCCCGGGGCTTCCCAACATCCCAGGACTACCCAACATCCCAGGACTACCAAACATCCCGGGGTTTCCCAACATCCCAGGGATTCCTAATGTTCCGGGACTTCCAAACATCCCGAAGATCCCTAACATTCCAGAAATTCCTAAGATCCCGGAAGTTCCTAACATCCCAGGGATTCCTAACATTCCAGGTCTTCCGAGCTTCCCATGGATCCCTAACATTCCAGGTCTTCCGAGCTTCCCAGGGATCCCTAACATTCCAGGACTCCCTAACATCCCAGGTCTCCCTAGACGGTCTCCTCTACCGCCATTCCAGTCAGTAGTTTTATTGCAATCGGCGAAAATAAAGAATTGCTTGACTAAAGATGCATCAAAGACCGCTGAGAAATGCTTTTCACATATATTCTCGAGATGGGCAGAAAAGGATTTTGCATTGGACAAAGAGTGTTGTGAGATCGTTGAGAAGATGGACAAGAATTGCAATAGCCACGTTCGCGTGCTGTTCAAGAGCCGGTTCTTCGCTCCTCTTCTTCAATACTCATGTCGCATCAAGCACACCAAAAACTAAGCAAGTCCCTCCAAGGGATATATATATATATATAGTTTTATATGTTGGCTGTTTATTTGTTATTTCCAGTAATCATCTCACATGGGACATTTCATGACTTGTTCTTCGTTGAGTAATAAAGGATAGTTCGTTTATACAATCCATATGAAATTCTCTCCTTACGTACGAATTTACTTTCGTTTTCGATAAAAACGAAAGTAAATTCGAGAATATGATTAATTAGTCCAATTACTTCGTTATAACGAGAAAATTATCAATTTAGAATTTGTGTTCTTATCAGAAATGCTCTGTTCGAGCAAGAAGGTTCATCTAACTATGTGTAGACGAATCACTTTTCCTTTCGTTTCTTTTTAGGCTCGCTTATTCTTCAAAAACTGTGTGCTTATCAATATCGCCATTAAAGGATTTTTTTTTTTTTGGTCACGAATAGAAAATAGGAAGGAATACTTAAAAGCATATTCCCCCAAAATAACATATTCACTTCTAGAAGTATCTTATTTTACAAATTAAAGAGTTTTTTTCTTTGCTTTTCTTTTTACATTAGATTTTTCTGTTGACATACTAAAAATCTGCAACATATTTTATAGAAAACCACGCGATTGACATTTTCAAAAACACACCCGAGAAAACATAATATAATGAGGATTCAGTTTCACTATCTGATAA
>JAHZTW010000003.1:49590936-49670240 GCA_020283515.1 Alliaria petiolata
TTCGAGCAAGAAGGTTCATCTAACTATGTGTAGACGAATCACTTTTCCTTTCGTTTCTTTTTAGGCTCGCTTATTCTTCAAAAACTGTGTGCTTATCAATATCGCCATTAAAGGATTTTTTTTTTTTTGGTCACGAATAGAAAATAGGAAGGAATACTTAAAAGCATATTCCCCCAAAATAACATATTCACTTCTAGAAGTATCTTATTTTACAAATTAAAGAGTTTTTTTCTTTGCTTTTCTTTTTACATTAGATTTTTCTGTTGACATACTAAAAATCTGCAACATATTTTATAGAAAACCACGCGATTGACATTTTCAAAAACACACCCGAGAAAACATAATATAATGAGGATTCAGTTTCACTATCTGATAAAATTATATGCACGTATGAAATATCCACATATAAATTAAGGTTATACATGTATTAATCTTCCTCATACACTAAGAAAAAAATAGGTTAAAACGAAAGCCCCTCTATATAATCCATCACAATACCATAAAATTTCATCCATTTCGCACACACTCAACAATGAAAAGCCTCATCTTCCTCGTACCTCTCTTATGTCTCATCGTTTTTCCGACAACAACGATCGGAGGTTGGCCAAAACCTTCGGAAGTCTCCAATGAGGAGATGCTAATGAACACCGACCACCACCGTTACTACAATAATAAATTGAGTTTCGAGGATTCCAAAGTATGGAAATGTGTTTATAACAACGGATCTGGAGCCGCCATCTCTATTTCCTACCCTGGACCTCCACCACCTCCATCATCTCCTCCTCCGAGTCCAAAGAAGTCTCCACCACCACCTAAACCATCACCGCCTCCCAAACGATCTCCTCCGTCTCCTAAACCATCTCCTCCATCTCCTAAACCGTCTCCTCCGCGTCCAACTCCAAAGAAGTCTCCTCCGCCGCCCAAACAATCTCCTCCGCCTCCTAAACCATCTCCTCCGCGTCCAACTCCAAAGAAGTCCCCTCCGCCGCCCAAACAATCTCCGCCGTCTCCCAAACCATCTCCTCCGCGTCCAACTCCAAAGAAATCTCCTCCGCCTCCCAAACAATCTCCACTGTCTCCTAAACCAACACCTCCGGGTCCAACTCCAAAGAAGTCTCCTCTTCTAAACCATCACCTCCGCGTCCAACTCCGAAGAGGTCTCCTCCTCCTCCGCCTAATAGACCATCAACGCCTCCACCAACTCCTAAAATTTCACCACCGCCTCCTCATCAAACACCACCACCTACGGTTAGTGTAATTTTGTTAAGGTCCAAAATACTTTTTAATAATAAACTAGTTTATTTTATACTCCTTTTGTTTCGGTTTAAGGGATATTTAAACATATTGCACACACATTAAGATACATTACAAAATACTTATAATCATAACCCTATTTATAATAATGATCAAGACAACGAAAGATGGCAAAATTCTAGGTTAATAAATGAGTGTGATATTTATAGGCTATATTATCTATATAGTTAGGTTTTTTGTTGGTGCAAATTTTATAATTGGTTATGAGATGATATTTTAGAAATATTTTAAATTCTAGATCCACCACTCCCCTCCAAATTCCGAGAAGTCTCCACCACCACCAAATGAGTCAACTCCACCAACACCGGAGCATCAATATCAGAATCCGAATCCGAATCCGTGGGGGCAT
Organism: Alliaria petiolata; assembly: GCA_020283515.1. Taxonomy (NCBI): domain Eukaryota; kingdom Viridiplantae; phylum Streptophyta; class Magnoliopsida; order Brassicales; family Brassicaceae; genus Alliaria; species Alliaria petiolata. Next base: position 49,592,600 of record JAHZTW010000003.1, read on the forward strand.
TTTATCAGCTGCGTGAGCGATTTTGGGCCGTCGGCGATATGTAAGCAACAAATGGAGGTAAGTTACTACACAGGGAATTTTCGTGTGAGTGACTATTGCTGCAACATTATTGTCAACATGAGAAATGAATGCACCGATGTCATTTTGGGCTTCTACACCGACCCTTTCTTCGTTCCTCTAATTCGTTATACTTGCCACGTCAAGAACTAGCTCTAATTTGGTTTCTTTTATTACCTTAGGTAAAGGCTTAATCTTTTCTTCTTGGGTTCTTTAGTCATGTAATTTTGTTGTCGTTCCATATCTTATGGACTGTTCTTTTGTTACATTTCATGAATAATAAAGTTTTTCTCCATCTTTCTCATTTGTTAATTTATAAACATTTATTTAGAATGATTTTGAAATTATTTGAAATGGTAACTTAACAGATTTTATGTGTATGTTAATAATATTTATGAGTAAAAGTATGATTTGTGTTAGTAATGCAATTGCAAATATGCATGCTAGTTATAAGATTTTATAATTGATTTTATTCTTGTTTTTTTTTTTTTTTTGTCAACTAACCTCATACATTAAATTAAGTTTGACCGGTAGATCGTAAGTCTAATAGATTCGAATCTACCGTTCGAGTGTAATTTACATGGGAAAAGATAGTATCACGACTTCGCACCTTTTGCAAGGATATCAGCTTCGACCTTAAGAGTGTGAAGAATCCAACCTAGCTCAAACCTCACAAAAGATCTTCTGATAGATGCTAGGTAGTCTAACTCCACTTTAAACGAGGGTCAATCCAAAGGATCTTCTGACATTCGAATTAGATCCGAGCAGTCCGTCTCAAACCGAACTATCCATAGGTCCTTCTCTTTCAGGCACGACATTGCCCAAATAAGTGCATCCAGCTCCGCATGTAGTGCTGAAAGACTCCGTCGACATCCTTGTCTTCCAACGATGGTTCTTCCCATGGAATCCCTATAACACCACCCAAGCCCACTAACTAGCCCATGATTAATCCAAGAGGCATTAATCTGGCATGTCGGGGTATGAGGGGCCGAGGGGGGAGGTTTCGACTCTTCTAATGGCGTTTGTCCCTCACAATCCTCTTCACCTTCTTTTTGTTTTCTTATATGAATGCAATTGCATATTTTGGGATGCTAAATCGGATTAATACACTTAATTTAACCAATTCTGTATCAAACTAAGATATTATACGTAATTTAAAAGACCACTAAAGATTATAGTTGTAAAAACATCAACCTCTGAAAAAAACAGATTATATATATTAAAATTTATTTTAAAATGTTTAATATAAATAGAGATATATAAAAATAAAATATATATTTATTAAGTTTTTAACTATTGATCAATTATCTAAAATTATATATAACTGAGTTTTTTTATCAAATAAAAATATTTATAATTTTTAAAATTTTTATTAAATCATAATATAATATTTACCATTATAGTATTGCAACTTTTTGATCAAGTTAAATTTTTATAATATTTAAATTTTTAATTAAATTAAAATATTCATAATATTATAACTTTTTTACCAAGTTAAACTATTTGTTAATATTTTAATTTTTGATAAAAAAAATTTAAACTTTTATCAAGTTTTAATATTTATATTATTTGGTTTAATTATACGATTCTATTAAAAATTATATTAAACCAAAAATTACTTAAAATTTTTGATGCTTATTAAATCAAGATTTTTACTCTTACCCTTTCATATCATTTTGGTTATTTTTATAATGGATTTTTGAATCACCACACATTGATCTTCATTTCAAATATGAGACTTTCAAAACATATTCATATTTTTTTTTTCATTTGAGTAATTGATATTCGTTTTTAAAAATTTGAACTATAACATGTGTAAAATGATGTATATTTTGTTTATTATATGATTGATGTGATAATTTATTTATTTTTACAAAAATTAGTTTAGCCAAAAAATAAGAGAAGGAATTAGTTTTAAAGAAGTAATCAATAGGATATATTTTGGTAAGAAATTAAAAGAAATATAATATCCTTATAAATTAAATGATAAATTATGTATATTCTAAACTAATTAATGTGAGTGGCAAAAAATTATAAATAGTATAGTTATTTAAACCCTTTTTCATATGTGTTTTGAGAATCTTTTGGGTGACTACATGTTATCATGGCACAAATGTGAATCATATGTAAGGTTATTTTTAAAAAAAGATTACCCATTAATATATAAGAGATATATATACCTGAAAAAGGAAACAACAGTTGTGGTCAACAATAACCCATTTTTAACACTCATAAAAAAAGTAGGTGATTTTAATATAAGGTAATAGTTGATCATTTATTTAATTATATAGTAATAGATAAATAAAATTTAGTTATTTAACAGAGAGAAAATATTTTTTGGTCAAAAAATGCATTTTATTTTGCTTAATTACACAAATACCACTAATCTGAAAATTATGTTCGCACTGACAACACTGTTTACAATCCGTCCAGTTAACACTGTTTACAGTCGCCCGACAACCCTATTCGTCCAAAGTTAACCTTGTTGACATTGTTATTATGTAATTAACATATTAACCTAGTTAGCATGTCGTAGAGAATCTATATATATAAAGTTAACTTTTCTCTCTTCTCATGAAGACACCTCTTCCTCCACATCATTGCCACATCATATTTTTTAATCTAATTTTTTTAATTCCAAATTTAATACACATACTAATTATACATTTCGTTTTAACATAAAAAAAAATTCCAAAAGACACCATTCATATTCTAAATTAAACCAAAAAATAATATGAATATAATTGAAATAAATAATAAAAAGTTTTTAAAAATGGTTATACTAATATTTTTCAACTTTTATAATTATAAAAAACTACGATATCAAAAAATTCCTAACAATTAAAAATATAACTTATCCTAGAACTAAATTTATAAAGAATTAGGTTAAGTTGTATCGGTAATATTATAAAAAAACTACAATATCAAAAAATTCCTAACAATTAAAAATATAAGTTATCCTAGAACTAAATTTATAAAGAATTAGGTTAAGTTGTATCGGTAATATTATAAAAAAACTACGATATCAAAAAATTCCTAACAATTAAAAATATAAGTTATCCTAGAACTAAATTTATAAAGAAAAATATAAGTTTATAAATCTTAACATCTAATAAAAAGATAAATAAGTAAAATTAAGGTATAAATAAGTAAAATTAAGCTGTTAAAAATCTCATACTTTAATAAAAATATGTATAGAATGAAACGTAAAATTAGTATAATTTATGTATGATTGGTTAATTTTTAACAAAATAATTTTAAAAAATAAAATTGAGAAATCATGCTTATTATTCCTCACTTCTCCTTCCACCTCATCCTCTTACATTTGACAACACATAATTGGGACAAATTTCAATACCAACCTCACTCAGTCCAATTTAAAATCACTCTGATTTCTTCTTCCGTCGTAATCTCCCCTTCCTTCTTCAGCCATGGAAGGCCTTCTCGATAGCATCACGGTGCCGCCATGTAATATTTATAGAAATTATCATCTCAAATCTTTTTTTTCTCAAATTCATAGACTATTAATTACTTTGAATTGATCAGGCCTTGCAAATATGCAGGAGAAAAGGAAAATTAGACTACAACTGTAGTTGAACACAAAATTAACTGCATAAGATAGCACAACATGATTTGGGTTCCTTCTTCAAGTGATTAAATACAGTTCAAGTACAGTTATATAAGGATAGGGCAATTGAGAGTTTGTTGGGGATAAGAAAGTTGATTTAGATCCAGAGTATCGTCTGGATTGTTGACGATTGAGAAGTTGTATACATTGATTATCATCACGACGTGAAGCGGAGGACCTTCTTGGTGGTCTTCATTTGCTTCTCGCTCGATATCTAGGAATTGAATCAAACTCATTGGGTCGAAATTCATGTTCTTTTCAGGTAATTACGATCCCAAACAAGACCGGGTTAAAATAATGATCAATTGTTGGGTTTCTTGCGCTATTGGGCTACATAAGGGGTTGTGACCATAAAACAAGAAACGTGACCGGTTATTAATTTTAAAAATTATTCATGCATTACAATGATTACCCTTTACAATAAAGGGAAAACAAAATTAATACAAACACTCTTCAATTGTCCGCTTCGAAATTAACTCGAACTCTACCTGAAAAAATATGCAAATTTATTTCCATATAATTGAAGTAACACAACACAATGAGTAAGAAAATAAATCAAAACATGGCCATAACCTCAAACACATAATAATATTCGAGAATTAAGTATTAAATAACATTAAAAACACAAAACATAAATAATATATATAAAAAAAATTCTGCTGCAAAATGAAAGTAAGAGAGCATAGATCAAGATTTGACGGGAGCGAATATTATAAGAACTAAAAGATATATCTAAAGAATAGAGAATGTATAATGAATCAACACAATAGTAGAATAATTATATTATGGAAAAAATACAACTAAAGATTAATGACAAAAAAAATCCCGCGCGAAGCGCGGACCAACCACTAGTAATATATTAAACTAATTATCATATCGAGTTATCATATTACATAAAATATGAAATCATGTTAATCGAGTTGTTATATCAAAACTTATCGTGTTTATCGAGTTATCATATATATCATATAAAATATAAACTATAAAAATATGAAAATTATCATGTTAACCAGTTATCATATCATAGAAAATGTGTGTTATTGATTAATTAACTATGTTAACGTAACAAAATTATACAAATTATGCCGATAACAACTTAACTATTTTGTTATTGTTTAACTTACCTTCGGATGTGTATGAAGAATGAGAAAGAGGTACATTTGTAATTAAATTATGATAACAAGGATAGAAAAGGTTTTTGGTAGTTGACATACCATAGTGAATAGTATAGCATGAGAAATATTTAATTTTGATGTTATTGATTGTTATGAATTGCAATTACTCTAAAAAGTAAGTAGATATAATAAAATTAAAACATAATATATATATATATATAAGCATAAATAAACATAAATAAAATTAAAATAAGTGATATGGACGGTTAAACCAGCCAGTTAATCAGAAAATTAAAAGAAACAAGATTAAAAAGTTCATTTATCAAAATAAAAACTTACTTAACAGAGATCTTAACAAAGTTTGAGATTACAAGATAGTAGAAAATATGGTAGAGAAAGAAAATCTATGAGAGAGAAGAAAAATGTAAAAATGAGAACTTGATTTACAAATGAAACTAAGACTCTTTCGTATAGGAGGTTACAAGGAGTGTACTAATACATTTTTTTAAATGAAAATAAACTAGTGTCATTGGATAATATCAATCACAAAACCAGTCTCCAATAAGCTTCAATAGTAAAAGTTTGGCTGCAACAAGTAGACCTTGGTACTCATGGCTACATGAAATAACACTCAATTTTCTCTGTTCGGTTTTGTTAGATATCGTACTCAAAGATACGTAACAATGTAGAAAGATTGCACTCGAAGATTCGTAACAATGTTTTTGTTGGTATTTGTATATAGGTGGAAATATATATATATAAAGTAATATCTATAGGACGAAGGTCAGAACTTTCCACTTTTAGCCAAAAGATAAGTTGATATATATATATATATATATATATATATATATTGTTTGGAATAAATGTAGGCTCTCCTACGTGAGCGAATACCATGTCACCATGTGTCGCTCATATCGTTTTTGCAGATACGAACCCCTAGGTCAAAAATGAGCATTGGGCCTTAAGTGACTCGAACATAGCAATGGGCATTGGGTCCTACAGACCTAGGTGGCTCAGCATATAGGCCACCTGATTTTAGGCTCCCATTATACAGTAGTGTGGCCACTATGTTGGGTGCAGGATGAACTGGAAACTAAATGGTCAGGAAGAATTGAAAGGCCACCTTCCTCAATCTCATACTTGTGCCAGTCATCTGGAGTAGGCGAAACTGGGAAGGAGTGGTCCACACATGGCACTGGCAGCGGAGCACCCAACGACTAGACAACCCCGACAGCCCAATCTCTGGTATCAAGGGAATCAAACCAATTACGTATTTCATTTAGACGGGATAAAGCCATTCAACACTTGTGATTTTCCCACCAACCGAGAATAAAAATATATTCAAACTCATGCTCATACTTCTTACAACACTCTGGTAATGCATTTGCATTATCTGCGCATGTGATAGGTGGAAGTGATAACGGTGCATAGGAAAAAACAATGGTATGGGGGATTGCCATGCCTTGCCAAATCTGCTACTTACGGCCTGTATCGATACAAGCAGAGATACGTGAAGGCATTGTCGAGAAGCTGGAAGACACAACCAAAAAAAGTAGGTGGAAAAGAAGCCGAGTACTCGGTACATGACCCATTCAATGGATCCGACATCCGATCTGACGACCATGGATCCGACCCGGTATCCTAACCCGGGTCAGGTAAACTCTTTAAATACCACCTTTTCCGCAGCGGAAAAGAGTGGTCACACATTTTAACTCTCATTACGCTAAGTTATATTCTCACTCTTGTCTATCTAAACACTTAGCCTTTTACATCTTTCCGAGACTCCACGTCTCATTTTTGACAATTCTCTGGTCATTTCTCCGGTCACTCCTTGATCCAGATTCTCACTCCAAAATTCTTATTTTCTCTCTATTTTCACCAAAAAGCTCAATTGTGAATCCATCATTCCTTCAGAATTTATGTAGCTATTTCTAGATTAGTCAACACCCTTATCCTGCGAATTCAATGTTTATTTTTAGTTTAACTTTTGAATTCGCTTACTCGTTGGTCAGACCACACTTATTTCCTAACAACTCCTATTTCGTCCGGTGTCAGAATTTTGACGCATTGATGATAAGTCGAGAGCACTATCCCTATCGAACTTAGCCATTGTGTTTTAGGATTGCAATATACGGTGTTGATGACTAACTAAGGTGAAGTCGACCATTTTCATCACTCCGGCAGCCGCTACTTAGCTCGATCGTCTCGATTGAGATTGCAGAGTGATAACAGGATTTTTGCTAATCAATTACTCAATCCTACTACACATGTCATTGTAGTATTTGAGGATCAATCCATATGGGTTTGTTGTGACAAAAGGAATTCATAAAACTTCTTAATCTAAGCAAGTCTATTGAAGGTTTTGGTAACTGATTAGTAACATTAAACAAGAAAAATTACAAACTATCTTCAAGATAAGAAAAACACAAAACAGAGTTTTTAAAGGGTTTTAGTAAACTAAGGAAAGATGAATCCAAGGTTATGGTATTGATTTTCAGGTGCTTAAGAGTGTAATCAATGATGCTATTCTACTCATATAAATGCTAATCCCCAAGCTTAGAACTTCAAGAATAGATTAAACCATTTTCATGGAATTAATCCTTTTATCACATTTCTAATCAAGAACAAACTTTCATTTGTGATCAAAGATGCAACAAGCATAAAGATTCAGTTCTAATCTGCTAATAAACACCTTAGACAATCACTTTCATGAGCTAAGTATGAAAATCTCTTGCTTAATTGATCCAGGAATTTTACAAATCTTTTGAATGAGAAAATCCCCTAGAAATCTAATTCAACATGATCAAGGTTGAAATTAGCATTAAACACACTAAGCAAGAAGGGATAAGGAAGAATTAACTCATAGACATCAAGAATAACACCCTAAACACCCTAAATCTAACCAACCTTGGATTCTAAAGAACTACTCACAACTCATGATCAAACCGATTAAAACTTGTAAAAACTTGATAATAAGCATTAGAAAGAGTAAAGGGAAGAGATTAGAAAAGAAGAACTCTTGAATTGAATTTTTTGATCCAAAGGTCTTGCAAATAAAATCACCCAATACAGAGAGAGTTTCTGGAAAAGTTTGGAAATAAAAAGTCAACTGCATTATGATGATCAACAGTGTATTTTCGTCTTAAGTAAAGAAAATCGCGGATTCCATATCGGTATGATCACACCGATATGGCATACCGATACGCGTATCGGTGTGATCACACCGATATGGCATACCGATACGCGTATCGGTGTGATCACACCGATACAGCACACCGATATTGCTTTCTTCATGAGATCGATCGATCTGTAGTAAAATGGCCATATCTCTTGAACGGCTTCCCTGTTTGACTTGAAACTACCACCAAACGAAAGCTAACTCAAATATCTATGAATTTCATGAAGACCGCCGAGGCTAAATCGGAGTTGAAACTCTTCATCCGGCTCGATCTTTACTTATGTAGTGGTTTTGTGCTTCAAGTCCATTTTGCTCAACTTCTTTTGGTACACTTTAGTTCCATGCCATCCTCCAAGAAATGCTTAACCTCCATAATCTGCAAAGTCCTCCAATGTACCCAAAAACACTCCAAAATGCAACAAATATGCAATAACCTAGGCTAAGACTCAATAACTCTAAAATGGATGCAAACTAGACTATATGGACAAATTATATACATGAAACAATGCAAATGTTTTACTAAATGAATGTTAAAATGATGTAAATATGCTAACTATCACAGAGTCACCATTGAGTCTTGTAAGGGTTGTCATCGTACCTCTTATTTGCGACTTTTCTATTCCCATTTGTTTTAGGGTTTCCAGGATATGGTATCCACCGAGCTTCCTGTAGCAATCAAAATGCGAGAAATTTCACAAATTTGCTCTGATGTCAAGACTTACAATTAGAATGACATCGTGGATTTCGTTGGGCTCATTCTGATCGTCTTTGCATAATGAAATCTCCACTTTGGCGTATAGTAATTCGCTGTTTGATTTCTCTTTGTTCACAAGTTGTTGTTGTCGTTTAATAGATCTGGTCGTTTCTTCCTAGAGTTTTGACCCTCCAACTATTACATTGATCCTTTTCTTTTTTTTTTGATTTGTTCTCGATTTGCCAATTCTGACTTCCTTGTGGTTTCTTCATTATGTCCCGAAGTCGTTGGATTTTGATAACTTCGCCCAACTTTTCCGCTGCGTACATATCAACAAGTATGTCTTTTAACTTGTAGCACTTCAAAGTAGCATGTCCATAGAGCTTGTGATAATCACATTATGCGTCCTTGTCACGGCCCAAGGTTCCCATACCTTCTTCAATTTCTGGTATCCCTTCTTTGTCACTTCTCTTTGAATCTTTTTGGACCGTATATATGTATGCAATCCTCCGGAGTGATTTCTCGAATTATTTTGTTCTCTTTTGTCACTTCAAGGAGCAACTGGGTTGCTTGTGACTGTTGGATCTTTTTTTGAAAGTGTGAAAAGAAATAAGTCTAACTCCATGTGCAAAGACAAATGCTCCATGCACTTAGTCAAAAGTTGAAATGATTTTTTCCACTTGTTGGCCATTCTTCTCAAACCAACGTGAGCTTGTGGCCACGGTTTGAAGAACTCTTCGGCTTGAAAAAGAATCTCCTTCTCCGCCTATATAAGAAGCACACCTATCTCACTCAAAATACACACTTTCTTACAACAACAAACACTCTCCTTCAATCCTCCTCTTAAGTTTTAAGTGAGTCTCTCCAACGTCTTTTGGTTTACGGTTCTTAAGTCTCGAGAGTTCAACGTAGTGTTTATTAGAGTTCGTAGATTCCGTTTTCGAGTGTTCTGAAACGGTCTCATATCGGTTGTATCTTGGGATTCAAAAATCGTGTATAAACCGTCACACTACAGGCGATTTATTGAATTACGGAAAGAGTTTACTCGCCTCCGATATTCGATTTTTACACGCTTCCGTGTATTTTTTTTTTTTTGGAAGATCCATTTTTTGTTTCTTCGTTTTCTCACTCTTCCTTACTTGTCCTTTAATCGTTTTTATTACTTACAAAACTTCTTTGATTAGTTTCGTATAAACTTCCATTTTCAAGATTTTCGTATAAACTCGTACTTTCAAAATTTCGTATAAACTCATATTTTCAAAGTTTTCGTATAAACTTGTACTTTCAAAGTTTCGTATAAATTCGTGTTTACTATAAAATCGTTTCGTATTCTTCGCATTTCTTAATTCCGTTTTTACGGTTCCTACAATCGTAATTCAATAAATCCGCTTATAGCATATCACTACAATCGAATTAAGTTTTTGCAGTAATTTAAAAATAAAATAAAAATCGGTATACGTTTCTACGAACGCTTCTAAGCGAGTTTGTAAAATACTTTAACCGATTAAGTTTCAGCAAACGCTTAAAAGCGAGTTTGCTAAACATTCATTAGCGATCTAAGATTGTTAACTAGATCCGCTATTTTCGATTTATTCTAGATAAATCTTTTAATGAACTTTGGTTCAAATAGAGAGGTTAATGATTCATTTGTTTACTTGTGAACAGATGGCTACCGGTACCTCAAACGTATTCGATCAAACACAGAATGTGTTTGGACCAATGGGTGCAAATGATATCGATGAGCCGACAAGCCGAATCCTGTTTGGTGATGGTCTTGCAACGGCTACAACACCAAATGTTGTCCACCCTATGATTACGTCAATACCTGCATCCGCGAGTCATGGACTCATGCCGGATCATTTAGACGGAAAAAGTTTCAAAACATGGCAACTGAAGATGCATTTCTTCTTGACGAACATGAAGTTCGATAAGTTTCTGAAAGAGGACGCACCAGTTCTTCAAGAAGGAAACACGTGTGCATACACTCTCGCTAGTGTTAAAGCCTGGATCCATGGGGATTTTGTTTGCAGAGGCTGGATCTTAGGCAACCTCAATGACCAGATGTACCTTGTTTACAGTATGGAAAAATCCTCCAAATCACTATGGATGGCTCTGGAGAAGAAGTACAAATCAGAAGACGCTGGATGTCATAAATATGCGGTTACAAAATTTCTCGACTTCAAAATGGTGGATTCTAAACCCATCATGGATCAAGTGGAAGCACTCCAATTGATTTTTCATGACATAGCTGCTGAGAGAATGTCAATCTGCGAGATTTTTACCGTGAATAGCTTCATCGAGAAGTTACCTCCGAGTTGGGTGGATTTCAAGAACTACCTCAAGCATAAACGGAAGGCGATGACTCTCGAAGAAGTCATCACCAGGCCGCAAATGGAAAATAGAAACCGTCAAGCGAACGGTCTACAATTCCAGGAGCACAACGTCAATGTGGCAACCCACAAGGGCAAAGGAAAATACAAAGGTGTGGCTGTGAAAACGACATCTCCTTTCAAACCAAGGTCCTCCACGAACTTCAAAAAGCGCAACAACACTGAAACGAAGTTCAAAGGGAAATGCCACAAATGTAACAAGATTGGTCACAAAAGTAACGTATGTCGCAGCAAGCCCGAAGACAACTGGAAAGCTCAAGCCAATTTGACAGAAGAAGACATGTGTGATGTGGTCTCGGAAGTCAATATGGTGGAAGACAACCCGAAAGAGTGGTGGTACGACACTGGTGCAACAACCCACATTTGCGCTGGACGTGCAATGTTCAGCACCTACCAGAAAAGTACATCGACCGAACAACTGTTCATGGGAAACTCTGCATTCTCCAAGATACAGGGTCAAGGAAAAGTTATGCTGAGGATGACCTCGGGGAAGGAACTCACTCTTCAGAATGTCAAACATGTGCCTGACATGAGGAAGAACCTAATCTCTGGCACTCAGATGAGCATGGCCGGATTTGCTGCTAATCTTGAGGCAGACAAGCTCGTGCTGAGGAAATTTAGGGTGTTTGTTGGCAGGGGTTATGAGAAGAACGGACTGATCAAGATGTGCGTCACGACAGTCCTCCGCAACAATGACGCTTCTAGCTCTAAGAATGTTGTTGCTAATAATGTTGCTTCTGTTTCAAATGTTGCTGAATCTGTTTCGAAGATTTCACTAAATGAGAAAAATCCAGTTGCTTATTTGCTTGATTCATTTAATATTTGGCATGAATGATTAGGACATGTGAATTACAAATCTATAAAAAGATTAATGAACTTGAACCTAATCCCGAAATGCAAAACAAGCAAAGAAAAATGTGAAGTGTGCGTACAGGCCAAACTCACAAAAACGCCATCACCTCAAGTTGAAAGAACCACCGAACCTCTAGGCTTAATACATAAAGATTTATATGATTTAAAATACGCACCAACTAGAGGCGGTAAAAAGTATTTTGTAACGTTCATAGATGATCATACAAAATATTGTTACGTATATTTGTTACGTAGCAAAGATGAAACCTTGGAAAAATTCAAGGAATATAAGCGCGAAGTTGAAAATCAACTAAACAAAACTATTAAAATAGTTAGAAGTGATAGATGAGGTGATATGATGGACCATTTAATGCCTTTTGTCAAGAACATGGTATTATCCATCAAACCACTGCTCCTTACTTACCGAAATCCAACGGAGTTGTGGAAAGAAAAAACCAAACTATTAAAGAAATGATGAATGCGATGTTGCAGGAATCTGGGTTAGCCCAGGACATGTGGGGGGGAAGCATTGCTTACCACAAATTATATCCTCAATAAAATACCACACAAAGTCAAGGCAAAAACTCCTTACGAACTTTGGAAAGGTATTCCGCCATCGTATAAATACTTAAAAGTGTGGGGGTGTCTAGCAAAAGTTGCAGTGCCACCTCCGAAAAAGGTCACAATCGGACCAAAAACGGTGGATTGTATTTTCATTGGATATGCACACAACAGTAGTGCTTATCGATTTCTAGTTCATCAATCAGATGTACCGGATATTCACATAAATACAACCATGGAATCAAAAAACGCGTCTTTCTTTGAACACGTTTTTCCATGCAAGGTTAACCAAAACCCAACACGAACTCGGGAAGAAAGTGAAGCGATCACCTCCGTAAACGAGGCAAGCACTTCGGGCACATCATTTCATGATGCAGAATACGTCGGAGATGAACCTAGACGTAGCAAAAGGGCTCGTAACGAAAAATCTTGCGGTGATGATTTCTTAATTGTCTTTCTTACGGAGAATGAACCAAGAACTTTCGCCGAAGCCATGTCCACACCAGAAGCACCTTCATGGAAGGAAGCCGTTAATAACGAGTTCGACTCTATTATGCAAAATCATACATATGAGATAACAGACCTACCACAAGGGTTTAAACCATTAGGGTGTAAATGGAAATTCAAAACAAAATTGAAAACCGATGGCACAATAGACAAATACAAGGCTAGGCTTGTAGTGCAAGGATTCCGGCAAAAAGAAGGCTTGAATTTCTTTGACACATATTCTCCGGTAACGAGAATAACCTCTATAAGAACGCTAACAAGCATTGCTGCTTTAAGAGGACTAGAAATCCATCAAATGGATGTTAAAACTGCTTTTCTAAACGGAAATTTAGAAGAAGAGATTTATATGAAACAACCAGAAGGTTTTGTCGTCCCAGGACAAGAACATAAAGTATGTCGACTTGTAAAGTCGTTATATGGACTTAAACAAGCTAAGAAACAATGGCACGAAAAATTTGACAATGTAATGATGTCAAATGGTTTCACCATTAATGAATGTGACAAGTGCATCTACATAAAATGTACTCCACAAAGATACATTTTATTATGCTTATACGTAGATGACTTGCTCATTCTCGGGAGCATAAAAGATTTAATCAATCAAACTAAACAACTGCTAAAAAGCAAGTTTGATATGAAAGATATGGGACTCGCAGATGTAATTCTAGGGATCCAAATCACTAGAAATTCTGATGGAATTATCCTGTCTCAAACTCATTATGCTGAAAAGATACTCGAGGGGTTTAAAACTACTCAAACGAGACAGCGAAAACTCCAATAGATTCTCAACTTCACCTTCAAAAGAATTCGGGTGAAGTTATATCACAACTGGAATATGCAAGAGTGATCGGAAGTCTGATGTACTTAACAAATTGTACTAGACCCGATCTAGCGCATGCAGTAAATGTACTAAGTCGCTACGCAAGCAACCCAGGACATAAACATTGGAAAGCTATAACTAGAGTATTAAACTACATACGTTATACCAAAAATTATGGTCTTTACTACGGTAAAGAACCCGCAGTTTTAGAAGGATACAGTGATGCAAACTGGATTTCCGATTCTAAGAACTCAAAATCAACGAGTGGATATGTCTTTATGCTTGGAGGTGGAGCGGTGTCCTGGAAATCTTCCAAACAAACTCTGTTAGCCAGATCAACCATGGAATCCGAATTTGTAGCGCTAGATAAAGCCGCAGAGGAAGCAGAGTGGCTTTGAAATTTCCTGGAAGATATTCCGATGTGGGAAAAACCAGTGCCAGCATTACGTGTACACTGCGATAGTCAATCGGCTATAGCTCAGGCATTGAATAATCTCTACAATGGTAAATCTCGTCATATTAGGAGATGACATAAAACCATTAAACATTTGATCTCAAGTGGTGTAATCACGATTGATTATATCAAATCGGCTGACAACCTAGCGGATCCATTTACTAAAGGTTTGTCACGAGATCAAGTTGAAAAATCATCAAGATGTATGGGTTTAAAGCCTATGAATTAAGACGAAGTTTGATGGAAACCCCACCTATGTGACTGGAGATCCCAAGATCTAGGTTCAAAGGGAAAACTAAATCAAACGAAATCTGTATAAAGTACTGTGAGACTTGTATCTCTACCCAGTTCCCAGGATGATAAACAGTACTATAAACCTGTACGGGATAAGGTTAAGCGTTAGTTTCTAATGATTTCGTAACTTTGTAATAGTGGAGTATGACAGGATACTTCTGAATAAGTTATTGGAAGATTAATATATCATGGTTTTTACCCATTTTTGGACCATGATATAAGTGTTTTTATAGAGTCTTTTGTTAGTTTTAGAGTCCTATTAGAGTCTTTACAGGATGGAGAGCATTTGGGGCTAAATGGAAGAATCTGGAACCTTTTGGAGCATTTTAGAGAAGCAGCCGAAGTGATGAAGTTGGGAAATTGGATTTACACGCTAGGAGATTGCCTAAACTAATGTTAGATGAGCAAAATACCTATTCGCAAAGAGATTTGGTTTAGGGTTTAGACATAGAAAATCTTCGCAGCGAGAGTTGGTTGATTTTATTGTTGTTTTTCGAGTTCAAGAACGGATCTTAATATTTTCCTAACATTCTGTCTAGACCTGCAATTTAGATCACCTGAAAATTTCCCTGAACCTAGCGTCTTAGTCTCCTGATTTTAAGAACCCTAATTCGTGATTGCTCGTTTATTTCTTGCTTTGTTTTACTTTCATTCTATTTTGACCTACCATAATCTGAACTTAGAAACTTTAGTGTAGCATCTACTTCCCTTGGGATTTGATACCCCTTATACTACGATTGTATTTGCTGTGCACTTGCAGTAGTTTTGTTAGGGTAAAACCTGAGCCCTATCAAGTTTTTGGCGCCGTTACCGGGGAAGTAATAGCTGCCTACGGAATCTAGTACTAGGATTTTGACTAGGTTTTGTTTTTATTTTTGTTACTGATTTAATTTCTTAATTTTTTGTTTCAGGTGCATGCCTAGTACCAGAAGCAACAAGGACAAGAAACTAATCGCGTTAAACCAAGAACTATGTCGTCTCGAACGCAAAAATCGAGCATCTACCCGAGTGTCGAACGACACCATTGGCATCGATCGACACCAGTCGCACAACGCGATGCCAGATCTTATGGTTCTAACCCGAGACGAAACTGGTCACTTGGTTGATCTAGAAGGGCACAGAAGGAACGCCCAAGGATATAGACTTGATGATAATGGAGCTGTCACTACAAAAAAATAAAGCTATTGTGACAAAATTTTGATACAAAAATTATTCATCACAAATTTGTGACATTTTAGATACATTTTTGTGACTAAATTTTTTTGTCACAAACGAATAGCTATTTTGTCACAATATTGTTACGATATATGTCGTAGCCAATTTTTGTCGCAACTAGCGACACAACTGTGACAAAATTAGCGGTCATAACACCTGTGACAATATTATGACCAAATGTGCCGTCACAACTTATTTGCGAACTTGTAATATAATAGAGAGTCTCAATTTGTGACATATAATGACTAAACGCGAGATACAAATTGTTACTAGTCAAAGACAAACAAAATTTGTAATGAATTGCAATTAATAGAAGTAATGAATTCTTCGCATTTCTACACTGATTTAATAACATTTTATTCAGTCAAAGTTTTTGACATAGCTATTTTGATATTTTGTCACAAATATATATATTTAGGAGAATTTCAAAAATATTATTTATATGATATTATTTATTAAAAATATTGTTGTTTATAGTTCATTTTTCATGATAACAATTTTTAGATGTGTTTGTAAAGTCATTTATAAACGTTTGTAAATTAGGTTATAAAAATGTTTATATAGTTTAATAAAGTTTGACAATGATATTATTAAATATTTTATAATGATTTATAAATGTTAATATAATTTCATAAGGTAGTTATGAAAATGGAGAAAATTTTTAATTTGTAACTCAATTCATAAGATTAAAAAAACTATTTATAAGCAATTTTATACAAATAGTATTTTTGAAATTTTGTTTTATCGTAGAGGTAATTTTGAAAAATAATCTCATGAAAAGATATTTTCCAAAATATTTTATATACTATCATTAATTTGTATTTATATTTTCTAATAATTATTTTATTATTTCATTTTTTTAAATATAGTCAAAACCCTTAAAACTAATTAGAGCCCATTAGGCTAAAACCCCTAACGTGAGTATATATATATGTATATATACTTAATTACCTGCCGCTGAGTGAAAATATGATTCCGCCGCCAGAGAGAGATCAGAGAGAGAGAGAGAGAGAGAGAGAGAGAGAGAGAGAGAGAGAGAGTATTTCGTTGGGTGAAAAATAACGAGGGAGCTGATCGTCGCCTGTGTTGTCACCATCCATCATTTTCGGCGTTGTGGTGGTGTGTTTGTCTCGCTGTTGGGTTCGTAGCAAGGAGATGAAGGGAGCGATCTTGTTGGAAGAGGAGAAAGAGGAAAATGTGTGTTGGGCAGTGGGCTGGAGGTCGATATAGAGCAGATCGGAGGGTCAAGGACAAAGGTGGAGCATATCGGATCTAATGGTGAGAAAACCATCGAAGAAGAAGATGATGAGGAAGAAGCCACGTTTCAAGATTGAGTTTCTCGATATATACTTCTGCCAGATCTGAGCGAAAAAGTGGAAACAGGATGTGGGTATCAATAGAAAACATATGAAGGAAGGCACCGGAGTTGTGTCACCGCCAAAGATAGTAAACCATACCTTTTGTTTCCATTGCAAGAATTAGTAGAAGTTGATAAAAATCAGAATACCCTAACTTTAGCTTAACCTGAATAGCAACCATTTTCTCAACCGCAGATCGTCAAACATCCGAAGCTAACGCATATATATGACAACAATATTATTTTTGTTGTTGTATTTTTACAAAATTATTTCTTAATTATTAGTTTATCTTATGATATGGATTTTGTTATTATATATATTTAATTTCATAAAACAAATAATAGGTAATTAAGTTAAAAAAAGTTTGACGATAATTTAGTGAAGAATTATAAAAATATTATTATGAATTTGTGGAGATAATTTAGTAATAAAGTGTGACAGAGTTGAAACACTAAAATAGTCGCAAATGAAGATGGATTAGTGATGATTTTTCAGTATTTATTTGTGACAATTTGAAACTATATTTCCGTTGTAGTGAGCGACGGAATTAAGACGTTACGATAGTCACATGATACGATGATTTTGTGACGTTATTTTTTGTTGGTAATTGTAACAGCTTTGTTACTATTGTATATCGTTACAACTTGTGACATAATAGTTACTATATAAGTTCGTCATAACAATGTAACGTTTTTGTTACTAAAAAAAATTTGTGACGGTTGTATTGCAACTGTTCTCAAATTGTCACAAATACGTCATAATATTTTTATTGCTACGAAATTTTATCTATTGAGACAAAAAAAATTTGTCACAATATAACAATTTTCTTGTAGTGTGTTATCATCGAGCAAGTCGCACCTGCAGACGTTGGACGTGGAAGAACACTTGGCGAGTACAACCGCCCAGACAAGTTCTATGCCAATAGAGCTGCAATCCGTCCTCCTGCATTTCAGAAGAATGACTTCGAGTTGAAGCCTGCCTACTTCACACTGGTGGCTCAGCATCTTTTCCATGGTCTTCCTCATGAGCATCCGATGGACCACATTGAGAAATTTGAGGACCTCGCATCAAGCATCAAGGCTAATGGAGTGACCTATGACTATCTCTTATGCAAGTTGTTTCCTTACTCGCTTGCTGGAGATGCATCATATTGGCTGAAGCAGCTTGATTCAGGATCCTTGACCACTTGGAAAGAGACAAAGAATGCATTCTTATGCAACTTCTTTGATGACGCAAGGTCCGAAGAGCTGAGGACAAAGATCACCACATTTTCTCAAGGACCCACTAAAGCATTCAAGGCTTCTTGGGTGAGGTTCAGATCTTACCAAATGGATTGCCCACACCACGGGTTCAGCGAGCCGCAGCTTATCGGTATCTTTTACCGAGGGATCGACTGGAAGTACCAGTTGGCTTTGGATGTTGCGAGCAATGGTAACTTCAACACCAGATATCCAGACGATGCGATGGTGCTTATAGAGAATTTGGCCTCTTGTAACAGCACCAAGAATGCAGACTTTGAAAGGAGACAACACGCTGGAGTGAATGGAGGAAGCCAAATAGCTGAGGTCAACAAGAAGCTGGACAACGTACACAACATCTTGGTGTGCAAAAAGCAAGTTCACTTTGCTAATGAAGTAGAGACCTTTGAGCCAGAGCAAGAAGAGGTCAATTACATCAATGGTGCTGGTTTTCAAGGACAGAGATACAACAATCAGCAAGGCTATGTTTCCTCTTACCAAAAGCCTTTTAAGAACAACAACTTCCAGAGAATATATGGTTCTTCTCTTACCAGAAACCTCCTGCACAAGACAATAAGATGGAGTCGATGCTAGAGCAAATTCTGGAAGGACAACAGAAGATGACTATAGATTTCAATGGGAAGATTGATGCTTTGTACACGGATCTGAATGGGAAAATTGAGTTTCTCGGTACTCATGTCAAGCAGTTAGATGTTCAAGTTGCCCAAATTGCTGGAGCTTTGAAGAGACAAGAGGGGTTTCTTCCTGTAAAGACTGATACAAACCCCCAGACATCATGTCAATGCCATCATGGTAGGAAGTGCAGAAAATTTCGTGGAGGTTGAAGAGTTTGAGGAGCTTGAAACGGAAGATGTTGCAGTTGCAGAGGTGGTGTCGATCGACACCACGGCTGAGTGTCGATCGACACCAGTGGAAAGTCCCGATTCTTCGAGGTCTGGCAGACCAAAATCGACCAAAAGCATCGACATCAGATACTAGTGTCGATCGACACACGACCAGTGTCGATCGACACCCTTCCCAGACTTCGCTGAATCGATATGAAGCTTCAAATATTGCGAAGGACAAGGTATATAAACCCAAAATACCTTATCCCAGGCCTCCTAGAAAGTCTAAACAGGAGATAGAAGAAGCCAGATGCAAGGAAATGATGGATAAGCTGATGGTTGAGCTACTCCTAGTTGATGCAGTCAGACTTTCACCTGCATTAAGAAGATATGTGAAGAGAATGGTTGTCAATGGTGTGAGTCCTGAGGAAGAAGCATTGCTTACCAGAGACATGAATGCAATTCTCTTGAACATAGTTCCAAGGAAGAAGAAGAAGAAGGTGTGGGTTTCTGAACAAGTCAGTGCTGTGATTCAGAGGAGGATTCGAGAGAAGTTACCTGATCCAGGAAACTTTGTGCTAGATTGCTCAATCTCAACAAGAAGGTTTCTTCGTTCTCTCTGCGATCTAGGTTCAAGTATCAACTTGATATCATACTCAGTTGCTGTTCGACTTGGAATGACTGATTTCAAGCCAACCAGAATCTCCCTTGTCCTAGCTGATCGATCCAAAAGAATCCCAGAAGGTTTTCTAGAAGATGTTCCATTGAAGATTGAAGGATGCATGATTCCCACAGACTTTGTGGTGTTAAAATATGATGAATAGCCTACAGATCCTCTTATTTTGGTAAGATCATTCTTGGCTTCAGCTGGTGCCATCATTGATGTGAGGAAAGGGAGAATAGAGCTTGACTTGGGTGATGTTGTCATGAATTTTGACATGGACAAGTTAAGGGGACCTTTCACCATCAATGGTCAATCTTTTTCAGTAGAAATTTCTATGGATCAAGATCCAATCATGGAACATTCAGATGGCATTACTGTTGGGTTTGACAAGAAGCTCCAAAGAGCAAGTGAACAAGGTGGTTGTTCAAGAGGCATTGGCTAAGAATTCTGAGAAAGCTGTGAAGCTAGATGATTGGAGTGGAAACAATCATATCTTCAGGACTATGGGCGAAGATGAAGGTCTAGTCAATGACAAGTTGATGGAGGAAGACGTTTTTGTGATGGAGGCAAGGATTGCAGAGCTGAATTGCAGCAAAAGTGCAGAGATTCGAGCTACAAAGTTGGTGTCGATCGACACCACTACTAGTGTCGATCGACACCCTCCGCGGATCACTCCAGAAGCTGTTTTCAATGCTTCAAATCCATCACCAGTGGTCAAACAGATGCATCCATATCCTATAGATCAGAAGCCTCGAAGGAAGCAAAGGTATGCATTCCTTGGAATCAATTCCAAACCTCCTGATCTTGTCAATAAGAACATTAAAGATTCAAAAGGTGCTTCACGCTTAGGCAAGCCACGAGATTTTCGTAGAGGGCTTGGTATTTCTTTTGATGATATTCAAGGAAAACGAAGTGTCCAACCCGAACTCAAGGCCCACCCTGCTGATGTTCCTCATTTCCTTGGTCACTCTCATGCACCTAATGCCTACACACCACCATGGATGAGAAGACATACGTCTGGGAAACATTCGATGCCACCCTCTGATCCACCAGACGTCTGAACCCCGACACAGTCAAGCTAATGACTGAAAAAGAGCGCTGAGTGGGAGGCAACCCATTGTTAGGTACGTTTTCTTTATATTTTGTTTTGGTTTTACTAAGTCCTAGTTTTAGTCAGTTGAAAAAATGCGACATTGGACTCGACTCAGACCAGTGTCGATCGACACCACTATAGTGTCGATCGACACCTAGCGCAGACGAAGGTAAGTCTTCTAACTGGTCTTTTCTGTTGCTTCTAATCTTTCTTTTAGCCAACTTCGGGCTTGATAACACTGGGGACAGTGTTGTTTAAGTCTGGGGGAGGTGATTACTGACTTTGTGTTTTGTTTTGAGAGTCTGTCTTGAGTCAAAAAATTTGAAAATATTTGTTTTATTGAGTCAAAATCAGTTGGAACATTCAGTTTTTCTAGGAACTAACCGCAGGAAGTTGACACTTGAAAGAACCCTTGCTATAAGAGTTGATTGCAGGTCTTGCTAAGTAGAAAGCTACAAGTGGAATCAGTCTAACAGGGCGAGTTCAAATCCCCTTATAAGAACTAGGTATGCGCAGAACTTTATTCCTCTTTCAGTCTGAACGGATAAACCATTGCAGTCTCTCCTTGATCTTCCCTTGAGAAAAGAAAGAAACAAAAGTTAAAGTCTGGGAATAGTGCAAAGAACCTCTTGAACCTGTCTCCTCACAAGGAACACAAGTAGAGAGTAGCACTATTTCCCAAGATTTCAAAAGAAAAGAAGAGTCAATGAAAAGATCTTAGAACACCCTGAAAATAGGCAGCAGTTGACTAAAGGGAAGAGAACATAGGAGAGTTGTCTGAATAATATCTTGTTCAGGCACTAAGGAAGGGAAAATAATCGGTAAAGTTTTGTGGCAATACCACTGTTAGAGTTCAAAATCTTACCAAGGAAAGGATCTGGATTCAAACTGGGAGATTGCTAAGCTTGTGGTTGATAGGGCTCAGGTTTTACCCTAATAAACCTATTGCAAGTGCACAGCAAATGCAATCGTAGTATAAGGGGTATCGAAATCCCAAGGGAAGTAGATGCTACACTAAGGTTTCTAAATTCAGATTATGCTAGGTCGAATACTATGAAAGTAAAATAAAGCAAGAAATAAACTAGTAATCACGAATTAGGGTTTTTAAAATCAGGAGACGAAACACTAGGTTCAGGAAAATTCTCAGGTGATCTAAATTGCAGGTCTAGACAGAATGTTAGGAATAATGAAGATCCGTTCTTAAACTGCAAGACTTTTCCTAATCTTTCAAGGAATTGAAGATTCTGTCTAGACCTGCAAGACTTTTCCTAATCTTTCAAGGAATTGAAGATTCTGTCTAGACTTTTCCTAATCTTTCAAGGAATTGCAAGACTTTTCCTAACCTCCATTGCAGAAAGTCTTCGCAGCGAGAGTTGGTTGATTTTATTGTCGTGTTTCGAGTTTAAGAACGGATCTTCATTATTTCTAACATTCTGTCTAGACCTGCAATTTAGATCACCTGAGAATTTCCCTAAACCTAGTGTTTCGTCTCCTGATTTTAAAAACCCTAATTCGTGATTACTAGTTTATTTCTTACTTTAGTTTACTTTCTTATTATTCGACCTAGCATAATCTGAACTTAGAAACCTTAGTGTAGCATCTACTTCCCTTGGGATTCGATACCCCTTATACTACGATTGCATTTGCTGTGCACTTGCAGTAATTTTATTAGGGTAAAACCTGAGCCCTATCAAAGATCACCTAGTGAGTGTGAAATACGGCCGTTTCTAGGAGAATAAAGTGAGGCTATATTCTCCAAGTTCACTCACGAATAACCAAGCAAGTTCAAGGCCAAAATGAACACAATAGAGAACTCAGTTCTACGAGAAATGAAGCTGTATTATAGCTATTGTCTCGGTTTACATCAAAATCCGGGTTGTTCAAGACATCAAGTTCACCTCCTGGCCAAGTAAACCCGACATATATAAAAATGAGTAGTTCAAAGCTGAAAAATGCTGCTAACTCAAACATAGTGAATTTTCGTTTAAACTCTCGAAAAGTCCGTCTGTCTAGTTACAGAAGTAGTTGAGTCGGTCGAATCGTCATTTGTTTAGAGTAATTTCTTTTCATGTGGGGGATTGTTGGATCTTTTTTTGAAAGTGTGAAAAGAAATAAGTCTAACTCCATGTGCAAAGACAAATGCTTCATGCACTTAGTCAAAAGTTGAAATGATTTTTTCCACTTGTCGGCCATTCTTCTCAAACCAACGTGAGCTTGTGGCCACGGTTTGAAGAACTCTTCGGCTTGAAAAAGAATCTCCTTCTCCGCCTATATAAGGAGCACACCTATCTCACTCAAAATACACACTTTCTTACAACAACAAACACTCTCTTTCAATCCTCCTCTTAAGTTTTAAGTGAGTCTCTCCAACGTCTTTTGGTTTACGGTTCTTAAGTCTCGAGAGTTTAACGTAGTGTTTATTAGATTTCGTAGATTCCGTTTTCGAGTGTTCCGAAACGTTCTCGTATCGGTTGTATCTTGGGATTCAAAAATCGTGTCTAAACCGTCACATTACGGGCGATTTATTGAATTATGGAAAGAGTTTACTCGCCTCCAATATTCGGCTTTTACATGCTTCTGTGTATTCATTTTTTTTTTGGAAGATCCATTTTTTGTTTCTTCGTTTTCTCTCTCTTCCTTACTTGTCCTTTAATCGTTTTTATTACTTACAAAACTTTTTTGATTAGTTTCGTATAAACTTCCATTTTCAAGATTTTCGTATAAACTCTTACTTTCAAAGTTTTGTATAAACTCGTACTTTTAAAATTTTCGTATAAACTTGTACTTTCAAAGTTTCGTATAAATTCGTGTTTACTATAAAATCGTTTCGTATTCTCCGCATTTCTTAATTCCGTTTTTGCGGTTTCTACAGTGACTTGGGTCGTTCTTCTATTTTGTACCGTTCAGCTAAAGCTTGTCGTTCTTCTTTGGTCGTTGCCCAGCACGATCCGCGGTGAAGTGCATCTTAGATTGTAGCCGGCTCATTAACCACAAGATCGTCTCTGAACCGCGACTCATGACATAAGCCAGTCTTCAAGGCTGCCAATGCCGTTTCATCGTGAACAATGAACATCCTTGCGATGACTTCTTGAACTTAGTTATGTAGGAACGAAGTAAATCCCTAGGTCCTTGCGATATAGCCCAAATATATTCTCCCGAGGCAGTTATTAGATAAACACCAAATATTGTTTCGGGAAAATAACTGATAGTTGGAAAAAACTATCGATGGTTTGTTCTTCCAGTTAGGAGAACCAATCTAGAACGAGCCCTAAGAGGTGCTTGACAAAAAGTTTCCACACGCCGACCTCCTTTTCGTACTCCTGACCGCAATAACGCAGTTACGTGTTATCTGGGATCCGCCTTTCCTTCGTAGATTGGGAACCTTATTTTCCCCACGTCTTTGACCGATGTTAGCTAAATCTGCATGCTCAGTAGTTATTTTATCGACTTGTTGAGTCATCGTGGCTACAGCCCCATCAATTTTTTCGATCAGGTCATTAGATACCTTATTCTGATTTTCAAGTCATCGTGGAGAGTTTCTTGGATAGCCTGATTTTTTGTCATGACGATCTTCTGAGTTGGTGTTATACTCTCTAGCTTGCCCCCTTCTTCAACGCCAAACTGTTGATACAGAAATCTCCACATGCAATTAAATATTTGTAAATATGAATAATGAAAAAGATAAGGTTTATCTTTTATTAACAAAGAATCAAATGGTTATTTGACAATAAACAAGAATTTAGAGCTTATAATTTAAATGGATGGATTTTGTGTTGAATTCAGAGTAAAATAGGGTAGCAAACGAGTTTTGTATTTCAGGTTAGGAGTGTTTTATAATAGTAAGAACACAGAAATATAAGTTTAAAAATAGTGTGTAGTGTAGTAAGAATGTGTTGTCTTTTTCTCATCTTCTTCCTTTTGATTTATACTCTGAGTCTCTGGCACTAACTGGTAACTAATCTGCTGAATTCAAGTAAATGTTGGCTGAAATTTTTTTTTTGACACCAGTTAAAAATGAATATGAGGAATTGAGTAATTGAGCAATGTGACGTAGATGACTTTTGCTGAACTTAATTATAATATTATGGTATTATAAATTAATAGTTTGAATATTTTATTTGAATGTTTTATCATTGAATGACAAAAAATAATATTATAGTATTTTTATTTAATAGTTTTAAATGTTTTATTTTCATTTTATATTGTTTAATGGATTATTAATATTATAAATTATTTTCTAATATTTTTTATAGTAATTAATAGTATTAGATATCCGGATATCCGTTGGAATTCAAATCGGTTTCTTTTTGTTTTTAAGTATTTTGCTATTAGGGTATAAGATCTATTCGGTTATTTTTTAGGTCTATTTTGATTCGCTTCCGTGTGGGTTTGGATCGGTTTCAGATACCCAAATTACCTGAAACTTTTGCAAAATACCGAAAATAAATTTTAGATTTTTGAGTATTTCAGTTATCTAGTTAAATTTTGCACAAAAAACTTATTTTGACAAATATAACTATAGATTTTTGGGTATTTTAGTTATTTCGATCTAAATATAACTAATATTCAGTTTATGGTAAGTCTAAATATTTTGTTCTCGGTTCGGTTGCAGTTCAGTTTTTTGTTATTTTAGTTATTGATTTTGTTTTATTTTTGTATTTTTATGTTTTTTAATACATTAAAACAATTTTGTTTTACATATTTATTAACTTAATTCATATTTCTTAATTATTTTAAAATATTTTTTTGGATTTTAGAAAATAAATTCCGTTCAAGATCAAATTATTTTGTTAATTTGGTTTGATTCTGTTATTTATATTTTTTTTAATAAAAGACATATGATATGTTGTAGGATACGGAAGGAGCCTAACGATTAATATTGTTTAATACATTAATAACACACCAACATAATTTTATTTTTTCACATATTTATTTACTTAATTATTTAAAAATATTTTTTCAGCAATTCCGCAATTACGCAATTCCTCGGTTACTATTTGAATTCATAGTTATTCAGCTAAATTCGGCCAAAAAGCACAAAAAAAATTCAGCCAGATTCCACGTTCAGCAAAAATTACATGTTACCATTTGAACCCTCTGTTTAATATTTTTATTTACTCCGATTGATTTTTTACTAATTGTATTTATTCCTGTAATTTAGTTGTTATCTTTCGGCGCATTAAGTTGCTATTTTAACTGATTCTTGTGTTTACCTCGGAGTTGACCTTGAGCCTGACTTTCTTTATCTGATTTTGTCGTCTATTCCGGACTGGTTCGAACTTGGTGTTTTACTTCACTTCTTTTTCGTTTCAATTCTCTCCTTAATGAGCCCTTGAAATATACCAACAGTAATTTAGTAGGACAATAATTGTATTGTTCAACCCAAAAAAAATGGCGAATCTAAGATGACCCAATGTTTATTTACACATTTACATTCTCAGTGACTCGATTACTATTGCTTGTGTATCTAAGTTAATATCTCATTTTCACCGCTAGACACCCGTGAGTCGTGAGTTTGGACAAACAAACAAGTTCTTGATTCGTGTATGTAATTGTATAATTTAAGAATATAAATATTTATTCGGAGCCACTTATTTGTTTTTCTGGTCGCCAAGGTCTACGGTAGCTGGCAGTTTTGGTTTTTTGCATCTTCTAGCTACTTGTAACGCTCTTTGACTCGTTGGGAAAGTGATTGAATTGGCTTCATTTCGTTCAACTCCCTCGCCCCAGCTTTTTCATAAAATACTAATTTGCTCGGGGACAAGAAAATTAAGTATAGGAAAGTTAATAATTTTAAATTTTTATTCGGGTTAACTTGTTTAACATATTCATGAGCATCTTTGTTCTTTGCCCATAGTCCTGATTGGCTGTTATTGTAGATGATGTGCACATCAATATTTATGTTTACAGCTCAAAATTTAAGTAAGTTCATTTCTTAAATTCTGGAAAGCCCACAAATATCTACAGCACAAATTTGTGGGCTTTTCAGAATTTAAGAAATGAACTTACTTAAATTTTATTTAAAAATAATTTTTAAACAATAAAACCCTAATCATAAACTTATAAATTAGGAACACAATAAGAACTTATGGACTACTTGTGTGGGTAGACGTGAACGTTAATTTATTATTATGTCAAAAATTTATGATTTACTATGGTTTTATAAAATGATCATTAATATATATTTTTAGAATTTTTTAGATGATGTTTTCACAAATTTTAGTAAAATTATTTATGATAAATTATTTTGGTATCTATTATCTATTTTAGGTATAAAATTATTAATTTATTTTTCTTTCATAAAAAGTATTATTTTATATTTTCAATGCAAATTTTTAAGTAAAATCTCAATTTTATCTCTATTACATTACCTTATTAATTAAAAAGAATTCTTTAATGTATTAATAAAAAGAAAAATAGAGATTTATGAACTTATAAATTACGTTCACAGTAAGAACTTATGGACTACTCGTGGGTAGACGTGAACGTTAATTTATTATTATGTCAAAAATTTATGATTTACTATGGTTTTATAAAATGATCATTAATTTATTTTTATAAAAGTTTTTAGATGATGTGTTCACAAATTTTAGTAAAATTATTTATGATAAATTATTTTGATATCTATTATCTATTTTAGATATAAGTTTATTAATATATTTTTTTTCATAAAAAGTGTTATTTTATATTTTCACTGCAAATTTTTAAGCCAAATCTCAATTTTTATCTCTATTACTTTACCTTATTAATTAAAAAAAAATCTTTAATGTATTAATAAAAGGTAAAATAGAGATTTATGTTTTTCATAATATGTGTAAAAATTATTAAAATAACTTTTTTGTGGAACAGAGAAAGTATACGATAACAGAAAAAGTATATCACTATTTTACCTCACGGTTATTATTATGATTTTCATTCAGTTTTTACTATTCCGTACCGCTTCTCTCTCGTTCTGCATTAACCACATTTGTAGCACTTATTCTAACTGATGCAAACCGGAATGAAAAAATAACCTAACCTTGACGGCTTGACCCATTAAGCAGGTAGCTCAACCTTACCACCTATATGAATATCATTAGAGAGAGTCCCGCCTAATATCCCAAAAGATATCAAAATCGTAACCTCTCTCACCAACAGTGTGACACCGAACACAAATTCACAAGCGCTCATATTGCACGTGCAACAAACGCGATCACACGTGAGTTGTGAGTTCGCTTATGCTCCGCGAGTAAGACCCACACGCCTTTCTCTTCTCTCTCTATCCATCATCACTCATGCGTACACGCACACACGTTATATATCTTTTTTTTTTAATATCTTTCCTTTCTAAAAATATATATTTTTATTATATTATATTTTCCTTTCTTGTTTTTTTTTTGTAACGTCTCATTTTTTTGTATAAAAACATAAATAATGAAAATGCATGCTTTTTTTTCTAAACTAAAAAAAAAGAAAAAAAAGAGAATTGTCGTCTACTGTTGTTATATATCTTCCTTTTTTTGTTGTGTTTATTTCTTAAAATCATTTCTTTTTTATAAAAACATAAATACTGAAAATATATGCTTTTTCTAATCTAAAAAAAAAGAAAAAACAGAATTGTCGTCTAGTGTTAATTGTTAGATATCTTTCTTTTTTAAAATATATTTTTGTACTATATTATATATTTTTTATTTATTTAACGTCTCTTTTTATTTATAAAAACATAAATATCGAAAATGCATGCCTTTTCTAAACTAAAAGAAAAAAAGAAAAAAAAAGAGAATTGTCGGTCTACTGTTATATATCTTTCCTTTTTAAAATATATTTTTGTATTATGTTATATTTGTTTCCTTTCTCTTTCAATGTACGACATTCTTTATAAAATCATAAATATTGAAAATGCATGTTTTCCTAATTAAAAAAAAAAAGAGAATTGTCGTCAAGGTTTTGTACTGTAAAATCTACAAACAAATAGTATATCTTATTATATATTATTACTCGATTAAACAAAAACCAATTCAGCTTTTCTCGGGATCCGAACTCAATATTTGTTCCTCTCTCTCTCTTAATATCTCTTATCTCTCTCCGGTGACTACTGGTGTTTGATTACGTAACGTCTCCTTCCGATTCTGCAATGGCGAAGCTTTTCGGAGCGGCGGATGCGAGCAATTTGGTGACGGAGCTTCGTCGGAGCTTCGATGCCGGAGTAACTCGCGGTTACGAGTGGAGAATCACTCAGCTCAAAAAGCTTCTCATCATCTGCGATAACCACGAGCCTGAGATCGTCTCTGCTCTCCGAGACGATCTCGGTAAACCCGAGCTCGAGTCTTCCGTCTACGAGGTCAAACGCTTTTTCTCCCCCTTTATGCTTTTCGCCGTTTTTGAAATCGATAAATCAAATGTTATATGGTGCTTTAGCAATTTGAATTTAGTTTTCAAATCTTGAAATTTCAAAATTAGAGATTTCGATTATCTGAATTGGTTTGAGTCAACCATGGTGATCCAGTGGTTGTAAGGATTCGTACTATTTCTTGCTATGATGTCAAATCATGAGATTTTTAGTGGCAAGAAAACTCTGATTGTTATAAGATTCGTGGGTTTAGTCTGGGTTTCGGCATGGAATGCTTACGGTAATTTTTTAAAAACAATTTTGGTTTGAGTCTGAATCAGATTCCAGAGGTTTGGTTCGGATTAGTCCTGGACATTTCGGAACTCTGAGAAGGAAATTTATTGATATAGACCGGAACGGATAATTTGGAAATTTAAAGTATTTTAGGTAAGAGAATTTCCCAAATCTGTTCTGTTATTCAAATTTTCCGTCTCGTTCTTATCGAATCCTTTTTAGAAAATTGTGGAATATATTTCAGGTAATTTTGGAAAAAATTGGGATAAAAGGAAAATTTTAGGAAATTTGAGAAAATTCGAAAAAGTATATAAAATTTTAAATTTTTAAACGGGTAATTCGGTATGTTAAATTCGTATATTTACCCGTTTCAATAAAATAAATAATCGCAAAGGGATACTTTGAGATTGGGAATGGGACAGATACGGGATGAAACAAAAAAACTCATCCGATATGCCCATAGCGAGCTTGGATTCCTATGGTGTGTCTATGCCAAGTCCTAGTTTTGTTATTGTGATTTCATGGCCATCCATAGATGTCTGTAGTGGCAAAAAAACCCGAATTTCTATAAGCTTTAGTCTAGGCTTTGGCATGGAATACTCACATTTTAAAAAATAAAAATATGGTCTGAATCAGATTCCAGAGGTTTATATTTGCTGCTGACATTATTTGTTGGTGTGATTTTTTGTTTTTTTTAAGTCTGTAAATTCTGAATAGCTTATTCTCCTACTTGAGGTCGGTGTCATTTAAGTCTATCACATAGTTGTGTGACCATGATGTTCTGGTTCGACACATGTACAAACACTGACTTGAATGCAACTTTTTTTCCCCTGTGTTATAGAATCAACTTAGACTGCAGGTAACTTTATGAGCCAATACTATAATAACAATGGGGTCCTCTTGAAAAAGCAATACGCATTTAATTTTCGTATTTGCTAGACATTAATTGTAACACCAACCTGTATTTACACATTTTGTTCCTTCACCTTTTTGTAATAGTTACATACAATAAGGATTAAGGAACACAGAGCTTTCGAAATCGACCTTTCTCATTTAATATTACCAACAGAAATTGTCAGAGTGTTCGGTAGCTTTCTATTCCTGTCAATTCTTAGGCATGTGTGATTTGTCTTGTATAAATTTATATAATCTCACTCTTTTTATTTCTGAAACATTAAGTGTATAAAGTCTCAATGGTCGTTTTCTCAGTACTCTTTAGGTTCACTAGCAGTAAATTTGACTAAACCAATATTTGATTATGATGGTTAATTAATTATGCAGGTAGCTTTACTGAGAAACTCGATCAAGTTAGCACTTAAGCAGCTAAAAGACTGGATGGCACCAGATAAGGTGTGGTTTTGAATAGGGATTTTATATGTTTAAAACATGTTTAACTCGCTAATCATTACTCTTTTTTTTTTTTACTTTCAGGCAAAGACTTCTCTAACAGTGTTTCCTGCATCAGCTGAAATTGTGTCTGAGCCTCTTGGTGTTGTGCTTGTAATCTCAGCTTGGAACTATCCCTTCCGTATGTTTAAACATCCCTGATTGATTGAAGTTTCGGTCGAAATTATCCATTTTAACTATTTCTGTTTTTTTTACTGCAAGTGTTGTCTATTGATCCTGTTATTGGTGCTATATCTGCTGGGAATGCTGTTGTTTTAAAGCCATCAGAACTGGCTCCAGCTTCGTCGTCTCTGCTCGCAAAGTTACTGGAACAGTACCTAGACCCTTCTGCCGTGAGAGTTGTAGAAGGTGCTGTGAGTGAAACTACTCTGCTTCTTGAGCAGAAGTGGGACAAAATATTCTACACAGGTTCGAACATGAGGATCAACATTTGTTTAGTGATGATGCCATAGCTTTATGCTAATATGAAACACACTCTTGCTTTGGTTAGGTAGTTCGAAAATCGGGCGTATCATAATGATGGCAGCCGCGAAGCATCTCACGCCGGTTGTCCTTGAGCTTGGAGGAAAATCTCCTGTTGTTATAGACTCAGATACCAATTTGAAAGTACTAAAATACTCTTTTTATCCTTTAACTTCTTCACCCAGAGGCTTGAAGTGCGTTTTGTTTGTACTGAGGCTATGTATTCTTTTGTCTATGAAGGTTACCGCCAAGCGGATAATCGTAGGCAAATGGGGTTGCAACAATGGGCAGGCGTGTATTTCTCCAGACTACATCTTGACGACGAAAGAATATGCTCCAAAAGTGGTAAGGTTAAAGAAACTTAATATAGATTCTTGATGCACTTTTTTGTATTTGACCCTTCTCTTTTTTCTTCCCAAGATTGATGCATTGAAGCATGAATTGGAGGCATTTTACGGGAAGAACCCTATGGAGTCCAAAGATATGTCACGAATTGTAAACTCAAATCACTTTGATCGTCTGTCTAAGTTGTTAGAGGAGAAGGAAGTTTCTGAGAAAATCGTCTATGGTGGTGAAAAGAACAGAGAGAACCTGTGAGTTCCTCTTTTTTTAATCTTCTCTATTGATAGCATTTGCCTTTTGCTAATCTTTTTGTCTCAACCCTTTAGGAAAATTGCTCCAACAATCTTGCTTGACGTTCCATTAGATTCCCTGATCATGAGTGAAGAAATATTTGGTCCTCTCCTCCCAATCATCACGGTATGAACAATTTTTTTATTCTTTACAAGCTCTGCTTCATATGTGACAAATTTAACAATCTCTTTTGTTCTGCACAGCTCAACAACTTGGAAGAGAGTTTTGACGTGATTCGTTCTCGACCTAAGCCACTTGCTGCATATCTGTTTACACAAAACCAGAAGCTGAAAGAGAGATTCGCCATGACGGTTTCCGCTGGAGGCATAGTGGTCAACGACATAGCTGTTCATGTAAAACAATCACTAGCAAATATTTATATCTGATCTATACAAGCTAACTCATCATTGTACTAAAGCTCGATAATCGATATTTTGCAGCTTGCACTTCACACATTGCCGTTTGGAGGAGTCGGTGAAAGCGGAATGGGTTCTTACCATGGTAAATTCTCATTTGATGCTTTTAGTCACAAGAAGGCTGTTCTCTACAAAAGCTTTTTAGGTGATTCATCAATCAGGTATCCACCATACTCTAGAGGAAAGCTTAGATTGTTAAAGGCACTTGTCAACAGCAATCTTGTGGAAATATTCAAAGTCCTTATAGGTTTAGCTTAAAAGGCAAAAAGACAGAGGACAACACATCTCCATTGTATCTTACTTTTCTTGGTTTTTGAACTTGGTTGTTATTATGTTTTGAATGTTGATGAACATTTGAATTGAAAGTCGATAAATAAACAGATTTGTGATTTTCAGTTTGATATGTAAACCGGTTTCTTCATTTCAACTTGGTTGTTTACTTTAAACGAGTCATGTATTCTCTCTCTAGATTCAAGCTTTGTTTCTTTGTGTATTTAAGCATTGTTAATTATTGAATCAGACATGAAGAGAAAATTGCAGTAACTTCTTCTAAAGTCTGTGATAACCAAAGTGTTCTTGTCTATATTCTTGATCAACATTGATTGTCCTATGACTAGGACCTATCACTTAACCACAGTAGATTTATCTTATAATGTAAAGACAGAGGACGAGACATCCCCTTGTATCTTACTTTCTTGGTTTTTCAGATATTGAACTTGGTTGTTTAAAGATATATGTTTTGAATGTTGATGAATACTTGATTTGAATGTCGATAAATAAACAGATATGAGATTTTCAGTTTTATATAGAAACCGGTTTCTTCATTTCAACGTGGTTGTTTTACAAAACAAAGATGACAAGTAGTAAAGAGTCTCTTTGATTTTTTTTTATCTAACCATGTTTGTCAAAGCTCCCTTGAAAAAAAAGGGAAAGAAAGATTGTATTAGCAAGAACCTTGAAGAATGCTCTGAATCTCTGCCCTTTGATCATCTGTAAGTTGTTGTGGGAACTTAGTCCGAAACCGAACTCTCAAATCTCCTCTCTTCTTCTCTTTCTCCTTTCGGTTTGGCATACCTTTGCCTTGAACCACTGTAACGTATCCAGGTTCAATGATATCTTCTATCTTCAACCTCATGTTGTCACCATCAGGTAAAGCAACAGAGAGCTCGCAGCCCGTTAAAGCTTCGAGTAGAGACACTTCCACCTCCATTTCAAGGTCGTCTCCTTCTCTTTTAAACACATCATGCTCTTTCTCGACTATCACGAATGTCAAATCAGCAGGTACACTCCCCATTGCTTCGTTTCCTTTTCCTTCGAATGTTACTTTCGTTCCTCCTTTCCATCCCGGTTTCACTTTTATCTCCACCGTCTCTTCCTCCTCGCTCATTTGTCTACACAACAAAAGGTAATCTCTTTAGACCCGGGACCAAAGCATGTAATATAGTTCCGTCCCAAGCGTCACTAAGATTAGTATAATCCAAGCTGAGTCTTTAGTATAAAGAAAACAAACCCTGAGGTTGTAATCACATCTCTCTTGATCTTGATCTTCTTGGTGCATCCGTTGCATAGCTCCTCGAGCGTGCATCTAAGTTTCTTCTCCGTTGGAGGAGGTTTCGCCACTTTCGCGGATGAGCTCGAGTACAAGATTGGGTTTGCTAAGCTCCTTGGCACCGTGGTCGTCGATGATCTCATAAGCGTCGGCATAAATCCAGACGAATCTGTCCTGTTGCTGCTGCTTTTGCTCCTCCCTATGAATGATAAACTCCGCATTGACGGATTCCGATTCGTCGTGGTCGTCGAGTTGGCGGCTGTAGCCGTGTTTTGGCTGCAGCTTCTTGAAAGAGATATTGGCTTCTTGCTCCCCACGAAACTCGCGCTGTCGAATCTATAGCTACGAACCTTGCAAAGACTCACACCTTCAACCTTATTAGCCGTCGCTTCCTTTGAAAATATTACCAATATGTCAATAATATGAAATCAATATTGAGTTCTCTATCAATTAAAATCCAAAACATATTGTAGGTCAAAGCCAGAGATTTGAGTTCATGTTTCCACCGTGAAAATTTTTGTGTATTTTGTAAATTTGTAATATCGTTATTACCTGGAAATTGAAGGCGTTTGGATCATTATTAGGGACGTTGAGTTTGTTGTGTTCTTCTTCATGGCGTTTGGGTTCGGTGTGAGGGTTTCGTTCGTGTTTGTTAGCCTTATGAATATGATTAGGCTTGTCACGAGGCAAAAACCTTGAGATTGATCGGCAAAGTTTGAAGATATCACGAAGGAGGAAGCTACGTTTCTTCGCCGATGGCTTAGCCACCCCTTGTGTTGCCATCCACGGCGGATAGAGAAAGAGAAAGGAGAGAGAGAGAGAGAGAGAGAGAGAGAGAGGAAGACAGAGAGACGTTTTTTTTTGTTTGTGTTGGTGAAAGAGATGGACGATGGAAAAAAATGTTAATACAACTGTAACGTTTTTTTTTTTTTGTAACTTCCTTTTTTAGCTCAAAATCTTCTTTTGCCTTTGAAGGAAAACAGGTAAGAAACGCATCAAGATAAGAAACGCTCATCTGATCAATCTAATTATTAATTAGAAGATGATTCGTTTTATTTGACCTCATTATAACTCGTCATAATTATCCTAGTAATGTATATGCATTATGCACATATGACAAACAAAAAGATATTGTCCACAATATTAGGAGTTGACTTTTGATAAATATATGATATCGTATTATGATTATCGATATCCATAATCATCGCACCACATTATGAAAAATTGTAAACCATTAGCATCAACTACCAAAAAAACAAAATCCATAATCTATGATGTTCCAAAAAAAAAAGAATAAATGAAATGATAAATCAAATATTTTCAAAATGGGAAATTAAGAAATATTCCAATCTTTTTTACATAAAAAAGGAAATATATTAAAATATTCCATTTTTCTACAGATTTCAATATTCCAGTTTTCATAGTTTTCACGATTTTTTTGTGTGTGCTGTCAACACGGAAGGAGTTACCGCATTTTCTCACTAATGACATGGCATTTCAATCATTCTACAGTATCTCTTTCAACGACTAATTCCCCGAGACACATAAAAATCTGGTTTTTTTTTTTTTTACTACTGAAGGCGTCTACGAGTGGATAAAGGTGATTAAAATCGCATTTGGCAAAACATCTAAAGTGAATAATATTCATGCACTGCACCACCATTTGGTTACGACTTCGACAACATAATATTACTAATCGCTGAAAAGAAATGATAACCCTTTTAGCCAAGAATTGTAACGTTTTTTTTTTGTAACTTCCTTTTTTAGCTCAAAATCTTCTTTTACCTTTAAAGGAAAACAGGTAAGAAACGCATAAAGATAAGAAACGCTCATCTGATCATCTAATTACTAATTAGAAGATGATTCGTTTTATTTGACCTCATTATAACCCGTCATAATTATCCTATATGATATCATATTATCATTCACAGGCTCATCGCACCACATTATGAAACCATTTAGCATCTCAACTACCAAAAAACAAAATCCATAAACTCGAATCTATGATTTTTTTTTTTAAAGAAGGAATTAATGAGAATAATAAACCAAATATTTTAAAAATGGGAAATTAAGATCGGTTGCTTTAATAAAATGAAAAATATGGAAATATTACAAATTTTCTTACAGAAAAAAAGAAATATACGTCTGGTTAAAAAAAAAAATTTCCACTGTGGTACATTGAACGGAAATTGTTTTATAGTTTTCACGGTTGTTTTTTTTTTGTGTGCTGTCAACACGGATGGAGTTACCGCGTTCCCTAAACAAATCGTTCAGTATCTTTTCCTACTAAAACAAAAATTTGGTATTTTTTTTCTACATAAACGTTTTAACAATTCAAAAACTAGACCTAAACTCTGATTTTTGTGGGCAAAACAAAATTGATCATGACAGAAGTTAGTCAAACGTTGAGTTTTGCTGACTCAGATGACACGTGTGCATTAAAACGATAATGTAACATTTAAAAATTAAAAATTAAAAAAATCACAAAAATCAAAAAAAAGAAAATTTTAAGTAAAATTATTTAAAAATCAATTCTGGTTTACAAAGTTTGTAACTTACATCATCTCCATCCCCACGCCATTTTCCACATCAAACGCTATTTATGCAGTAAATCCTCTCCATCCCCACACCATTTCCCACTCCAAAATAGAGGGATGAACAGTATCATGCAATATTTGGCGTGACACTGTTCATCCCTCCATTTTGGAGTGTTTTTTATAACATTAGTCCTTCAACTCTTATATGTTATTATTTTATACTTAAATAAATGCTTTATTTTTCTTTTATACATAAATATTTTTATAAATAACAAAAATAATTATTTACATTAAGAACAATTTAAAATATAACAATAAAATATATTTAAATAATACAATAACAAACAAACTCTTAAATT
This sequence comes from Alliaria petiolata, assembly GCA_020283515.1. Taxonomy (NCBI): domain Eukaryota; kingdom Viridiplantae; phylum Streptophyta; class Magnoliopsida; order Brassicales; family Brassicaceae; genus Alliaria; species Alliaria petiolata. Next base: position 49,629,528 of record JAHZTW010000003.1, read on the forward strand.
AAAAATACATAAAATAACAAAATTACAAATAAAACACAACAATAAACTACTAAATTAATAGTTTCCTAAATCGCTTCCAGATGTACCAATATCATTAAAAATTTGTTCAAACGAATCAGGTGCATGAGTAGTATCTTCAGATCGTTGTTGATCAACCCGGTTTTGCAAAATTCGTGTTTGTTCAGCCTGAATATATGCACGAATATTCGGATCTTGTATGGAACTCAAGTCCCGAAGTAAAATTTTGTTTTCTTCCTTGAGTTCTTTCAATACAAAATTCATACTTTGAATCTCCAAAATGTGTTCTCTTTGTGAATTTGTCTTCTCTAGTTGCTTCAAAAGTTGTTTGGTTCCTTCTTCCAAAGTGTTGATAACAAGAGATGTTTGATCATCGGTTTTTCTTTTCAATTTGGATTTTTTAACTCCAATTGGTCGCTGAGTCGGAGATACACCAATAATGTCGTCATCATTATCTAGGTTCAAAGAAAATGAAGACAAAACTGGAGATACTTGTGTAGTAGAATCATTTGTAGGATTTTCGGACTCTGAAGATGTGTACCCAAAACCGCATAGGTTAGAGACCTTTTTAGCATGGATGACACCATATTTAAATTTTTCAAAATTCTTGATAATGTTCTAAACATGATCAAATTTCCAGCCTTTTTTGAACTTTGGATCTTCTGCTAACATTAATTTGGCTTGATTTAACTGAAGACCAATAAAAGTAAATTAAAACAAATATAAATAAATTGACAAATATAAATAAATTGACAAATTTAATGTTAATACTCACAATAGCATCATTTGAAGCACCACTTTGACGTTTGTTTTCACATTTAGAGTAACAACTAAATAGCTGCAAAAACAGTGTGACATTTCGTGATTGTGAAATCGTGTAAAAAAGACACAAATGTCATCGAGAAAACAAGAAGTTAACCCTTCTGTCGACGATGACGGTATGCTCCACGCAATTTGAATCTTTCGTGATAAAGCAACGCTTTGTAACGGGTACGTCAAGATTGATAAGTATAATGTGGAGAATAAGACTAGAACTCTGGTGATCCCTAATGTGGTTTCCAGATTCAATGGCATGCCAACATCCATGGCTCGTGGAGCTTTGACAGCGTTAAAGTTTTATCTGGACAGTATAATCTGATCAACGACATTAGATTGACGAATACGAGCCACATTTTCTTCTACAACTGTCATTTAACTTATAAAAATCTGATTTTCCGTATATCGTACGATTAATGTCTGATGGAGATATCGAGACGATCAGGCGGCACAATTTCCATAGGAACTTAGGGATGAATCATGACGATTCACTCGAAAGCAAAGAGACGTTACAGTCCAGTTCCGCTGTTTCTAACGTTTTTCGGTTTAATTCTGCTGGGAGGAAACAACGAGACGTTCTGGTTTTCGATGACGTCTTTGTCTTTCTTACACGACTTCGTGATCACGAATATCACATAGTTTTGCAAAGATTCAGTTTATTACTCCAAGTTACAAAATTTGTAAACCAGGATTAATTTTTTTAATTATTTTAATTTTTAATATTTTTTTGGTTTTTTTAATGCCACATCTTCTTTTTATTGACACACATGTTAGCAAAACTTAACGGTTGACTAACTTCTGTTACAGTCAACTTTGTTTTACGCACAAAATTCGGAGTCTGGGTTGGGTCTTTGAATTTTTAAGGCGCTTAGATAGGAAAAAACGTCAAGTCTTGTTTGGGTAAGAAAATGCACCGCATGGTTTTTTTTCATGAATTCGACTTTTAAGTAGAATACACCTAAATCATGGGGGCTTTGATCCGTTGCACGCCTACCTGCACCACTTAATCGTCCGCAGAAGCCGTGTTTTTGAACAAGGCCTAAGACGCATACACATTCAGGTTTTTTTAACTACTGAAGGGGTCTACGAATAATTAAAAATTATTGAAATCGCTCATATTTAGAGCAAACATTCAATCATTACACCACCACCACTTTCTCACTAACCAGTAACAAAGAAAATGATAATACTTTAACCATGGATATTAAAAAAATTGATGATTAATATAGACTAAAGTTGGTTTCTTTGCATTTGCTTTTCTGAAAAAGATTAGAAATATTGATATTGATTTGCACAAATTTTTTCACTTTATTTCCTTCTTTATATCATAACTAGAATAGAATCAGCATATATGCAGTTTTTATTAAGCTATTTAAATTTGTAAAAATAAATTAAAAACAAAATCTGATACTCTATAAGGAAAAAACAAAATTTAATTTTATTAATATTTCCAAATATATATGTTTTAATATTCTTATATGAATTATTTTTACTTCTAATGCCTTATCTATATATAAATAAAATTATTTATTCTAAAATTTTAACGAATTATTTATCCGACTTTTATCATAACTAAAATCTATATTAGGATCCGCGTATACGCAGGTTTATAATTATAAAATTTAAAACCTGTTAATTTTTTTTTTAAATATAAAACAATTCGGATCACTACTGAAAAATATATGAAAAACAAAAAATCTAAATCTAAGAGTTATTTATTTATTTTAATTATCATTTATTTTTAGTTAAAATATTCAAAACACATAATCTGTTGCGGGTCCTAAGCAACATTAACCATACTTCCATATAGTTCACATACTTTATCAATTATCTTTTTCTGTTCTGCTGCATTAAAAACTTGGGTATGCAATTCGAATCATTCGAGTATGTTAACGATCTCACATTAAATCTTTTCAAGCAAATAAATCTCTCTTTCTCTTCACATTCATCTCTCGTATATGATCTTTCTGATCTCTAGAGAAATTATGCTTCTAAAGGCTCGCATCAAAAAGATCTTTACATGATTATTGCTATCTTTCTCTTCATTGAGCTCATCTTCTTCTAATTCCATCTATTTTTTTTTAATTGAAATATATACTAGTTAATCTAATTGACTCTTTGTTTTTATTTTCATTTTCTTAAATTGAAATAGATCATTTTGTTTTATTTATTTTTCTTAAATTGAAATATATCCTAGTTAATTTTATTTTACTTTTTTTTAATCTAAATCGATAAATTTAACATTTTTTTTTTTTGGAAATTCCTTTTTTATTTTAAAATAATATTTTACCAATACACGTATCAATATCTAAATCGATAAACTTAACACATGTAAAAATCTTTCCTTTTATTTCATTTATTTCTCTTTTAAAAATAGATGTATTTTCCTTTTTCTTTTAGGATTACTATATTTTTTTATTTATAATATAGTTTGATCAAAACACGTGTCAAAATCTTATCGATTAAATTGTCATGTGTCGCGATCATGTGAATTACGAACTTTGACACATCCAACTTTATATAATAAAATATTTGTTTTTGGTATTTTGACATTAATATAAGTCCATAATATTGATATAAATTAATTTAATATTTATGTCTTCAAAATATCAGATTTTCTTGTAGTTTATTAATATTGGTGTTGTAGAAGAAACTACAGCGGTCAAAATTTGTAAATATAAATTGGTGTGGGTCGTTTTTTACATTAACAAATAAATGAATGGCTTATCAAGCAATACACAAGAAACTGCACTCAAAGAACGTGCCGGATCGGTTAAAACCTAATCATAGAGCAAGATTGAACAAGAATAGAAGTAAATGGTTTTTAGTATTGATGATTTAAAGTGTTTACAAGAGAAAAAAAACAGAAAACATGTACAAATAGCTTGTAGAGAGAAATGTGTAGTGTAGGTTGTGAAAGAATGATTCGGTCCCTTGATCCCTGCTCCTCATCTTGTTTTTATAGCTCTAAAACCGTGTTTAACGTCCCCATTCTCCATTTACTCTGCTTGATTCTGTGATGATTGCATTTACTTCAGTGGATTCCGCCGTTTATGATCAAAATATTGAATTACTCTGTTTGAATAATTCCTCAGTCCATCCTCGAAGTCGACTCTTGGTTTGATCTGTGGTTTTGACTTCCGTCGCTTCTCCTCAGACTGAACGAGTTTTAATGCTTGACTTCGATTCAAACCCTTCCACTTCGGTAAGTAAGTTGACTTCGTGACGAGCATTGGATTTTATCGCTTAGTGGGCCGGAATTTGCATGCCAACAGTTAGCCTCCCAATTTCTTAAATCGGATTTAAATCCATTTAATGAATTTACTTGCAGTTTCTTGGTTAATTAGAATTCCGATGAAAATATTTGAATTTCCTCCTTTCTTCGTACTTCTTCGAATTGTTCATCTTTATGTAGTCGATTTTCTCTTCAATCCTCTGATGGGACCTTTCAATGTATGGTTGAAGTCGACTTATTCGGACAAATATTTGAAAGTAAATCGAGCTGCTTGTGAAATCCCCTAAGTGATTGAGTTTATTCTCTTCAGTGATGACGACACTCTCGAGAGTGCCCCTCCTGGGTATTTTTTTTGTTTATGAATCTTACTTCGGTGGATGCAGACTCTGATTCCCTGTTCTATAACTTTTGTTGGAATTTCTAGCTAGCGCTGGGCTTTGTCTTTCCTAGTTGTCGCCAAATTGTCTTCGACAACTCTTGGGGTTACTTGCGCTTTCTCAAGACGCCATAGATTCTTTTCATGACCATGACTTCTTTTGTCTCTAAAATTATAAGAAGTCAAAACTCTTGAGAACTTTTAGTTTTATTGCCAAGTCTGGGCTGAGGATCATCGATAAGATACTCGGAATGAAGGATCTCTGGTGGCACCCTTACTTTTTCTTCAGGCTCAACGATGGTTCGATTTTCCCTCGGTTGATTACCCCTTTACCGTCTTGGAGTATAACGTCTACGGGAGGGTCCGTCCTTTAGCTTTTCTAGATTTGTACTCTCCTATTGATTCACAGTCTTTTTCGTACTTTTTGTTGTCTAGATGTGAACAAATGATTCTCGGAAAGCGACCGGTTCAAACGCCTGTTTGAGCACTTGAAAGGACGGGAATGTTCTTAGGGGTAGTGACCTTCTGGCATTGATTGTTGTCATGCCTTTTGACCTTTCTCACCCGAATGGTAATTTTTGTATGCCCGATGTTGTAATTGTTTTCCTTTTAGGATGTGTTGTGATTTCGATGTTGTGTTGTAGATGAGCCGTCCGACACAGAGGAGATTCCCAAGAAGAAGAAGAAATCCAAGGTAAAGGCCTCTCATGTCATCTTAGTGACACCAACGAAAGCGAGGTCTTCGAAGAAAGGTATCTTGATGCTCTTTAATCGGCGAGGTTTTATTATTATTATTATTATTTTTAAATCCTTTTTTGTTTTCAGGTCATTCTTTAGCTTCAGCTTCAGCAGGTTCTCTGTATTCTTCAAAGAAGCCTACCAAGAAGAAGGCGAAGAAAGAAAAAGCCAGGCTACCTCGCCTCTCGTGAATGTTTCCCCTGCTACGATAATTCTACTTTCATGGGTTAAAAATCGATTTATATCTAACAACCTAAATCATATTCTCATATGCAATATAGGCAAAACAATACATAGATGAATGAACAAGTTTTGATATTTCACAAAATGATGATCATGAAGGTATTTCTTTGTTCCATAGCAGACGAGCCTACTCGGCAACGCCTTCTCCTATGGAAGCGGAGCTTCTAGCACTCCTCTGGGCTATAGAATCTCTCTCCAATATGTCTCCGACCAAGGTCATTTTTGAATCTCCCTTTGGTCTTGCTAGAGAAGCTTTGCTCAATCCCTCACGATTCCCTCATCTGAACGATCTGTTGGGACAAATTCTCACGCTCCTAACTACATTTGAATCATGGAGTTTGGAATATATATCTGAGGACAGCAATAATGTTGCCAATGCAATCGCAGAGAGTGTCACGAAGGGAACAAGATACCACCTTATATTGCCCACCAGGGTCCAGCCTGGCTACACAATCTTATTGCGTCAGAAGCTGCGGTGAGCGGTTAAGGAGCGCTTAGCCTTATCTTATTATTGGGTTGGCATAATTTCATCTCAACATCCGATGTATGCTTTTCCCTTTCTCCTTTTCGCAACATTTTTTAAGATGCTAGTGTTGAGTCGAATTGACTCCTTATGCTGTAAGATGCCTTCTGGTGTCATGATAACCTATTTGGTTCCCCTTCAATAATAGTATGATTTCAGTGTTAACAAAAAAGAGTCAGCTCTCGCGCTCTAAAGATATAGTCTATCAATTTTATTTTTGGTCAATCATCTCGTGGTGTTCGAGCGATGATTTTCCTACATCAAGTGCTAGGTGACCAATCTAACATCATGCATTAAGAACATGAAATACATAAGATTACTTATATCTAATGCAAGTACAACTCTAGAAACTACATCTATTTACCAAACCATAAATAATCCCCTTTTGAGACCCTTAATCCCAACAATCTAATACTCACTACACATCAAACATCACTACACATCAAACAATCAACAACAATAACAACAGTAGCAAACATCATATTATTAAAGTACTGAAAGAGAATAGGGTTCATACAACAATTCTTGGTGATAAAATAAGGATGAAATCTTCACCTAAAGCAACAAAGTAGCAAAGTAACAAACCTAGAACAATAAAATATATTAAAGTTTTGTGAATGATTGTGGTGGCTCTCTCATTCTTCTATGGCGTTTTTCTGTGTATATATAGAGTTATAGGGCCGGTTTGGGCGAATTGGTGAAGAATTCACAAGTTTTGGGAGAGAAATGGAAACTTTTCATTTTTTCGAAACTCCAACCAATCGACTTAAGATTGGTTCGATCGATTTATGTCTTCATTCGATCGATCCAATTTAGATTGGATTGAACATGCGGTCGATTGAATCATTCCAGGAACTTCTGCTCGAACTGGATTAATCACCCGATCGAATGTCAATGCTAAACATGCAATCACAAAATTTGTATTAGTTTGACGTTGTTTTCTTAATTTATCAAACAAAAGGGGTTGAGAACTTGATACTATGGGCAAGATGCTCGGTCAAAGGAACCCAAAATAAAACAAAATAAACCGGTTGGTGGATCAAAGTGTACCACATGAGTTGTAGATGTCTCGTGATAAAAACACAATTTCTTGTAGAGGTTTGCTAGAAAACAAAATTCTTATTTTATAGATGAAGAAAATAATGATACTAGCCAATTACATCAAAGAGAAAAAGAGAACAATATATATATTTTTTTTTTGACGACAGAAAAAGAGAACAAATTACAAGAAAGTCAAAAGAATTTAATGGAAAACATGATTTGTGACAAGTGACAACTAACTGAATCAAGAGAAATATCAAGCTGCTGAATCAAGACAATAATAAACAAACAAAAATTATGAGATTAGTTTTATGAAAAAATCATATATTGTTTACCTTTCTTGCATTTGATGCAAATAGCATAAAAAGGAAAGTTCGGATTTCCTTTTCTCTTGTTGACCGCTCTTTGAATTTTCTCATTGGCTTGGTGTCTTTCATCCTTGGTGGGCTTAGCCTTTGGTTGAAAGCAAAGGCCGAAAATCTCGTTGGCTTGAATATAGTCCATCATATTAAGCTTGTCTCTTATACACATCTAGATGTGTATAAGAGACAGGAGCTACTCTTTCAAATTAAGAGATCAGTTGCAGTATTTAAGGATAGAATCTACAGGAAAAGGATAGTCATACAACAGTTTTCTAATTTCGAATTAAGTTAAGAAATAATATGGAATTAAAAGATAAAAAGCAATTAAAAGCGATGTAAACTTCAGGAGACAAAACGCTAGGTTTAGGGAGATTCTCAGGTGATCCAAATTCTAGGTCTAGGAGAATGTTAGGAATTATTAACCACTGTTCTTGAACTTGAAACACTAATGTAAAATCAACCAACTCTCGCTGCGAAGATTATCTATGCCTAAATTCCAGAAAACCAAATCTCTTTGCGAATTCAAACAATTCAGATAAGTATTAATATCAGGTTCAATTGTTCCCAAAATCCTAAAAGAAATCTCTTTGCGAATAGGTATTTTGCTCATCTAACATTAGTTCAGGCAATCAATAATACTCTCGAATCTATTAATTAACCTAAGCTCAGATTCTAGGTCATGAAGCTAGAATGGAAACTTCAGCTGATTTCCTTTTTTGATGGAAGTCCGAAATCTTTGGTCGGCTCGTCTGGTGTCGATCGACACTGATGGTGTCGATCGACACCTTGCGTGTGAATCTACTCTTCCGACTTCATCACTTCGGTTGCTTCTCCAAAATGCTCCGAAATGTTCCAGAATCTCCAACTTTGCTCCAAACATAGTCCAACCTGTAAAAGACTCAAATAGACTCGAAAATAGTATAAAGACTCAATAAAAACACTTATATCATGGTCCAAAAACGGGTAAAAACCATGATATATCAACTCCCCCAGACTTAGCCTTTGCTTGCCCTCAAGCAAAACAGAAACTTAGACTGAAGTAGACGTTTGAAAACAGGAGTTTTCGAGTACCTCTTCAGAACGCCACATTGATTAACACTTCTTGAATCCACATGCTATAGAGCTAACCTTAGGAAATGTTCAGTGTACTTACCACAAGCTTAGCAATCCCCCAGTTCAAATCCAGATCCTTTCCTTGGTAAAAGATTCGAACTCTAACATTGGTGATGCCATAGAACTTTTCTGATTCTTTTCCTTTCCTTAGTACCAAAACAAGATATTCTCATACAGCTCCCCTATTTTCTCTTCCCTTAGTCAACCTCTGCCCATTTTCAGGGTGTTCTAAGATCTTTTCATTGACTCTTCTTATTCTTTTGAAATCTCTGGAAATAGTGCTACTCTCTACTTGTGTTCCTTGTGAGGAGACATGTTCAAGAGCATCACTAATATTGTTCCTTGTGAGGAGACAGGCTCATGACAAAGACACTATTCCCAGACTTAAACTCTTTTTCTTTCTTTTCTCAAGGGAAGATCAAGGAGAGACTGCAATTGCCTATCTGTTCGGACTGAAAAAGGAATCAAGTTCTGCGCATACCTAGTTCTTTGTAAGGGGATCTGAACTCGCCCTGTTAGACTGATTCCACTTGCAGCTTTCTACTTAGTAAGTCCTGCAATCAACTCTTATAGCAATTGTTCTTTCAAGTGTCAACTTCTGTGGTTTAGTTCTTCTGAAAACTGAAAATTCCAACTGATTTTTACTCAATAAAACAAAATTTTTGAAAACTTTTTGACTCTCAAAACAAAACACAAAGTCAGTAATCTCCTCCCCCACACTTAAACAACACTGTCCCCAGTGTTATCAAGCCCGAAGTTGGTTAAAAGAAAAATTAGAAACAACAGAAAAGACCAGATAGAAGACTTACCTTCGTCTGCGCGTGTTGTCGATCGACACTATAGGATGTCGATCGACACAGATCAATGTCGAGTCCAATGTCTCCTTTTTTCAACTGACTGAAACTAGGACTTAAGTAAAACTAAAACGAAATGTAAATAAAAACCGTACCTAACAGTGGGTTGCCTCCCACTCAGCGCTCGTTTTCAGTTATTAGCTTGACTGTGTCGGGGTTCAGACGTCTAGTGGATCAGAGGGTGGCATTGAGTGCTTCCCAGACTTATGTCTTCTCATCCATGGTGGTGTATAGGCATTAGGTGCATGTAAGCGGCAAAGGAAATGAGGAACAACAGCAGGGTGGGCCTTGAGTTCGGGTAAGACACTTCGTTTTTCTGCAGCATCATCAAAAGAAATACCAAGCCTACTACGAAAATCTCGTGGCTTGCCTAAGCGTGAAACATCTTTTGAACCTTTAAAGTACTTATTGAGAGGATCAGGGGGTTTGAAATTGATTCCAGGAAATGCGTACCTTTGCTTTCTTCGAGGTTTATGAGCTGAAGGATGTGGAGGCATCTGTTTGACAGCATATGATGGATTTGCAGGATTGGAAACAAATTCTGGTATTCTTCGCGTAGGGTGTCGATCGACACTAGTAGTGTCGTTCGACACCAACTTTGTAGCTCGAGTTTCTGCACTTTTTCTCCAATTTAGCTCTGCTATCCTTGCCTCCATCACAAAGACGTCTTCCTCCATCAACTTGGCATTGTTTAGACCTTCATCCTCGCCCAAAGTCCTGAAGATATGATTATTTCCACTCCAATCTTTTAGCTCCACATCTTTCTTAAAATTCTTAGCTAATGTCTCTTGAATAACCAGTTGGTTCACTTGCTCCTTAGAATCAGCTTCCTTGACATTCCCAGCAGTAGTGTCATCCAAACTTTCCATGATTGGACCTTCATCTATGAACATCTCTACCTAAAAAGCTTGACCATCAATGGTGGATGGTCCTCTTAATTTGTCCATGTCAAAGTTCATGACAACTTCACCTAAATCAAGCTCCATTTTCCCTCTTCTCACATCAATGATGGCACCAGCTGAAGCCAAGAATGATCTTCCTAAAATAAGAGGATCTGCAGGCTCTTCATCGTACTTCAAAACCACAAAGTCTGTGGGAATTATGCAGCCTTCAATCTTCAGGGGAACATCTTCTAAGACACCTTCTGGGAATCTCTTTGATCGATCAACTAGGATTAGAGAGATTCTGATTGGCTTGAAATCATTCATTCCAAGTCTCACAGCAACCGAGTATGGTATCAAGTTGATACTTGAACCTAAATCGCAGAGAGAACGAGGAAACGTTCCTGTTGATATTGAGCAATCTAGCACAAAGTTTCCTGGATCAGGTAACTTCTCTGGAATCTTCCTCTGCATCACAACACTAACTTGTTCAGAAACCCACTTCTTCTTCTTTTTTCTTGGAACTATGTTCAAGAGAATTGCATTCATATCTCTGGTAAGCAATGCTCCTTCTTCGGGACTCACACCATTTGCAACCATTCTCTTGACATATCTTCTTAATGCAGGTGAAAGTTAGACTGCATCAATTAAGGGTAGCTCAACCATCAGCTTACTCATCATCTCCTTGCATCTAGCTTCCTCTCTCTCCTGTTTAGATCTTCTGGGAGGCAGGTGATAGGGTATCCTAGGTTTATACACCCTTTCCTCTTCGAGTTTTGAAGGTTCAACGCGATTTGGTGAAGTCTAGGCATGGTGTCGATCGACACCAGCATTGTGCCGATCGACACACGGGCTCGAGCTTTGGACTTCGCAAAGTTCTTCAGGTGTCGATCGACACTCTGCTGTGTCGATCGACAATGGATATGCAGGGGCGTTTGGAGCTTCTTCTTTGATTTCCTCCAACTCCACAAGGTCTTTAACACTTAGATTCTTCTTCTCCTCTGGTTCCCGCTTGCTTCTGCTCCTTGTTGTGATGGCATTGACATGGTGTCTGGGATTTGTATCAGTCTTCCCAGGAAGAAATATTTCTTGCCTCTTCAAAGCTCCAGCAGTTTGAGCTACTTGAACATCCAATTGCCTGACATGAGTACCTAGATACTCAATTTTTCCATTCAGATCTATGTACAAGGCATCAATCTTCCCATTGAACTCCATGTTCATCTTCTGTTGACCCTCCAGAATTTGCTCTAGCATAGATTCCATCTTATTGTCTTGTGCAAGAGGCTTTTGGTAAGAGGAAGAACCATAAGTTCTGTTGAAATTGTTGCTCTGAAAAGGCTTATGGTAGGAAGAACCATAGCCTTGCTGATTGTTGAACCTCTGTCCTTGAAAACCAGCACCATTGATGTAGTTGACCTCTTCTTGCTCTCGCTCAAAGGTCTCTACTTCATTAGCAAAATGGACTTGCTTCTTTCCCATCAAGATGTCCAGCTTCTTGTTGACTTCAGCAATTTGGTTTCCTCCAGCTACTCCTGCGTTTTGTCTTCTCTCGAAGTCTGCATTCTTGGTGCTGTTACTAGAGGCCAAATTCTCTATAAGCTCTATCGCACCTTCTGGGAATCTTGTGTTGAAGTTGCCATTGCTCGCAGCGTCTAAGACCATCTGGTATCTCCAATCAATTCTGCGGTAGAATATTCCGATAAGTTGCGGCTCGCTGAATCCATGATGTGGGCAGTCCCTCTGGTAAGATATGAACCTCACCCAAGAAGCCTTGAATGCTTCAGTGGGTCCTTGAGAGAATGTAGTGATCTTCATCCTCAGCTCCTCGGATCTCGCGTCATCAAAGAAATTGCATAAGAATGCATTCTTTGTGTCTTCCCATGTAGTCAAAGATCCTGGTGGCAATTGCTTCAGCCAGTGTGATGCATCTCCAGTAAGCGAGTAAGGGAAAAGCTTGCAGAAGAGATAATCATATGTAACTCCATTAGCCTTGATGCTTGAGGCTAAGTCCTGGAATCTCTCAACGTGGTCCATGGGATGCTCATTAGGAAGACCATGGAAAGGATGCTGAGCCACCAATGTGTAGTAAGCAGGCTTCAGCTCGAAGTCATTCCTTTGGAATGCAGGAGGACGGATCGCAGCTCTATTAGCATAGAACTGATATGGGCGGTTGTACTCGCCTAACGTTCTTCCACGTCCAACATCTGCAGGGGCGATTTGTATTGCTGGTTCGACTATGACGGCGCCAGCCTCATCAAGTCTCTGTCCTTGGGCGTTCCTTCTGTTGCCCTGTAGGTCAACAAAGTCGCCACCTTCGTATCGTATCATGATCACATGATCAGCCATCTCTGTCCGCGCAAGGTGTCGATCGATGCTGTTAGTGTCGATCAACACTGAGGTTTGGTGTCAATCGATGCTAGATGTGTCGATCGACGCTCTTGCAGTCTTGCGGTTCGTACGTTCCAAACGACTTATTTCCTGGTTGAGTGCGATTAGTTCTTTGTCTTTGTTGCTTCTGGTACTTAGCATGCACCTGAAAGCAAAATGTAAAAACTAAATTAGTAACCAAAAACAAAAATTAAAAACCTAGACAAAATTCTAATACTAGAAATCTGTAGGCAACTAATCTCCTTCCCCGGCAACGGCGCCAAAATTTGATATGCTCTCAAATTTACCCTAGAGCTACTCTCTCAAATTAAGAGATCAGTTGCAGTATTTAGGGATCGAATCCACAGGGAAGGGATAGTCACACAACAGTTTTCTAATTTCGAATTAAACTAAGAAATAATATGGAATTAAAAGACAGAAAGCAATTAAAAGCGATGTAAACTTCAGGAGACAAAACGCTAGGTTTAGGGAGATTCTCAGGTGATCCAAATTCTAGGTCTAGGCGAATGTTAGGAATTATTAAGCACTGTTCTTGAACTTGAAACACTAATGTAAAATCAACCAACTCTCGCTGCGAAGATTATCTATGCCTAAATTCCAGAAAACCAAATCTCTTTGCGAATTCAAACAATTCAGACAAGCATTAATATCAGGTTCAATTGTTCACAAAATCCTAAACCAAATCTCTTTGCGAATAGGTATTTTGCTCATCTAACANGATTAATCACCCGATCGAATATCAATGCTAAACATGCAATCACAAAATTTGTATTAGTTTGACGTTGTTTTCCTAATTTATCAAACAAAAGGGGTTGAGAACTTGATACTATGGGCAAGATGCTCGGTCAAAGGAACCCAAAATAAAACAAAATAAACCGGTTGGTGGATCAAAGTGTACCACATGAGTTGTAGATGTCTCGTGATAAAAACACAATTTCTTGTAGAGGTTTGCTAGAAAACAAAATTCTTATTTTATAGATGAAGAAAATAATGATACTAGCCAATTACATCAAAGATAAAAAGAGAACAATTTTTTTTTTTTGTTACGACAGAAAAAGAGAACAAATTACAAAAAAAAAATCAAAAGAATTTAATGGAAAACATGATTTGTGACAAGTGACAACTAACTGAATCAAGAGAAATATCAAGCTGCTGAATCAAGACAATAATAAACAAGCAAAAATTATGAGATTAGTTTAATGAAAAATCATATACTGTTTACCTTTCTTGCATTTGATGCAAATAGCTTAAAAAGGAAAGTTCGGATTTCCTTTTCTCTTGTTGACCGCTCTTTGAATTTTCTCATTGGCTTGGTGTCTTTCATCCTTGGTGGGCTTAGCCTTTGGTTGAAAGCAAAGGCCGAAAATCTCGTTGGCTTGAATATAGTCCATCATATTAAGCTTCTCGGCTATCTTCTGTTTAGCTTGGTCTGGCAAGGAAGTAAGTTGATCAATGTGTCTTTTAATTAGGGTCATTCGATCGGGGAAATTTGGCCTTGAATCGTGTCAAACGGTTCTATTAACAAATGCAGTTTGTTATCATTAGGGCTTGACTCGAAAAGGACTGTCTTGATTGATTTGATTTAACATGCCTTCTTCACACATTGATTGTATTTGTGATGAATTATTATAGCTCGTTGTCGTGTCATGACTCCTTTAAAAATGATTGGTACTTGCACATTTTTATCTTCGTCTGGTTCTTTTTTTGTTTAGTTCGGTTCTTAGCTTGGCTGATACTTGTTGGTGTTGGCCACTCTTTGATGGCTTTTATGTTCTCTTCATTAATTTGTAATCGCTACGAGCTCTCAACAGTCTAGAAAAACCAATTTATCAGTGAATGTTCACTTCTTGAGATTTGCATAAAGCATTGTCTGGACATTGCCTTGCTGTTCATAAGCGATGTTATCATTTGCTCCGACCATTTCTAAATTCAAGTTTTGAATTTAGAAAACTTACTTGATGATTCCCACATATGACGCCAAATTGTGGATGATAAGATCTTCTTTTTCCAAATGGGTATTCAGAAATAGATGAAAGAACATAAACTCAGGGCTAAGTTTCTTATTTGAAATAATGTTTTTATTCGATGAATTGGTGAATGAAAATAGATGATATAGTATTTGTGTATGATCATGAAAGTGTATTTGCGTGTATATGAATGTGAGTCTCTCTTTTCCTCGCCGTACCTCTTGTATTTTATACTTCTCAAGAAACCTTCAATATCGCCATTAACTCTTGATTAGATGGCATCTACTCTTTTGATTCGTCTGTTTCTTATGTTATGATTTTCAGAGTTTTTGAAGATTGTTGGAAGGTGATCTTTTCGTTTTCACAAATCACAATTATTCCATAATTAATGCAACTTTGACTACACGTTTCTAATTTGATCCTCGACTTTGTATGGACCTCGAGGTTAGTGGACCCATTCAAGGATGTTCTAAAAATGACGACAATTATGATCCAGGTTTGTTTTCTAAGAATTTGTGTGTATTAAAATTTTTAATATTTTTTAGATATAATTTACTAATTAAATATTTTTTCTTTGTAGTTCAATGGTGGGACTTTTACGGAGTTGAAGTTTCTAGGCTACAAATGGCAAGGAAAATTTTGTCTTTAACTACTAGCCTATAGGGTCAAAGTTTTACCCAATAAATCAATACTGCAAATGCACAACAAAGCAGTTGAAGTATAAAGGGTTATCGAATCGCAAAGGAATTAGATTACTACACTACAAAATTTAGATTCAAATTATGCTAAGTCGATTTAAATGAATGTAAAACGAAACGATTTAACTAAAAAGCAATAGGTGATTGATTGAAAGTTCTTAAAATTCAAGAGACTAAAAACGCTAGGCTAGGGTAATTCGTACGTTGAATCCGAGAATGCAGAATGTATAATGTCAGGGAGTTATTTAAAACTGTCTAGAACTCGAAACACAAGTTTAAAACCAATCAACTCTCGCTGCAGAAGTTATCTATCCCTAAATTCCAGAATTCCAAATCTCTTTGCAAATTCAAATAATTCAGGCAAGCATTAAAAACAGATTCGATTGTTCACAAAATCCTTAAACCAAATCTTTTTGCGAGTAGGTATTTTGCTCACCTAAGATTAGTTCAGACAATTAACAATGCTCTCGCATCTATTAAACAACCTAGAGTTTGATTTCTAGGTGATCAATCAAGAAATCAATATAAGCACAAATCCAGATGAAGAACCAATTGATTTTCCCTAATAGTATAACAAATCTACAAACTCATCCTCAACCCTAAATCACCCTAACCTAACTAGCAGATTACTCAGACAAAGAAATTGAAACAAAAATCATGACTAAATAATACTGCATAAAAACAGAAAGAGAAATGATACAAGGGTTCGAAATCTTCTCTAGAAGAGTGCAAAATTGTCTACCTAAAAGCTCTAGATCAAATCTCTCTCTCAGCCTCAATGAAATATAAGATAATGGCTAAAAAATGCCTTAAAAAACATAAATAATTCCCAAAACATGAAAAGGACTAAAGTGCAATAATAATAAGTTTTGGGCCAAAATTATAATTCCAGAAAGTCTTCAAAACTTCGCGTCCAACTCTCGTCCGCGATCGGTGTCTATCGACACCCTCCTAGTGTCGATCGACACCAATACCAAATCTTCACTCCGAGCTCACATATTCAGCAGCATCCACAAAACTCTCCAAAACGCTTCAGATCCCGCATTTGTGCTCCAAACGTTCCTGATCCTACAAAGACTCTAAAAGACCCGAAAGACACGGAAAATACTCTATATACAAAGCCTATATCATGGTCAAAAATGCGGAAAACCATGATATATCAACTCCCCCAGACTTAGCTTTTGCTTGCCTTCAAGCAAAACAAAAACTTAGAATGGAGTCGAGGTTTGAAAACAGAAACAATTAGCAGATCTTAAGAACACCATATTAACCAATACTCTTGAATCCACATGTCATAGAGCCAACCTTAGGTAAAATTTCGGTATACTTACTACTAGCCCTGTCAAGCGGGTCGGATCCGCCCCGCCTGATCCGCCCCGCCGTGGGTTCGGATTATATTTTATCCGCAAAAAGTTAACCGCTTGATCCGCGGGTTGTTAAACAGTTATCCGCACCCGCCCCGCATTAGTCAAGCGGGTTTGTGGGTAACCCGCTACATGTAAAAAAATATGAAAACTACGGGGAAAACGACCGAGAATTAAAAAAAAAAATCAATTATGGACCCAGAAAAATCCAGAAGTTTAGAAAGCGAAGATTCAAAATTTAAGACACGAGAAGAAGATGAAAACGAAGAATCACACATGAATTCGTCAACCTTAGCGGCGATTGAAACCGTCGAACAGAAAAAGAGCTAAAGAAAAACGAAAGCTTTACAACAAATACGATTGAAATGAGAAAAGAGATGATGGAAAAAAAAATTAAAATGCAAAATTGTTAATAGCTATGGTGGCCGCCACATGAGAGAGAAAAAGTGAAAGAGATAATTAGGTTTTTTCTTATTTTTTTTAAGTGACACACACTTTCATTTAAAAACGACACACACTCCCAAACCAGAAAGTAAAAACAACACACACAAAAAAAAAAAACACAGTTTTACATATATGCGGATACCCGCAAATCCGCTTCCCTAAATACTAATGCCTTGAATGGGGACAATAAAAAAGCGGATTTGAGAAAAAAAATATCGAAAACCGCACCTTGCCAGCCAATCAACAAATTTAAGATGATTTGCGTTTAAAAAAAAAAAAAGCGGATTTGACTAGTCATTAATCAACGAATCGCATTTCAAAAACGCTATCTTTCTTTTACCCAGCAGATTGATAAAAAATGCATAATAGATATTTTTTATTTAATTTTTAAAATTCGTTTTTTTAAATAATTAAAATTTACTATATATGACACACTTCTCTCTCTCATTTATGCAACTGAAACACACAACTCTCTCTCACTACGATTTCCTTTTTTTTTTAACATCTGATTTTAACATCACCTTACAAAACACACTATACCAACGCTTTAACATCACACAAACACTGAACCCACCAAAACCCAAAAAAACTTCTTGTCCACTACGCTTTCTCTCAGGTATATTTTTTTTTTTGTTAAATATGTATAATATGCAAATTATAAATTATTTAAGAAACTATAAGTTTTTATTATTTAAAAAAAGTATAATGTTAGATTTAAATTGAAGTATATATAATTATCTACTTGAAAACATTAAATTGTATAAAAAATAGACAAAATATTTAAGGTAATACTATATGAAAGTTTTAAATTGAAGTATATATAATTATCTACTTGAATTAAATATTTGGCAACTTTTTGTAAAAAATTAGATGTAATTATCACATAATTTCTTTAAAAAGTAGATGTATTTTGTAAAAAAAAATTCTCAACATAATTAGTTTACTTAATTCAATTTTTTATTATAATAGGTTACATGAAATTGTAAATAGATTAATATACTAAGTACATATAGTGTTATATCCTACATAATAGTTTATTTTAATAGTAGTATTGCAAAATTAAATATAATAAAATTGAATAAAATTTCATTAATATATTCATAAAAATACTATTATACGATATATATAATGTATATCTCTTCTTGTATACACATATAACATGTATTCATATGAATGTTTTAACTTAAATAATTATTTGATACAAACCAATTATAAGCATTCTTAAATATGTTATACATTAAATAAATAGATGCGTTTGATTATTTATACATGGATACATATCTGAGTTGTTCAGATTGAACATATATATATATATATATATATTTTATTCTTAAAACAAGTTTTTTAATTGGTGTATAGCATAAAAAATGAAAATTATTTTGAAAATTCTATTGAAATTATTATTCATATTTTTAATTAATTTTTTAAAAACTAATATTGTTGTTTATTTTTTTAAAAATTAGATATGTCGTCTAATCGTCGACGGGGCACAAGTTCTTCTAGACGAACTGATTCGACTCCCGTAGAAACTCCAACTCTTCCTAGTGAAACAACCATAAGGGTAAACATAATTCTTTTTATAATAAAATATTAAATAAATTTAATAAAATAGTTAACATAATAATTTTAAAATTTGTAGAACAAAGACAAAGACAAATACAAATGGTCATACATTATGGAAAAAACATTAATTAATTGTTCGATGAAGCAATTGCGATGAATAATTACACTACTAAGAACCCTAATCCTTTCGGAAGAGAGTATATGGTTGAGAAGTTCAATGTAGCGTTCAACATGAAGATAACTTATGGTTACTTCAAAAACAAGCTTGATGAATTGAAAAAAAATTACAAGAGATGGAAAATTATTATGAGTTTCACTGGTATTTCGGTGGATCCTGACACATCTGTGATATATGCATCTGACGCATGGTGGAAAGAACGTGAAATTGTAAGTACATATAATATTTATAATCATAAAAATATGTATAAACTTTTAGGTACCAAATAATAGGATGGTCTTAATTTATAGGGATGCAAATTAACAAAGGCTTTCAACCGAAAGCCACCTGATTTTTGGGATGTGATGGTGCGATGTTTCGTATTACATGATGTGCAATCACAGTCTCAACATTCTGCGGCACAAAGAAGAAGAGAGTTGATAAATGAGCGTCAAGACGGACTTCAAGGCTCTGACACTGATAGTGGTGACATGCCAGAAACACAAGTTCATGAGACGCAAGAAGAAGAAGAAGTGTATCGTGTAAGAATTGATGATGAAGCACCTCCTACCAATGAAGCGGTCCAAAATCCCGGTCGCAGAGGCCATCAACGAGGGAGGTTAAATTTGCAGTCAAACGCTAGACGGGGGAGTACTTCAGAAAGATTAGGTGGAACATCCCGACCTTCTATTGGTGGTGGTTCACGAGTAGGTCGGAGAAGACAATCATTTGAGACAACCATACAAGACACCATCGCTGGATATACAGAGTTCCAACGACAAAGTTTGCAACAACTCCGTCCAGGTGCTTTTGACCAAAATGACTATGACGAATGGAAAAAAGCAGAAGCTATATTCCTTGATATAGAAATTACAAAGGGAAATTTCTATTGGGTAAGTCTAAATACACTTAAAGAGTTAGTATTTTGGCGTAAGTACTTTATTGATATAGCTGGAAGCAATGACGAGGATAAGCTACAACTGTTAGAAGCTATGATTGGTGTTTCACGAAACAACGAAGAGATTCCTAAACTGTTAGGCTCGGGCCAATCATATGGGAGTTCACATTCAGGAGGACTATCATCTGGCAGTCCATCTTCTGTGGGTAACAATATAGGAGGACAAAATTTACGAGGAGTATGGACACCAACTTCTCAACCCTGGGGTACACCACCAAATGCTCAGCAATGGGGCACACCACCAAATGCTCAACAATGGGGAACACCACCAAATGCTCAACAATGGAGTTCATCCCAACCTCCTCCACAGTGGGGCACGCCACCAAACGTTCAACAATGGGAGCACACCAACAAACACTCAAAAATGGGGCACACCAACAAACGCTCAACAATGGGGAACACCAGCAAATGCTCAACAAAGGGGCTCATCCCAACCTCTTCCACAATGGGGAACAACACCAATTACGCAACCATGGAGCACACCCCCAAATTCTCAACAATGGGGGCACACCCCCAAATGCTCAACAATGGGGCACACCACCAAATGTTTCACAATGGAGGCTTTCACCAAACTTTCAGATGGGACGCTAGAAACAAAATGATCACCAAGGCAGCTCATCAGGAATTCCTCCGACCAATGTTCAATATGGATTTTCAGTTGGAAGTCAAGAAGAAAGTATGAGGAATACTGAACAAGACATTTCAGATTGTGCAGATGTGCCTACAAATGTTCCACAAATTAACATCATCACACGGTCTTGATTTCACAAATTATTTTGAACCTACCAATCTTTCACAAACAAATAGACCCGGAGGACTATTCAACATATGGGGAACCTCGAGAGGAACATATATAAATATAAATGAAGGTCATAAAAGTGATACAGAAGACGAAGATTAGTTTGTGATAGTCATGTTTTATCATTCTCATTAATAAAATAGTTTATGTTTTGATTATTGAGTTTCAACATTTTATGTAACTGTTTAATATAAGTTTGAATTTGCTTAATGAATTTTTTTATCTTATGTTCAAATTTCAGGCTTTTTGTTTATGTCAATTGCGAGTACAAGGAATCCATAGCCTAAGCTACGAAGAGAGAATTGAAATGTAGAATTTGGAAAATAAGCAATTTTTCGAGTTAATAATTGAACCAACAGTTACTTACTATCAGCGATATTTTGAAAGAGCACCAGTACAAACTGAAGGAGGTTTGGGATGGAGAAATATTTGGCGTCGACTACAACAAGATGATGCTGCTTGTCTTCAGTTACTACGAATGTCATTGCCATGTTTCACAGCATTGTGTGATACGCTACAAACAACTTATGGTCTACAACCAACATTAAATATAAACGTTGAAGAAAGTGTTGCTATGTTTCTACGAATATGTGGGCACAATGAAGTTCAAAGAGATGTTGGTTTGAGATTTAGCCGAAATCAGGAGACTGTGCAGAGAAAATTTATTGAAGTTCTTACGGCGACTGAATTACTGGCATGTGATTATATTAGAATTCCAACAAGACAAGAGCTACACCGGATTCCCGAACGACTGTTTGTAGATCGAACCTATTATCCATTTTTTAGTGGATTCGTTGGCGCTATGGATGGGACTCATGTATGCGTAAAAGTGAAGCCTGAGTTACAAGGAATGTATTGGAATCGACACGATCATCCATCTTTGAACATCATGGCAATATGTGATATGAATATGTTATTCACATATATTTGGAATGGAGCACCGAGGTCATGCCATGATACAGCTGTTCTGGCAATGGCACAACAAAACGATTCTGAGTTCCCTTTACCTCCATTTGAGAAATATTATCTCGTTGATTCTGGCTATCCAAACAAACAAGGATTTTTATCTCCCTATAGATCATCACGAAATGGAGTTGTGAGATACCATATGTCACAATTCAACTCTGGCCCTGCTCCGAGGAATAAACAAGAATTGTTCAATCGATATCATGCGTCTTTGCGTTTTGTTATCGAGAGGACTTTTGGAGTTTGGAAGAAAAAATGGAGGATTCTTTCTGACTTTCCAAGATATGGTATAAACGTACAAAAGAAAGTAGTAATGGCTACAATGGGACTACATAATTTTATCAAAATTTCAAATTTTTAAGATACAGATTTTGCATATGTAATGACAGAGACGGGAACAAATAACCAAGATTCTGAACCTCACTTAGAGGACATGGATGTAGCTGAGGTAGCAGATAGAGAACATATGGCGCAGATAAGAGACAATATTGCAAATTTGTTATGGGAAAATCAAACTACTCGATAGTTTTTTTTTGTTGTAATGTACTTACTTTTTTATTAAGTAACGTTCTATTTAGTATATAAATATATATAATTAAACTTTTATTTCAAATACATTTTGGTATTAAAATTTGATACAATCTATTAAAATATATATATTTTTAATACTACCCAAATTTTTTTAATTTATAATAATAATATTATTGTTTTATATTTATATTTATTTACAATTTGTATTCCGCACTGCTTATTGGTTTTTTCACCAATCAAACGTTATTTTGTCCCGCAAGTTATTTTGTTTCACCAATCAGTATTTATTTTGCACCACATTTATATAATAACCGCACTTGTTCCGCAAAACATATGTCCCGCGGTTTAACCGCACTTCAAATCCGCTGTTTTGATACCGCACTTTACACGGTCACCATTCGGAGCCTAAGACCCGCACCCGCCCCGCATATACAAGCTCCGATCTGCACCCGCCCCGCCTATTTGATATCAAAAACTTGACCGACCCGCACCCGCCCCGCGGCGGGTCTAACGAGGCGCGGTTTATGAACCAAATTGACAGA
This sequence comes from Alliaria petiolata, assembly GCA_020283515.1. Taxonomy (NCBI): domain Eukaryota; kingdom Viridiplantae; phylum Streptophyta; class Magnoliopsida; order Brassicales; family Brassicaceae; genus Alliaria; species Alliaria petiolata. The sequence goes on from JAHZTW010000003.1 coordinate 49,652,105, forward strand.
GCTACTTACTACAAGCTTAGCAATCTCCCAAATACGATTTAAACCCCTTAGAGAAATCCAAACCTCCATTGTTAACCCCTTTCATTTAATTAGGTGCGGTCTCATCGAGAGAGTATCAATCAAAGAACTTTTAAGACTCTTTCCCTTCCTTAGTGCCTGAACAAGACATTCTTTGCACAGCTCTCCTATTTTCTCTCCCCTTAGTCAACTGCTGCCCATTTTCAGGGTGTTCTACAAATCTTTTCATTGACTTTTTCTTATTCTTTTGAAGTCTTAGAACAGTGCTGCTCTTTACCTGTGTTCCTTGTGAGGAGACAGGTTCATGAGCGTTCACTAATATTGTTCCTTGTGAGGAGACATGCTCATGAGGATCTTTGCACTATTATTTGACTTAGACTCTTTTTCCTTTTCGATTTTTCTCAAGGGAAGATCAAGGAGAGACTATAGTTTTCTTATCTTGTCAGTGCTGAAAGAGGAGTCAAATCCAATGCATACCAAGCCCCAAGATGAGAAGTTTTAAGTTCATTAGGGCGGAGTTAACAACAAAGTTTCTAAACGCTCCAGGAACCTAAACTTTCTCTGTTAGACTGATCCACCTTTAGCGTTCTACCTAATTAAACCTCCAATCAACTACTATGCCAATGGTCCTTCAAGTATCAATGTTATGTGGTTAGTTCCAAGAAAATATAATAATTTCTACTAAATTTTGACTCAATAAAACAGATTTTTGACTCAATAAACTGACCTCAAAACAAGACACAATGTTAGAAACTACCTCCCCCAGACTTAAACAACACTGTCCCCAGTGTTATTAAGCTTGAGAATGGTTGAAAAAAGTGTGAAACAACGTGAGGAAAAAGAGAAAGTGGGTCACCTGAACATGTGCACGGTGTCGATCGACACTCTGTCCGAAAACAGAGCTTCATCTATCAAAGTGGTGCTAAGTCGCGTAGTGGTAAAGTCATCCAAAGTTACACTATTAGATAACTCACACAAAACGTTAAAAGCAACAACATCATCCATAATCTCATAAGTTCCAATAAGGTTCAAATCAAAGTACAAAATCAAAGCAAAAACAAAAGCTGACTCAAGAAAAAAAAATGACTCAAGGGAAAAAGAAAAATAGGACCAGGAACGTCGAAGATACTAATCCTCATCTGAGCGCGGTGGTGTAGGGGGACGGATGCAGCCACAGTTAGACACAACCGTGATGGCGTTCCAAATGGCTTGGAAACTCTGAACCACGTATCTCTGAAAAGCAGCTTGCTCCATGGGGATCTCTGGAGCATCAGGAAGGTGATGAGGACTAATAGGCTCCAGTCTGGTGGGTGCTCTGGAACGTCTAGATGATGAAGCTCCCATGTGATCAGCTGGTGCATCCTCTGCTGATGAAGCTGCAGCTCGTGAAGATGCTCCTCTGCGTCGGGTAACTGGGGCATCTCGCAGTAAGGTCGGATTAGGCTGAAAGCGCAGAAGGAGAGGGTCATCGGTGATGGTAGTGAGCCCCCTCTCTGGTAACTGGACCAAGCACTTCTCGCATCGCGAGTTGGTGAAAGCCCAAAGCTTATGTGGCTTGATCCATATAGCTCTCTGCAAGTATTTCATATCAACTAGAGCACACTTGCTCATAATGGAGCAGCTAGTCAATCCCGGAATGTTGGAAGATAGGGGTGAGAAGGCTACCAACAGTCTCGGGCTTGTGGCTAGATGATGTGAATGGTTTTCTCTTCAGTGAAACCAAGTGATGAGCAAACACAGTACCTAGGTTGACGTCTTCATCCAGCTCATACTCATCATAGATCACATCCCAAATGGCCTTATACATCAACACCATCTCAGACACTCTCATCTTCCCTGGCTCGTGCTTACACAAAAGTGTAGTAGCAAATAGACGAGCAATGTACCGCAGAACCGGATGACGAATGTCAGTTTGGGTAGAGTCTTTCGAATCATACCTCCCGTTTCCGAAGTGTGACCAAAACTCCTGAATGTCTGGGAACTGTGAAAGTGAAATGCCGGTGTGCTCCCTCTCAAAACCATAGATCCCACAAAGATCAGGAATGGGGATCCTGTAGCAAACACCGCGAATGAGGAAGGTCAGAGTTCCTTTCAAAGCGTTCTTCACCACCTCGTTCTGATAGTCAGTGCCGGCCCAATGGGTTTTGGCACCTAAAGCAAAAAGAAAAGCCCAATATTAAAAAATATAACAAAATGCACACTATTGCCTCGAACCTGAGACTAAAGAGAGAAAACATTAGACGTTAGCCACTGCACTACAATACATCTTAGGAAGTTGATGCCCTTAACTTATATATATACATTTTGGCGCCTAAAGCTAGGTCTTCACCAGCTTTAGCCCAGGGCCGGCCCTGCTGATAGTACACACGAACTGTGGCGAGAAATTGTCGTACCAAGTCGGGAAAGAGGTCATACTGCTTGGTAGCAATAGATCCCATTCCCGCCTTCTTCAATAAGCGCAGGACATCATTCTTAATACCCAACTCGTTCATCGTCATCGGGTTAGCAACTCGAGTAGGCGTTATCTCCACTGGCAACCACGCATTGTAGAACAACGTGTCATATTCATCCCAGTCCTCACTGATGTCGCGGTACACATACTCATCCTTGGCTAATTCTTTTGCCGGTGTATCTTCCCAATTCCGCCCAAGTGGAATTCTCGTTCCTTCTCTCCTAGGCCAAGGAGACCGCGAGGCAATCTGTGCATCATTAACAATCCCGGAACCGGACGCTTTAGTCTGTCTTGGTCGCTTGGTCCACGGAGGCATCTGCAATAAAAACCAAACCACATTCAAAATCTACTTCCGAAATGTTTTGCTCAAGAGTCCAAAATCCAAAAATCATGAATTCAACCCAAAATAGGCATCAATTATCTGTTTAAGCATCATCCAAATCACGAATAAAACAAACTTCAACCATAAAACCCAAGTAAAAATCTTAAATTCGCAACTTATTTCATAAATTCGAAAATTTCAAAGTGATGCAAATTAATGGATGAAATCTAATGGGTAATGGTCGAAATCATCTAATACAACCTAAATAAGCATGATTCAAGCAAGAAATCAAGCAAAAAGAGGTTGAATTCGTGATTTTTAACCTTAGGGCCGAAAATAAAATTGGGATTTCGAAGCACATACCTTGCAGATCTGAAGAATGGGTTAGAGATTGAGAAAGAGGGTAGAAATCCGCACAACTTAGAGCTTAGAATCACTCAAATCCGTGAAGAAACGGAGAAGTTATGATTTTGGGAAATTTTACTCTAAGGTTCGCGAGAAAAAAAGTTTGGGGAAGAAGAGAGAAGTCTCGGGGTTTTAAGGATTTACTTACCTGGATAAGTGGTGTCGATCGACACCAATGGGTGGTGTCGATCGACACTGGCGCATGTCGAGCCCAGTGTCAAGCTCGCTCGACATCCGTTCGCTTCGCCTGTTTTTTTTTGTGTTAATAAAAAAAACAAAATAATTAGTAAAACCAAAAATAAGAATAAAAATGAAATAATTACTTACCAGTGGATTGCCTCCCACCAAGCGCTCGTTTAACGTCAATAACTTGACTGTTCACGCGTTTAGGCAGTGGATGCATCATCAAGAGACACAATGTGTCCTGCTGGAATCTCGTCTTGCCCCCAATAGTGCTTCACCCTCTGTCCATTCACAATGAACTCTTCTCCTTTGGAATTGGTCAATACAATGGCTCCATATGGTCTGTCCTCTTTGATGGTGAAAGGACCTGACCGACGTGAACGCAATTTATCAGGAAACAATTGTAAACGAGAGTTATACAGAAGTATCTGGCATTTGGCTCGAAGTTTCTGGAGATGATCTTCTTGTCATGATAAGCTTCAGTGCGCTCCTTGTAGATCTTTGAGCTCTCATATGCATGATGACGGATCTCATCTAACTCATTGAGCTGTATCAAGCGCCTCTCTGCGGCAGGCTTTAAGTCGAAGTTCATCTTCTTGATAGCCCAATGTGCCTTGTGTTCTAATTCCACCGGAAGATGGCACGCTTTGCCATATAGTAGATGGAAAGGTGTAATTCCAAGTGGCGTCTTGTAGGCCGTCCTATAAGCCCATAGTGCATCATCTAACTTCGCAGCCCAATCCTTCCGTGTCTTGCCCACAGTTCCAAGTGGCGTCTTGTAGGCACTCCATGATTTGCTTGATCTGTCTGTTGGAGACTTTGACTTGCCCACTAGTCTGTGGATGATATGGAGTAGCCACTCGGTGCTGAACACCATGCTTCTTCAACAACTTGTCAAATACCTTGTTAATGAAGTGAGAACCACCATCACTTATAACAATTCGAGGCACTCCAAAGCTAGGGAAGATAATGGTTCGAAACAGCTTCAAAACCACTCCATAATCATTGGTTGGACTAGCAATTGCTTCCACCCACTTGGACACATAGTCCACATCAACTAATATATATTTATTCCCATAAGATGAGGGAAAAAGACCCATGAAATCGATGCCCCAACAATCAAAAACTTCAACCTCAAGGATGAAGCTTTGTGGCATCTCATGTCTTTTGCTGATCTTCCCTCTTCTCTGACAGACATCACACTGAGTTATGAAAATCTGAGCATCTTTGAACATAGTACGCCACCAAAAGCCTGCTTGAAGAACCTTGGACACTGTCTTGAAAGAAGAAAAGTGTCCAACATACTCAGAAACATGACAATAAAACAGCACAACTTGAACCTCAGTCTCTGCAATGCATCTTCTGTACACATTGTCTAAACAATGCTTATACAAATGAGGGCCATCCCAATAATATCTCCTAAGTTCTCTCATGAACTTCTTCTTCTCATAGTTTTTTAGATTTGTGGGATCAGCATCAGCAGCCAGGTAGTTCACGATATCAGCATACCACGGTCTCGAAGAAGCAAAAACAGCGAATATGGGCTGTTGAAACAGGTCATGTAGGATACGCTGAAGTACTGTGTCTGGTCGCGAAGGGTGTCGATCGACACTACTTGTTCGTGTCGACTGGACGTGTCGAGCAAAAGTGGCTCACGTCGACATCGCTTCGTGTCGAGAAATAATTCCAAGTATGCAGAGGGGGTGTCGATCGACACCCTCCTGGTGTCGATCAACACCAGTGTTCTGGCCTCGCAAATCTGCAGATTTTCTGAACTCTTGGCCTGAAATTTAGTCTCAATGAAGTAAACATTCTCTTCAGGTAGGAAATCATCAATGGGGACGTCATCCTCAATCATAATCCTTGAAAGATGGTCAGCTACTCCATTCTCTACACCTTTATTATCCTTCACTTCAGTGTCAAACTTTTGAAGAAGTAGAATCCATCTCAACAACCTTGGCTTTGCATCCTTTTTCTGCATCAAGTACTTCAGTGCAGAATGATAAGTATGAACCACCACCTTGGAACCAACAAGATATTGGCGAAATTTCTCAAAGGCAAAGACCACAGCTAACAACTCCTTCTCAGTAGTTGCATAGTTCCTTTAGGCATCATCCAACGTTCTGCTGGCATAGTAGATGGCGTGAAGCTTTTTGTCTTTCTTCTGTCCCAGCACAGCTCCAACAGCAAAATCACTGGCATCACACATCACCTCAAAAGGCAAATCCCAGTCTGGAGGCTGAACAATTGGAGCACTAACCAAAGCTTGCTTAATTTGTTCAAAGGCTGAATGACACTCTCCAGTAAAATCAAACTTCACATCTTTGCATAGAAGAGCAGTAAGTGGCCTTGCAATCTTGCTGTAGAACCCAACATGACCCAAAAAAACTCCTCACAGATTTCATAGAATCAGGTGGTTGCAAACTTGTCATTACACCAATCCTCGCCTTGTCCACTTTAATCCCATCAGCAGAAACTCGATGTCCAAGAACAATGCCATCTCTGAGCATAAAGTGGCACTTTTTTCAATTCAGAACTAAGTGTTTCTCTTCACATCTCTGCAGCACAGCACATAAGTTCTCTAGACAATCTTTAAAGGATGATCCATAAACAGAAAAGTCATCCATAAAGACCTCCATGAACTTCTCAATCATGTCTGTGAAGATAGACATCATGCATCGCTGGAAGGTTGCAGGAGCATTACAAAGTCCAAATGGCAATCTGCGATAAGCAAAAATACCATAGGGACATGTAAAAGTGGTCTTCTCCTAGTCATCTGGATGGATAGGAATCTGGAAGAACCCTGAATACCCATCTAGAAAGCAGTAATATGGGTGATTCGCCAACCTTTCCAGCATCTGATCAATGAAAGGCAATGGGAAGTGATCTTTCCTGGTCGCATCATTCAGCTTTCGGTAGTCTATGCACATCATGTGTCCAGTCACAATCCTTGTAGGAATCAGCTTATCTTTCTCATTCTTCAATACTGTGACTCCTCCTTTCTTAGGAACCACATAAACTGGACTGACCCAAACACTGTTTGAAATAGGATAGATGATCCCAACTTCCAGGAGCTTCATAATCTCCTTCTTGACGACCTCCTTTAGGTTCGGATTCAGCCTTCTATGGTGTTCCACCGATGACTTTGACTCATCCTCCAAGTGAATCATATGCATGAACAAGTCTGGTGATATACCTGAAATATCATCAAGAGAATAGCCAAGAGCTTTGCGAAATCTGCGCAGCTTGCTTAGCAATAACGTGAACTCTGCATTGTTCAAGGAAGCATTCACAATAACAGGATAAGTGGAATTGGGTCCAAGAAAAACATACCTTAGCTCTGCAGGGAGCTGTTTAAGCTCAATTTTTGGAGCTTTAGCTTCACTCCAATCGCCCATTGTTGCAGCTTTTGCAAAAGTTCCAACAAGCTCCTCTTGTGGAACGAGCTGCATGACTTGCTCGCTAGCATCCATCATCTTCAAGTACCCCACATCGTCTTCATCCAGATACTCTGCGTCTGAGGTAGAAGTTTTCAAAGATCTCTCCAAAGGATCAGCAGAATTATTCTCTTGGAAGATCTCTTGAGCAAGATTGGTGAGGGAATCCACATAGAAAGTCTGTCCATCTATTGTTGGCTCTTCATCAGCTTTACTATGTCGAAATTCATCACTAAGTCACCAACATTCAGTGCTATTTGATATATCATGGTTTTTACCCGTTTTTGGACCATATTATAAGTGTCTTTATAGAGTCTTTTGGTATTTTTAGAGTCCTATTAGAGTCTTTACAGGATGGAGTGCACTTGGAGCTGAATGAGAGATTCTGGAGCTTTTTGGAGCATTATGGAGAAGGAGCCGAAGTGATGAAGTTGGAGCTGAATTTTCACGAAGGGTGTCGATCGACACTAACCCTTGGTGTCGATCGACACTAACCCTTGGTGTCGATCGACACGAATGAAGGCGGCCGAGTTTCACGATTTCCATCTTGAAAAGGAAATTGTGCCAAGTTCGAAGGAATTACAAGATTGCCCCCGACGAAAGTTTTCCTCTATAAATAGTTTTCAGGCATTATTTAGCCAAACACCTTATCATTATTTTTTGTTTTTGAGATTTAGAGAGAGATTGATCCTGAGCTTTTGAGGAGATAATTATGTACTCTTCCGAGAAGTTTTTTGACAACATGGTTTTTTAGGCCTGTTGGGTCAATTACCCAACACTGTCAACCGTATGCAGTATATTGTATGGGTATCAATCCATTTGGGAGTGTTTAGTTGACAATTCGGTTATGTTGGTTATTATAAGTCAAGTCGATATGGTGAAGGATAGATATTTTACTACTCAAAGAAACTAAAGGCTGGATCTTATGTCACTCAAGACCATAAATATACTAACTTTAAACTATTCGAGCAAGAAGTAAAGATTTCAACGATAAAAAGACAAGCTTTTTAAGTAAAAGAAGGGTTAAGACGGGTTCTACGAACTAGGTAACTCTCGGTTCATTTATCAAGCTAAAGCTTTTGGATCACATCAAGACTTGGTCTTAGATGGTTATTTTTAGGTAAAGGGATCCTCAAATCGTTTAGCCCATGGTTTTTGGGTCTAAACTCTTTGAATCTCTATCACCATAGACTAGCTCTCGCATAGCGGTACAATAGAAGAAATAAGCAGAGTGTACCGTCCCTATTGAACCGTAAGACCCTTAGACATATGGTTCGTCTGAGCCTAAGGAATCAAACTCTTGTTCATAGATTCGGCTAAGCAAGCACGTGGTTTTCATGTCAAGTCGCCTGTGATCTTTAGCCTAGATGATCAAGCTAGACTAAGCTTTGGGAATAATAAACAAGAAATAATCTAACTTTATGTTTTAGCTAAGCAAGAAATCTAAATCCGAGAATCCCTTGGTTCTTTTAACCCATGAAAACCCTAAAAAGGATTACTCACGCGCCATTTGAGAAACCTCAAGATCCTAGGTAACTCATAGGCTGTAAGATAGTCGAAAACAAGAAAAGAGAAGCTTTTACAAGAAAATGCTATGAAACAATACTTGTAAACTTCAAAATATCATAAAAGATCAAGAGCTTCTTTCACAACTAACCTAAAACATTTGGTCAATTGCAAATGTAACCCACCCTTTCCTCATTTTCAACATTAACCACTTTCTTCCCAAACCACCACTCTCACTTTCACTTATTCACGAAATTGCCATTGGTTATTTTTTTTTTATTTTTTTTCGGAAATCCAAAGGACAAAATAATCCTCATCCTCCTCACTTATTCACGAAAATGCCATCATCATCAATTCACCCAACCACCATTTTCAACCAATTTGAAGCTTTTAAAGCTTCTACAACCAATTTTTGAGCTCTTTAAGCTCATTATCTCCTCTCATAACCCTATATTCTTCACTTTTCTCTCCATTTTCATCTCAAAAACTCTCCAATTTACCTTTTCCAAACTTGAAGTTCTAAGATATTGCCATATCCGGTGATTTGGTCGTGCATAGCGATTGGGCTTCTCTGGTGGTGTCTAGAATTGAAGTTCTCGGCGGTCGAAGAAGCGAAAGACAACTTCTAGGTAATTTTTTTAGTTGATTTTCGTGAATTTTCCGATCTGTGCCGCGACAGCAGACTTCTTGGAGAAGTCTCCTCCGAGTAGACTTCCCCAAGAAGTCTGATGGTCAACGCACAGGTTAGTTTTGCAATTGACCGTGTGTTCCGATTTCTGATAGTAGACTTCGTGTTGAAGTCTGCGCCTTTCTTTGAGAACAAAAAAATTTGGTGAGACTTCTTGAGAAAAGGTTAGTTTTGCAATTGACCAAAACAAAGACTTTTTAAACGAAGTCTACTCAAGAAGTCTGTAGAAAAAGAGAGGTTAGTTTTGCAATTGACCAATGTTTGACTTTTTTGCAGACTTCTTGAGTAGACTTCAGTGGCTACTTTTGGGGTGACAAATATATTATTTAATTAGGAGACTTCTCAGAGAAGTCTACTCACCTCGCAGACTTCTCCGAGAAGTCTACTAATTAATTAATTCAATGTTTGGTCAACTCGAAAACTAACCCATTTTAGACTTCATTTGGGGTGGGGAAGTCTACTTCAAAAGTCAAACTTGGTCAATTACAAAACTAACCTCCAAGAAGTCTACTTTGCATAGTAGACTTCTCTGAGAAGTCTCATATGAAAGTAGACTTCTTAGAGAAGTCTCGCTTACGTGGAGAAGTCTCATTCGAAAAGTACAGAAAGTACAACACAATTTTTCAATTGCAAAACTAACCTCCAAGAAGTCTACTTTTCTTATGAGACTTCTCCACCTAAGGGAGACTTCTCGGAGAAGTCTACTAACTTTTTTCAATTGCAAAAGTAACCTAAAAAGGAGACTTCATATGTTGGCTACTATAGTAGACTTCTCTGGTAGACTACTATATTAGACTTCTTTGGGAAGTCTACTTTTATAATTTTTTTTAAAAACGCATTTTTATCAAATTATAACGATTTTTGAAGATTTTTTTTTGTCTTGAGCTTGTGTTAGTAAGTGTACTTGCTTCTCTATCAGTTTTACATGATAATGTTTTATACGTATGGTGGAATTAGAGTTTTTGTTTTTAAGGTAGTTAGCTTATTAAGCGCCGACTTCTTAAAGAAGTCTAAGAAAGTAGTCTTCTTTGTTAGTCTCCGACATGAATTTTTATAAAATACATTTATCTGAAATTTGTAACAAATAAAAATGATTATTTGACTCTTGCGTTTGTGTTATTTATTGGTCTTGCTTATGTTTGAGTTTGACATGTTTGTTTGTTATAGTTAAGCTTTAATTATTTTTCTTGTGTTTTTAAGCATTTTTCTTATTAGTAGCAGACTTCGTTGAGAAGTCTACTTATTCGACATTGATTTCTAATGTGGTTTGAATTTGCTTTTCTTACAGAGAATGGTTCCCATATCCGCTGTTTTTGGAGAATGGGTGAGGAAAGAAATGATGTGGCATTTCGAGGTGGATACTCACAAAGGAGGGCGAATGTTCTTCTTGAGAGATGGTTGCACACATGTAGAGCTTCTTAAAATGGCACAAGAGGATTATATGCCGGAAAATGAAGCATAGTTTGTTGAGTTATCATATCCATTACCACCTGTGATGCTTCAACAAATGCCTCCTGATTCTCCTCCTATTTATGTCACAAACGATAGACACGTTCAGAGCTTGATTGAGTTGAGTAGGAGGCATGGTGTACGCCTTTGCGTTTCGAATAGGATAATAGACCATGAGAATGTTGATGTGAGTGGACAGTCGGATGACTGTTATGATGATGCGAGTGATGATGCTGAAGAAGATTGGGATGAAGACGCTGATGATTATGGGGATGATACTCTGAACGATGTTGATGTGAATGTGAATGTGAAAGCGAAAGATGATGCCGATGACTCGGATGTGGATTACAGTGAGTACGGGAAAGTGAAAGATGAGGATGAGGTTGAGGGTTTGAAGGCGTATTATGGTGGTCTAGTAGAACTTTGGTCATCTAGTATCTTTGTCAATAACAGTTTTCCTAGCAAGGAGAAGCTTCTATCACAGTTGCGATCGACGGCGTTGATGGGCAGATTTGCGTTTAAAGTATATAAGTCTACGAAGACTTTGTTTAATGCAATATGTTCTGTCAATGGATGCGCATGGAAGCTTAGAGCGAGTGTGAAGAATGAAGCAAACACATTTTGGGTGACAAAATATTTGAAGGTTCATAATTGTTCTGTGTCAGACCGATCAGCTCACCATAGACGTTGTACACCTAAGTACGTTGGAGCTTTGTTTATCGAACGTGTAGGCATAATCGATGGAATTGTGCCAAAGCATATCAAAGATTCTATGAAAGTGATGTTCGGTCTAAACCTCGATTACACCACTTCTTATAGAGCTTTGATGTATGCCCAACAATTGGTGAGGGGAACAACAGAAGATGGATATGAGAATCCGCCTTCTTATTTGCGCCAAATTGAGAGAGCCAATCCGGGAAGTGTCACGGACCTGGTATGCGATGAGATGAATTGATTTAAATATGTTTTTATTTCATTTGGAGCTTCCATAGCTGGTTTTCAGTACTTGAGGCGAGTGATTGTGGTGGATGGGACTTGAGGCGACCCGACCCGCTAATCATACCGCGGCCAGTCCGTCCTAACAACCTACGGCCAACTTACACACTTATGCGGAATTTCAAACTTTTCTCATTAACTTAAACAACAATTCGATTCTCAAAACAGCCATTCTCATTGCATAATTCTTTCAAATTCCAAAGTACAAACGAGGTTCATAAAATAAATCCAAGACTAACTTAGCCAAATTCGATTAAGTATGAAATAACACCAAAGCCAAAATCCGAAACAAGTCTAAATAAAATAAACCCCCAAAGCTCAATCCTAAATCCACTCCTTTCTTCACTGCCTTCGAGTCCGCCTTCAGAACTAACGGTCCTGGACAACATCTTTACCTGCACACTCCACACATAAGAGAGGCATAAGCATTACCATAAATGCTTAGTGAATACGGTCATCCCGTAACACCTTAGCCAGCAAATAATCACGCTTTCATGCTAACAATTCTAACACGATATCAACACACTTAGCAAGCAAGCAATCAATCAACCAATACGCATGACCATCTAGCCTAACTCTGACCCTCTAGTCTTATGGACTCGGTTTCCTCCTTAGCGTGAATCACACATCACCTAACCCAGAGAAAACGATCCTGCCTCGGCCACAAGCTAGCTAAACAATCACTTAATCTCACGGTCACCAAACCGCAACACAATCACATAAACATTGACCTTGCTAAGCATAAAACCCTACTTACACAAGCGATCAATACATATCAAAATCCCTAGCAATCTTTCAATCCATAGATGCTAGCCACAGTCACGCACTCACCTTAGACAATCAAACGAACGGTTTTAGTCGAAGGAAACTCGGTGATAACTCGAACAAAAACAAAGATAGTCGGACACCAACGTGCTCCCTCGGCTATCGCTACGACTCGTACCGCGAGATCCAATCCCCTATCGGCTATCTCACGATCCGAACACTTTTCCTCGAACCAAACTCTGAATCCCCTCGGAAACAGACCAAAACACACGGATTAGTCGAACAACTCTCGACAAAATCCTAACACAAACAAAGATATCCGAGCACTTACCGAAGCTAACGGCCGGAATCAAGTGCTCTCGACTATCTCTCGATCCAATCCGAAAACCTTCGGATAACTTCGATCCTTCCTCGGTAAAACGCCTATCCTCAATCGAATCTCTCGATCAGAATTCGCAGAACTCTCACGGAAAACTTGATCTCTCGATGATCTCACAATCTCTCGGGAAAAACTCTTTTTCTCTCGAGTAATGCGCGGCTGCCCGAGAAAAATCGCATAAAACTCCTTATATACGCGAAACCCTAGGGATAAACCGCCTATCCTAGCGTGTTTTCCCTTTTCTCTCGGCTAGAATCGGTTTGTTTTAAGTTTCTCTCGGCTAACCGATCAAACTTTCCTTTTCTCTCGGCAGTTTCCCAAACCGCTCGGCCAAACTCGAGAAATCCTATTCCGACTAGGAAAACTCCAATTTTTCTTCGGCCAAACTCAAGGCCCACGGCCCATTCTCAACACTTAGCCGTTTTTCCACAATTTCCCTTGGTCACGACCCTTAACCTCACGTACGCGCTAACACGTACCACGGTATGGTACCACCCTCGTACCACGTACGTACTACGTACGTACCGCGGACATACCACGATCGTACCACGGTCCTGTTCTTACGTACCAAAATGACGAACCTCCATCGTACCAAACTTATATACAACGACCCAAATCATAATTACTGGTTACGGATGCTACAACTCTCCCCCACTTAGTTTGGATTCGTCCTCGAATCCGGCTCCTCTTCCGGAAGCTTCTCAAACCATTTAGGGAACTTTGTACTCATCTTTGCTTCTTTTTCCCAAGTCGTTTGCTCATCGCCGTTACAATCCCAAACGACCTTGATCATCTTGACCACTTTACCACGCTTGACTTTTTCCTTCCGGCCAACCACACGGATCGGTCTACCTTCCAAGGTCAGATCCTCTTGCAAATCCTGCGGTGGTTCAGATATAATGTTCTCACGTTCGGTCATATGCTTTCTCAGCTGTGACACGTGAAACACATTGTGGTACGCACTCATCTCCGGCGGTAAGTCCAACTTATACGCCACTGGTCCAATCCTTTCCAAAATTCGGTACGGTCCCATGTACCTCGGACTTAACTTAGCATCAAACATTGCTCGGCTTTTCCCTTTATAAGTCATGGCCTTCAAATAAACCATATCGCCCACACTGAACTCTAAGTCCTTACGGCGCTTATCGGCATAACTCTTTTGCCGGTCTTGAGCCTCTTTCAGCTTAACTTTCAGAAACCGAATCTTTTCTGTAGTCTCCTCGACTATAGCAGGTCCTAACTCACTCCGCTCCCCCACTTGGGTCCAACATAACGGTGTCCTGCACGGTCGTCCGTACAACGCTTCATACGGAGACATATCAATGCTCCTTTGATAACTGTTGTTATACGCAAACTCAGCCAACGGTAGATAACTATCCCAGTTACCACCCCAATCCAAAACACACGCTCTCAACATGTCCTCTAATGTCCTGATGGTCCTTTCGGACTGACCATCCGTTTGCGGATGATACGCAGTACTCATGTGTACCTTCGTCCCAAACTCTTTCTGAAACTCTTTCCAGAACCGTGAAGCGAACTTCGGATCACGATCGGACACTATACTCACTGGCACACCATGCAGTTTCACGATCTCATCCACGTATAGCTCTACTAGCTTAGGCACTCCATCCGTCTTTCTCATAGGTAAGAAATGAGCAGACTTGGTCAATCGATCCACGATGACCCAAATCGCGTCATGCTTATTCTTAGTCTTCGGTAAACCCATCACAAAGTCCATTGTGATCATATCCCATTTCCATTCCGGCATTGGTAATGTTTGCAACAAACCACTCGAAAACTGATTCTCTGCCTTAATCAACTGGCACGTCGGACAACTAGCCACCCACTTGGCCACGTCCCGCTTCATTCCGACCCAATGATAGTACCTTTTCAGGTCGCGGTACATCTTGGTCATCCCCGGATGAACAGAAAACCTAGACTGATGTGCTTCCTTAAGGATCTCTTCCCTTAACTCTTTCACGCTAGGAACACATACTCGACCATTCAACACAATCGTCCCATTGCTTGAAGTTTGATACTCGGTATTGTCAGCCTTAGACAACTTAATCAAATTCTCATCCTCTTCTTGAGCTAGCCGGATCCTCGTTAACAAGTCAGCCTGATCCGCCGCCTCCAAACCCAATGGTTCTGTATCCTCGGTCAGAACGTTCAACCTTAACGTCCTTAGGAGATTCACAACTCCCTCCACGTCCTTAGCAGATGATACACTAGCCCTTCTCCGGCTTAGTGCATCATCAACGAGATTAGTCTTTCCCGGATGATAAGCTATCTCCATGTCATAGTATGCGACTAACTCCATCCATCTTCGTTGCCTCAAATTCAACTCAGGTTGGGTGAAAATGTACTTCAAACTCTTATGATCCGTGAACACTTGGACCTTCCCACCATACAAGTAAGATCGCCATATCTTTAACGCAAAGATCACGGCCGCCATCTCCAAGTCATGCGTAGGATAATTCACCTCATGCTTCCTTAGCTGTCTTGACGCGTATGCAATCACATTCCCGTGCTGCATTAGGACACAACCTAGTCCCTTCCCACAAGCGTCCGTGTACACCACATACGGCTCGTCCGGCTCAGATAGAGCCAACACTGGTGCACTTGTGGGCATTCCTTTCAACTTCAGGAAACACTCCTCACACTCGGCTGTCCACACGAACTCAACATCCTTACCAGTCAGACGCGTCATCGGCTGAGCCATACTTGCAAAGCCTTTTACAAAACGCCTGTAGTAGCCAGCCAATCCTAGAAAACTTCTTATTTCTGTGGCATTCTCAGGTCTTGGCCATTCCGCAATGGACTTGATCTTTTCAGGATCCACGGACACTCCCTTGTCCGAAACAATGTGACCCAAGAACCCGATGTGCCGCTGCCAAAAGCTACACTTGTTCAGCTTGGCAAACAACTTCTGCTCACGCAACTTCCCTAGAACAATCCTCAAATGCTTCTCATGTTCTTCCGGACTCTTCGAGTATACTAGGATATCGTCTATGAAAATAATCACAAACTCATCCAAGTACTCCCGGAACACGCCATTCATCAACTTCATGAATGCAGCTGGCGCATTTGTCAAACCAAACTGCATTACCACGAACTCGTAATGACCATACCTTTTCCGAAAGGCAGTCTTCCTCACGTCCGGTTCGTCTATTGGTATATGATGGTACCCAGAAGCCAAATCAATCTTCGAGAACCAAGTAGCACCCCTGAGCTGGTCCAACAACTCGTCTATCCTTGGAAGTGGATACTTGTTCTTCACCGTAACACGGTTCAACACTCGGTAATCGATGCAAAGCCTGAAGCTCCCATCCTTCTTCTTTACGAACAACACTGGTGCGCCCCATGGTGAACTGCTTGGCCTTACAAATCCCTTGTCCAAAAGATCAGCCAGTTGCTTCTTCAGTTCAGCCATCTCGGCCGGAGCCATACGGTAAGGTGCCTTAGACACTGGAGCAGTTCCCGGCTCAAGTTCAATCGTGAACGGATCTGAACGAGCTGGTGGCATCCCGGACAAAGCTTAAAAAACATCCTCAAACTCTTGTACCACTGGAATGTCTCCTAACTCCACGTCTGGCCCAACCTCTTCCGTAGATATCGTCGCTAGATATGCCTCACATCCCTTCTCCAGCATCTTCTCTGCTTGTATTGCCGACACAACCAAGCTACCAGAAGTCGGTCTAACTCCTTGGTAAACTAGAACTTCTCCATCCCTTTCGAACTTCACCCTTCCTCGGTGACAATCCAAATGCGCTTTGTGCTTACCGAGCCAATCCATTCCTAGGATGACATCGTAAGACTTGACCTCACAAATCACTAAGTCTGCTGGCATATCCACTTCGCCAATCCAGACTGACACGTTTCGGACCGTCCCTAGTGAGAACATCACTTGGCCTCCAGCCGCTCTCACTAGTCCGAATTCTTCTCCGGGTTCCTTTTGGAATCCTCCTTTTCCAATCATTCCTGGGTTAACAAAACAATGACTCGCTCCGGAGTCGAATAGAACATGGGTTTCCACCTCACCCATTAATAAGGTCCCTACATTCAACCCCTAGAATGCTAAG
This sequence comes from Alliaria petiolata, assembly GCA_020283515.1. NCBI lineage: Eukaryota > Viridiplantae > Streptophyta > Magnoliopsida > Brassicales > Brassicaceae > Alliaria > Alliaria petiolata. Next base: position 49,668,787 of record JAHZTW010000003.1, read on the forward strand.
ACTCTTATCCAAACACGCAACACAAAAGACTCGAGAAAAACCGTAAGTACTAAAACTTACCGGTGATCGGTCGAGAAGTTTTCGGATCTACAGTCCCTTCCGCGGTCGCGGTATACACCCTCGGTGTCACGGCTGGCCTCTTAGCTGGTGGCGCCAGTACCTCTCCTGCACGCTTAAGCTGATTAGACCCTTGCCCAACAGTCCCCAACTTTGGACAATCACGCTTGTAGTGTCCCGGCTCTCCACAACCGAAGCACACCACGCCTCCGCTACCTCCATCCGACACTCTCACCATCCTCGTCTCTGGCTCAGGACACTCAGCAATCTTGTGGTCCGGACTACCACAACGAAAGCACGAGCCAAACGTACGCTTGCACACGCCCATGTGCATCTTGCCGCAAGTACCACACACGCTGCGGTTTCCACTTGACTTGGCTGGAACATTCCTTCCAAACTTACGTTTCTGTCCCCCGAACGCTTGACCACTCTTGGCCGCTTCCACCACCGTTCCAGCTTTAGACAAAGCTTCCTCTGCCTGTCCAGACTCCAACAACGCTGCTTTCTCAACCAGCTCCGTGACCGTTGCAAAGTCACGCACCAAACACCCGTTACGCAGCTCGACCCTTAGTCCACTCATGAACCTTCAGATTAGCTTCTCCTCGGTATCATGGTCACGTCCCACATACTTGCGTAACTGGTTAAACTCAGTCTCGTACTGCCGAACCGTCTTGGTCCCTTGGAGCAAGTACAAGAACTCGGCCTCCAACTGAGTGTACGCCTCCTGCGGAGAGTACTTGTTTTGAAACATAGCCGTGAACGTCTCATACAAACAATTCGGGTTCACCAAACGTCATGTGATCCCTTTCCACCACGTATGTGCAGTACCCTCCAGGTAATGCACAGCTATGTCTCGCTTGTACTCTTCCGGACATCGGATAGACTCGAAGTTCCTCTCAAGCCTCATCCTCCACTCGTCGGCCTCGATAGGCGCAGTTCCTCCCGCGAAGAACTTGGTTCCCAACCTCGCCATATGATCCAACACTTTGAGGTAAGACGGGATCACCACTGCCTGGCCCGCTTAATCTACAACCACGTTCCCAACGTCTGGCACAACCATTGGCGGTGGCACGGCCGGTACCACTCCCGGTACAGGCGCAGCCACTGGCAACCGCTCCAACACTTGAGCTAGTAATCCCAGCACGGCCTCCAGCCTATCTGGAACAGCTCCCGCAGCATTCCCAGCCACGTTCTCAACTTCACCCGCAGCCGCATTCGCAGCAGCCGCGTCCGCAGCAGCAGCAGCCGCAGCATTCGCAGCCGCAGCCGTAGGAGCCTCAGCCGCCACAGCAGCCTCGACCTCATGCTGGTTCCCAACCGCATTCTCAGATCTAGAACTCCCCGAGTTCGCAACACCATTCAACCTTGCAGCCCTAGTCCTTCTCGGAGCCATCTGC
>JAHZTW010000003.1:49673864-49694443 GCA_020283515.1 Alliaria petiolata
TCTATTTAAGAAGACTTCTCTAGAAGTCTGAAAATGAAGTCTGGGTAAGAAGTCTAATCCGAATACTCATAAAGCCTTGTAATATGGCAGATGATTTGTGTTGTTGTTGTGTTTTATCTATTTAAGAAGACTTCTCTAGAAGTCTGAACATGAAGTCTGAGTAAGAAGTCTAATCCGAATACTCATAAAGCCTTGTAATATGGCAGATAATTTGTGTTGTGGTTGTGTTTTATCTATTTAAGAAACTTCTCTAGAAGTCTGAAAATGAAGTCTGGGTAAGAAGTCTAATCCGAATACTCATAAAGCTTTGTAATATGTAGGCCTGGGAATTTGGTTCATTACCCGCGGGTCCCACCCCGTTAGACCCGCCGCGGGGCGGGTGCGGGTCAAAAAAAAATTTGTTTACAAAAATACGGGTTTTGCGGGTCGGGTACTTTTAAAATGCGGGGCGGGTGCGGGTGTTCCAAAAATTTTTTGCGGGTTTCCGGGTTACCCGCTAATATATATATATATATTTTTTAAATGTTATTTATTAAAAAATTTATTGATAAAATTCTTGAAATTTTAAAATATTATGTAATATATGTATAAATTCGCAAATATTTTTTTTGAAATTTTTAAATAAGTTGTATAGTTGTATATTTATATTTTGGATTTTTTTTATTAGGATTGTTTTTGTTAAAATTATATAAAATATATTTTTTATTTTTATTTAAATATTTGCGGGTTATCCGCGGGTAATCCGCGGGTATTCTTAAATTCAAGCGGAGCGGGTGCGGGTCAGAAAAATTTTATTTGTTTTTTTTGCGGGGCGGGTCGATGCGGGTAAATTAAAGTTCAAACCCGCTGCGGGGCGGGTCGGGCGGGGCGGATCCGACCCGCAACCCAGGCCTAGTAATATGGCAGATGATTAGTGTTGTTTTTGTGTTTTATCTATTTAAGAAGACTTCTCTAGAAGTTTGAAAATGAAGTCTGCAAAAAAAAGTCTAATCCGAATACTTATATTACCGAACCTGTACTGTTAACAGGTACAAAAGAATAACAAAGTTAATTGGTGGGTTACCAAAAAACGTTTACCCACCATATCACTTTCTTACAAAATACAATAATTAGTAAGTTCAAATTTTCAACAACAAACAACATTAACCTTCGTAGATGTCCAAATCCGCCCAATCGCGATTAGTAGGTCCACGACATTTGATCTCATGAAATATATCACAAGCCAGGTTCTCTCTGATAACTTTCATCTTGTCATCACACAATGTCGAGGGAAATGGCAGTCCAAGTGCATGAAATTCAATGAACTTCAGGCAATACACACCACAGTCACCACCTGGACATTGTTGTGGCACTTCCTCTACTCGTGTGTGCGTGAAAGTGTCAAAAGGAAACTTATCTTTATCATCTCTGGAAGCCACTTCGCAGAGCAGATAAGGCACCATGACAGCAATAGGCTCCACTGCTTTGGTTATTTCTTCTTCACTAGAATGAATTCGGAGGCTGTCCCAAATCACAATGTGCCTCTTCGGTAATGATATCCACAGAGCAACCCAATGATCCCCTTTTACATTCAAGGGCATGTATATGTCATCAATCTCGAGAACCCATGTCTTGTTCGTTTTGCAGTAAGCCGGTGCCTCCCCGTTGTAATAATCATACACAGCTGGGGGCAGTTTTCTACCTGATCCATCGGAATTCGGTGTTGTGCCAACAAACTCCTTGTACTTGTTACTCCACATCAATCCCAACAGAGAATCTATCAAGCAAATACGATCACTCCTAAACAATTCAGGATGTTTCATCATGCGGAATCTCAGCAGGTTGATGATGGCATCTAGGTGCTACATAGAGAATAAGAGAATAAAGAACTCTGTAATAGAAGTCTGTAAAAGAAGTCTGAAAAAGAAGTCTGCAAAAGAAGTCTGAAAAAGAAGTATGCAAAAGAAGTCTACTGTGTCTAACAGCCACTGTGCTTGAGTTCTCAGAAGCCACCACCACTTGTTTAATCCATGCTTCTTATTGTCCCTTTTCGGCCAAAACCTTGCAAAGACGTAACGTGTAGATAACATTCACACTATGTACACAAGTAATTATCAATATATAGACTTTACCGAATTGGGTTCGATAGTCACGACTTACGGAAGGGTTTTCAGCCACTCAAGCAGAGCCCTACTCTTCTCTTTGTCAATGGGAGCAATAGGATCATATCCACCACCTTGTTTTACCTTGTTAGGAATGGGAGCAATAGGGGTGCTATTTCTACAAGCTTGCCGCCTTAGCTTATCGGTCTTAGCTCGGGCCACAATTTGTGCCGCCATCTTCAGAGACTTCTTTTTCTGTAACTGAAGTTCCATATCTTTATTTGATGGATTGACAGTCCCTACAAAGACGACACTTGGATCGTTTCCGCAGTTCACACTCTGACATGGAGTTGCTTATTTTTTCTGCAATTACGCATTGTATATATCAATGACAAGAAATGACAAAAAGGCTTTATAAATTTTATTTCGTTCATGAGGACTGCCACCCACCAACAAGAAAGAAACAATAAAGGTTCTGATACTACAATAACATGAAATCAGTTTAGCAGTCTACTTCTTAGACCTCGTTTTTGCCCTAGTAATGACTGGAGTCAGCTTAGCAACCTTAGAAGTCTTAGAGGTCTTTTTATTAGGTTTGGGAGAGGGATCAGAACTAACCTGACCAGAAGGTGCATCCTCTTTAGGGGTGCCATTGTTGGACTTGACCTGCTCCTCATTCCTTGCATCCTTAATCTTGACAATGGTATGCTCCACAGCCAGAACCTTGTCAGTGAGGAGATCGAACTTCTTATTGCACGAGTCAAATCCAGCCTTCATGTCGTTAGACAATGCTGAGCAGCATTTCTCGAAATGTTGCTTCATCGTCTCGACGAGACTCTTGAATACCTCCTCATCAACGGACGGTCTCTCTGAACAAGAACTATTCCGTGTTTCATCGTCCGATGCAACGCTTCTTTTTTTCCCGGTCATGGCCTTTGACTTCACTATGGAAGACACCAGAACACCTTTCACCCGCCAATGACTGGATTTCCACTTCCAAGCGACTCCACCAAACTCCCCAAACATGGCTTTGACTATGTTCTGGATCAGAGGATCCTCGACATCATCATCCCAAGTTGGGAACATAGCCTCCAATTCGAGAAAATTGAAGTGGTTGAAACTGGTCTGCAAAACAATTAGGGCAGTTGTAAGCGAAAGAAGTCTACCCTATAAAAGAAGTCTACAAATGAAGTCTACACAAGAAAAGTAGTCTACATAAGAAGTCTACCCTATAAAAGAAGTCTACAAATGAAGTCTACACAAGAAAAGTAGTCTACATAAGAAGTCTACCCTATGAAAGAAGTCTACAAATGAAGTCTACACAATAAAAGAAGTCTACACACGAAATCTACACACGGAGTCTTAAATTTTTTTAAAGAAGTCAGAAGAAGTCTTCATACCTGTTTCAGCATAGCCTCCTTGATGTATTTTCGTCCTCGGCAACCGCTGTAAGCCAGTACCGGGAGAGTGAGTTTGTTGGGAAAGGGATTTCCGTATACACCTCTGAATTCTGGCATAGCAAAATACGCCCAAACTTGGAGCACTTCAGCAAACCCTGTAAGCGAATATGTCTTGGTCAAATTCGCTTTCCTTACGGACTCTATGAGGTTCTTGAAAGCCACTCTTCCCCACGGATAATTTTCAAATGCCTCTAAATCAATGACTAGCCTTGCCATGTTAACCGGTGTGGGTGTATCCCTTCTCTGTGCCTCAATGAATCCAGCATAGATGGATAAAAATCCTAACCTAATCATATCCTCCCTGGTCCACTCTCGAGCATAACCACACGCTTCTGTAAGTTGTTCAACACTCGGACCAAGCTCTGCATTCACGCCAAGCTTCTCCCAAAATTCTGCCGACTCAGGGGGAACTTCAACATCTGGATCCACCAGATCCTTTACATAATCACAGTTGAGACCAGTGAGTTGTTCAAACTCATTCAGTGAAAACCTCAATGGATTTACACCGATCAGACTCCATATCTCGTACTTGCTCTCGCAAAAAAGCTGAAAACCGAGTATATATTGAACCACCCTCGATGCCCAACCAAAATTAAGTTTGTAGAACTTTAGAAAAACACCCAACTTTGAATCCAAAAGCTCTTCTCATTCATCTTCTCTCAGTACTGCTTCTAAGGCTTCGAGTCGTTGCTGTAGTAGCCTATGTTTTTTTCCGGTTGGGGCTCATCTCCCATTGTGTATAATCTCTTTGGAAATTTGACCTTCTCCATCCTGCTCAACAAAGGGAGAAAATTAGATAAGTCAGATCTGTAAAACCAAATCAGAAATAGGTGATGATATCTAGGGTAAAAAATTTGGAAACAAAGAGAAAGGGGTTGAAGAAAAATTACCCCGAGTAGCGACGGACAAAGAAAGTAGATCCACGGACTGAAAGTATGAACACAAAAGCAAGAGGAAGACGGAGATGAGATTAACAGCGAGAGAGGAAGGAGAGGAGATTCACGGCGAGAGGAACAGAGATTACCAGCGGTGACGACTTGGAACAGGCGGCGGCGACGGAGAAAGTAGATCCAGCAGCGATGACGGAGATGAGATTGACGGCGAAAGGGGAAGGCGATGAGATTCACGGCGAGAGAGGAGGGAGGGTTGAGGGAGGCGCCGTTTTAGAAAGAGAATCTGTTTTTTTTTTACCACAATTAGGTTAAACTTTCTTTATATATGGGGGTAGATTATTCACAACAAGAAGTCTACTTGAGAAGTCTCCAGATAGTTAAAAAAAATTATTGCCCGCAAGGGTTAATTTGATTTTCAGACTTCTTCTTGACGTCTGCAAACGAAGTCTACTGAAGAAGTTATTTTGAATTTCAGACTTCTTCTTGACATCTTTTTATTAAAATATTCAAAACCCTAAGATGATTCAATTCGCACTGGTTTAATTTGAATTTCAGACTTCTTTTGAAGTCTGAAAATGAACTCTGAAAATGACCAAAGTTCTGAAAATGAAGTCTGAAAAGAAAGTCNAACCCTAAGATGATTCAATTCGCACTGGTTTAATTTGAATTTCAGACTTCTTTTGAAGTCTGAAAATGAACTCTGAAAATGACCAAAGTTCTGAAAATGAAGTCTGAAAAGAAAGTCTGAAAATGAAGTCTACAATGAAGTCTGATAATACACATGATTTTGGAATATGGTACTGATATGGGTCTAGTTTTACCCAAATAATCAACTACTGCAAGTGCACAGCAATGCAGTTGAAGTATAAGGGGTATCGAATCCTCAGGGAAGTTAAAGCTACACTTATGGTTTCTAGGTTTAGATTATGCTAGGTCGAATAATGAAATTGAAAACTAAGCAATTAAAGCAAGTAATAAATCGGAATTAGATGGATTAAAGTCCAGGAGACGAGGCGCTAGGTAAGGATAATTATCAGGTTTGAATCCAAGAATGCAGAATCTAAGTTTATTAGGGATTTATTAAGAACCGTCTAGAACTCGAAACTCTAAGGTAAAACCAATCAACTCTCGTTGCAGAAGTTATCTATGCCTAAATCCCTAAATTCCAAATCTCTTTGCTAATTTAAACAATCAAGGCAAGCAATAAGAACAGGTTCGATTTGTTCACAAATTACCTAGACCAAATCTCTTTGCGATAGATAATTTGCTCACCTAAGATTAGTTCAAGTTATTAATAATGCTCTCGCATCTATTAAACAACCTAAAGTTTGATTTCTATGTGATCAATTCAGAGAATCAAGTTAAGCACAAATCTAGGTGAAGATCCAATTGATTTCCCTAATAATTCTAGTGATTCTATAAACTCTTCATCAAACCCTAAATTACCCTAACCTAACTAGCAAACTACTCAGACATAATAATGCAAACACAAAACATGGCTGAATAATATTGCATAAAAGAATAGAGAATGATACAGGGGTTCGAAATCTGGCTCAGATGAGTTAGAATTGTCTACCCAAAAGCTCAGGATCAATCTCTCTCTAAGTCTCAAAAACAGAAAATAATGATAATCTCTTTGGCTAAACAATGCCTGAAAACTATTTATAGAAGGGGATTTTTCGTCGAAGGGTAGATTTGTAATTCTTCAGAACTTGCTCTTCTTTCCTTTTCCTGATTGGAAAACGTCACTTTTGGTCGTGCTTCTTTGGTGTCGATCGACACTGAGTGTGTCGATCGACACTCAACTCGTGAATTCCAGCCTCTTGACTTCATCACTTCGGCTGCTTCTCCAAAGTGCTCCAAAATGCTCCAGATTCTCCCATTTAGCTCCAAATGTTCTCCATCCTGTAAAGACTCTAAAAAGACTCCAAAACTAGCAAAAGACTCTATAAAAACACTTATATCATGGCTTAAAAACGGGTAAAAACCATGATATATCAGGTACAAAAAATTTACATAATCCAACAATCTAAGATCTACTCATGCTAGCACAAAGGTAGATAATCAAACCTACAAAGACTACAGCAGGCACCATCACATTCCTCAGCTCGGGGCATCTGAAACAGTTCTTCTCAAGAATTAGCTCCTTTAGTTGAGCTATCTCTACCTCAATCCGATTTTGTGCTTCCTGCCCATCATAATTTTTGCGGACACGTGTGCGGTCTCCTTGGTTGTCGAGGACACGCATGCGGTTTTCTTGGTTGTCCAGGGCACACCGCAGCTCTTGAAATTCCTCCATCATAGCCTCATCCCACCACTTGACTAGATGGTGGGGACCATTCTATACAAGAACAACAGAAAACGTACATTTAGTTTTCGTATTCAAAAAAATCAAATAACAAAAGCAAACCGCAGTAGCATCTGTTAGAAATTCCAAAATCGATAGATCGAGGCGGAGTAGAGCTCACTTCTGGTTCTCTGTTACTCCACATCCTTGTAGAATCACTTGAAGGTTGACTGTAACTATATCGCCCCAAATCTGTGTACAATTAAACAATAATTTTTTACAAACTAATTTTTTCAAAACTTATTACTATGGACATAGATCTGCAACCATAAGAAAAAGGAAATGTTGAAACTCAGATCTCGATATTATCAAATTCGAGACGATGAAGACGAGATGAAGACACACAAAGAAAAGTAGATCCACAGACTGAAAAGTATGAACACAAAAGCAAGAGGAAGACCGAGATGAGATTGACGGCGTGAGAGGAGATTCACGACGAGAGAGGTGGGAGAGTAGAGGGAGGCGCCGTTTTTGAGAGAGAGACAGATTTTCTTTTTAACATAATTAGGTTAAACTCTCTTTATATATGAGGGTAAATTTTCCTGAATAGTTAAAAATTTCGATTAAGTATACTTCTTTTGAAGTCTACAAACTAAGTCTACTCAAGAAATCTCCATTTCCTGTTCCCGCCCATTTAGTTAAAAATTTCGATTTCCCGCTAGGTTTAATTTGAGCTTCAGATTTCTTTTGGAAGTCTACAACAGAAGTCTTCCGATGAAGTCTCCTTAACCCTAAATCGAATGTTTTAGGTTAAAATTTATATATGATACATTAATTTTGTTAGCATATTCATAATTTAGTGTTAAAATAACCGATATATGAACACTAAATAGTTAACCGAACCATAAACTATAATTCATATAGAATTTTACCCATTACCCTAACAATCACTCTCTCATACCCTAAACTTTAAACCTCAAACCCTAACCCTTTTGAACCGTATACTCATGAAACTTATAAATTGATTCATTTTCAATATATTTTATTTTATATACATGCCAATTGTCTATGTTTTGTTTATGTATATAATTTGTTTATCAAAATATTTTTTATAATTTTTATAATTAAAATTTAAAATTTAATTATTTAGTAGACTTCTTTAACAGACTTCATAGGGTTGTATTGGTTTCTAACCTAATTTGACTTTGTTGATTTAAATTGATTTATTTGTATGAAATTTTGTTTTCTATATATGCAAAATGTATATGTTTTGCTTATGTATACCAAATTTTTATCAAATTATTTTTAATAATTTTTATAATTGAAATTTAAGAAATAATTACGGAGTAGAAGTCTACAAACGAAGTCTGCTTTAGAAGTCTACGTAGGGTTGTATTGGTTTCTAACCTAATTCGTCTTTGTTGCTTTAAATTGAATCATTAGTATGAAATTTTGTTTTTAAAGACGTAAAATGTATAGGTTTAGTTTATGTATACAAAATTTTTATCAAATTATTTTTTATGATTTTTATAATTAAAATTTAATAAATAATTATGGAGTAGACTTCTTTATAAGTAACGAAGTCTACAAACGAAGTCTGCTTGATTCGTAAGCAGACTTCCACGGGTTATAACCGTCATTGTGCCAAACGTTTTTTGTTTGCTCATAAGGGAGGGAGTTGTAATTTCACTACCCCTATGGGTTACTTTTGCCAAACATGCAATAGGGGGTTTACTTTTGTAATAAAAACCAAATAATATGTCATTTTCATCAATTCCCCCAAAGATCAAAGCTTTGAAACAAACTTTAATGGCGGAAAAACTAAGAGTTCTTGACAACAAGAAAGACAGAAAACTAAATCTGGAATATGTGGTGTAGAGATAGGCGTGGGGGACAACATATTTATACATGAAAGAGCAAAAACCTAAATCGTTGGCACCATTTTCCCGAAATGGTACTCTTTTGGACTGTAGCGTATCGGCTTCAAGTCGTAATGAGAAATCTGATATGCCATTTCCTCATGATTCTTCGAGCAGTCTCCATATCGGGCAAGTGCTGCGGGATCATGTCGTGATGACTCGTCTTTCTTTCCTCTTAGATCGGGGACTTCTCGTTACCTTGCTTCGATATCCGTCTTCATTGAATCCTCTTGCTGGATCTTCGCTCCGAGGTGCCTCTTTTGGGATCAAGTCGCTGCTACTCGTCGAGGTTCATCATGCGCTTGTCCATATCGGCCAAAGGGTCGTGATCCATTCTCGATATCATCTGTCCACCCTCTTTTTGGGATCTCCCTTCTTGATTTCTTCTTCGGACCATCCTCATTCTCATAGCACCTGAGAAAACACTCTAAAACATGCAAGAATATGCAAAAATCTAACCTAATGCATCTAAACCTAACATGAGTAAAAACTAAGATGAAAGTGCATGAATGGGGTCCTAAATAGCATGAAATTTATGCTAAAAACATGTAATTTACAGAGATATCAACACCCCCAAACTTGCCATTTTGCTTGTCCTCAAGCAAAAGCCAACCGGAGGGGTGAGGTTTTAAAAGAAAAGGTGTAAGTTTGAATCCAAAACGCCATTTAAAAGAAATCAATTCAATGTCTAAGTTCAGGTTTCTAGGATGCAGGTTGAATTCTACCTAACCAAAAAGCCTTAGCCACATTCATCTCAACATCAAGCAAAATCAATCTCAACTTAGATGCACATTCAAATTTTTAATTCCCTTTCACATTTATCAGAAAATTTAAAGCGTGGATCTCATTCATGCCTATCAATCAACTCACTTGGTTCAGGGTAAGGTCACAAGCTAAATATGAACTTGTAGTGCGAACGGGTTAAGTGTTTAAATAGGATCACTCATGAAAGGAATCTTCTTAATGAAAAATGCTAAGGGTAAAAACCAATGGATGCATACAAGGATAGATTCCCATCTACCCAAGCACCTATTTCGTTTTCTACCTTAGTCTAATTTCTCCCTTCCTAAGCTACCCTTTGCTTTGTCATTTCGCCTTATACCCGTTATTACTCCTCGATATTACCTTTCTTGGTCATTTTCGGGGGACTTCTTCTTTGTTGGAGATCAGTTTCGGCTTTCTGTCTCCTTGTGTGCGTTCCTTGTGATTCACCTTTGGTGTTATTGGCCGGATTTGGACTTTGTTGTTTTGCCTTCTTTTGCTTCTTTTTGGAATCGCCTTTTCTGCTTTTGGTTTCGAGCCTTCTTGTTGCCGCCATCTCCCTTATACATGTCCCCTTCTGACTTCAGTGGTTTTCTTCTTTTCCCCTTTTGTCAATATATCAGCAATCGGAACCCAACCCCCTTTCCTAGTCTAACCAGCAATATCGACCTCAAATTTCGGTATCAAGCCGTTTTAGCATCTACACCACCTAACCTAGTGTTGACTCGAGATGTGAGTCAACGTCTACATGGAAATCCAACCTTGTCGGCCTAAAATGGTGCAAAGGCCTCACATGTTCTCACAACACTTTTTGCTTAAGAAGATTCGAAAATGGTGCAAAGGCCTCACATGTTCTCACAAAAGTGTTTATGGTTTAAAACGAAGGTTTAGGTTTTGGATGTGGTCTGGTACTTGGACTAGCAGAAGAGTGGTCAAAAGGGAAAGAGAGTCCAAGTAAAATCTATGAGTTAATCGACAAACATGAACAAGATAATTAAATTTTCAGTTTAACGGTTCAAGTTTATTAGGGAATCGGTTCAAATCACAATGCATCAAGGTAAGACCGAATTTCACAAGACAAATTCCAAATGTGGTGCTGCCTTAAGCTCAGTCTAATCCAAAATGCATCAAACAAACAAGAACTAAGGCATTGAATTCATGACTTAAAAATGGCTATTTACAAGGATTCATCATACTTAACACCTTATGCGAATGCTCATGAATCCTAAATGAATGTATCTAGACTCAATCCTAGTATGGAAATGCAACTATATGAATCTTTTTGTGGGATAAATTTTCAAATTTTTTCAATTTTTCGTGTTTTTTCTACGCAATTTTGATGAATGCATGATGTCTAATCTATGTGAATGCATGTACTACGTACTCCCCCAAACTTAAATCACACAGTCCCTGTGTGATAGAAGAGAGAAAGAATACGGTCCTAGAAAAATGCGAAATTTCAAACAAAAAGCAAAAAGAAAAATGAAAAATGCTTATGTACAATGGTTCTGGAGTGGTACCTCATTGTTTGGTGTGATGTGAGGACGTGGTGTCCTCATTGGTCGAGAAAGAAGGGTTGTCCGATTCCGGTATCGGGGACTGGCTTGCACGTCTTTTCCTCGATATGCTTCCTTCTTGGCAGGAATGCCTTCCTGGATCACTTAGCTCGTTCTCCCTTGGAAAGAACGAGAAGGAATGCCTCTCTTGGAGCATTTGGCTGGCTGCTTCGTCAGACCATTCTTCTTCTTCTCCTTCTGGTTCTCCGGATGACATATCGGCTTCAAGCCGTGGTGATGGTGTCGACCCCTTCAGCTTCGAGGTAAGCGACTTGATTTGGCCTTTCAGACCCTTCACGTGTCCTTTAATCCCCTTCACCGTGGAGACTACCTTCTTAATCGAGCGATCTTGCCATTTGCAGTACCGCTGAAGCACGTTGATCTGATCGTGAGCCGTCTTGAGGGTTCGGTGCGTCACACTCGTGATTGGCTCAAAATGGTAACGATCCGCTTCATAGAGAGGGAAACCATACTCGTCTGCAGGATCTTCATAGCCATCGTCATCTTCTTGTTCATCTTCAGCAACCATATCGGCTTCCTCCCAATATTCTTCCTCATAGTCCCCATAGAAGTCAGCTGCATAGGGGAAAAGGTGCTCGTCATGCGGCTCGAAATACAGGTGCAGAGGTTCCCTTATCGACGTCAGATACGGGTTTGGCATGAATAGTACGGCTGCTCTCTCAGATGGGAGGGTGAACTGATATCGGTGTCCATGCCGATATGGCTTCCCGAGAAATTGGCACTTCTTCAAGTACCCGATGTCTATCCAACGAATCCCGTGTGTTGCCTCCTCAAGATCGACACCAGCTCCCTTAAGAATGGCAGATACAACTCCTCCACAGCCTACTTGAGGCCTTTCGCTTGGTGTGGAGATCATCCACGACTTGTAGTGGAGGAGCTCTTTGAGAAAAATCGTGATTAGCCCGGTGCTCCGTCTGCTTCCCTTCAGCTCGGTCCCATTTCGGGTCTCTTGGATGATCTCTACCAGACCGTCATCCATTAACTTCAGCTCCTTGGTCAAGACGGCTCCACATTCTTTCCTTGAAAAGAAGGTATGTACAATAGCTCTTTGCACATATCTCAAGGTTGGGTGCCTTATCCTGGTGCTCTTGTTCACTCCGGGCTTGTAAGTGCCCACCCCAATGTGCCCCCAAAGTGCCTCCAGCTCCTCCCTTTCGATATTGAGGGTCATCTCGCGCATATCGGCTTAGCTGAATCCGAATATCGACTCGAGATCCCGAAATGACATTCGGTGTGTCTCGCTTCCATACTTGAAGCAGATATAGCCATCTCCATCTTCCTCTGGAGTCTCCTCTCCAAAGGCATAGAAGGTCACTTCCAGTGTTGCCAGGAACTAGAAGGTTGCCTCGTCGTGCGACGCATATGCGTTCTCCATGAATCTCCTTAGACCCAATGCATTGAAAAGGATCTCACAGTCTTCGTAGATGCCCATCTCGATCATTGTTTCCTCGTGGGGGGAAGCGTGTGGCATTGAACTCCATTCGCCTGAATGCTGCACGCATATCGGCCAGTGTGGGTCGGGAATTCACACTTCTTCTTCCCGATGCACGTGTGGGTGAGCGAACTGTAACAGCTCGGCTGGAACTTCCCACTGGTCTCTTTCCATCTCTCTTCTCCGTTTGGTAATCCCTTGACCTTCCAAGAAGAGCTCCACTTCTTGTTGCTCCTACCATTGTACCTATCATACAAAAACACTCGAAAGTGTGTAAGTACAAGGAAAAATATCAAGAGCAAAAGTTATCTTGCATACATGTTTAAACCTAAGCAAACCTATTCATGACTAGAGGGACTCAAGCAACCACATTCAATTTATATACTAAATCGAGATAAATCCTAAATCGTGAAAGGCAAAGAATTTTTCTTATTCCTTCACGGATTCAAGTTTTTAGACAAGGCATGCATCTATCTAGGGTGAGAAAGGAGTTTTCTAAAAATTTGACACTTCAAAAGAGTTTAGCCGTGAAGCTATCCTCACAAATAGAAATGCTAAAGATTTAGAAAATCCTACAAAAAAACCTAAGTGATTATGCAAACAGTAAATAATTCTAAATCATATCGTGCAAGAGTAAATAATTACCTATCACGATTTTGCAGATTTTCCTTTGAAGAAAAAAAAATTGCAGAGGACTGAGATGCGAATTTAAAGGCTAGAAACAATTTTCTGGATTTGAGAGTGATGGGGAATGAAAACGAGAGAGGCGATAGTGATAGCCTTTATAAAGAGGAGACAAAAAATTAAAAAGGGTTTGTCTAGAGTTTCTCGGTTTGGGGAATAGCTATCGGCTAACCCCAACCAAGCATTATTGCCTTATCCGGAAAAGTGGGCCATGAATTTCAGCGCTTTTCACGGATTGGCTAAGTCTAAGAACCCCATTACATTGACGACCATATCGGGTTGAGTCCGATATGGTAGGAGTGTCAGTCTGGATATCCGCTTGTTCCTGATATTTGTCCCATGTAAAGATTGTCTTGCTTGGACTTCGTTCCATATCGGCCACACACCGTTGTGCTTGCTCGACATGGAATGCCTAGGGATGATATCACAGTGTTAACCTGATATTACATCTCGTTGCTGTGCTAGACAATCCTCACATTGGTTTTCATTCCTCTTTGTGTACAAGTGACCCCTCCTTATCTCTCATGGGGTCCTGAAAACATTAAACTTGACTAGAAAAAGCATTAATATGTATATGGATAAGCTTGGGGTGCCTCCCAAGAGCGCTTTGTTTTGAGTCACTTAACTTGACTTTTCCTGATTCTTTTTCAGTGTGAAGGGGGGGGGGGAATGAGGAGGATCCTTACTTTTCTTGATCACCGAGATGAAATCAGCCAAAGATACATTGGAGGTCCCCTCTTTGCTTTCCTTAGAACCCTCTTGATTGGTCAAATCGGTGTCTTTTATAACCTTAAGGTATGCAAAGGGTCTAACCTTTCCCTTGCATTTCAGCTTGTATCTCAACTCACCACCAGCAGAGAGAACAGCTTTGAGTGTCATACCTTCCAGAAGATCACCGAGGGTTGGTCCTTTCACATAGGATTTCTTGCAAGTGATCACCTTTTTTGGTTCTTCTTGGACTTCTTCTGATTGTCCCTCAAATATTGCATTGAGACAGACCCCATCAAAGCTAGCTCCATCGTAGCATATTTCCAGGGATGGGTCTTTGGTCTTCTCAATCGTATTCTTAAGCTCAAGGGAGTGTGCATGCTCCCTTTCATTGATCCTTTTCCCTTTTGTGTCAAAATGCATTACCAAGCTTCCGGTTAGTCTCAGCTCTACTTTACCGCTTTTGCAATCAAACATGCCACCGGCAGAAGCTAGGANCTGGTTGTCCCTCGAATATTGCATTGAGACAGACTCCATCAAAGCTAGCTCCATCGTAGCATATCTCCAAGGATGGATCTTTGGTCTTCTCAATCGTCTTCTTGAGCTCAAGGGAGTATGCATGCTCCCTTTCATTGATCCTTTTCCCTAGTGTGTCTGATACGGCTCAGGTTTTACCCTAATAAAACTACTGCAAGTGCACAACAAATGCAATCGTAGTATAAGGGGTATCGAAATCACAAGGGAAGTAGATTCTACACTAAGGTTTCTAAGTTCAGATTATGCTAGGTCGAATAATAAGAAAGTAAACTAAAGCAGGAAATAAATGAGCAATCACGAATTTGGTTTCTTAAAATCAGGAGACGAAACGCTAAGTTCAGGGAAATTCTCAGGTGATCTAAATTGCAGGTCTAGACAGAATGTTAGGAAATTATTAAGATCTGTTCTTAAACTCGAAAAACANTTCTTAAAATCAGGAGACGAAACGCTAAGTTCAGGGAAATTCTCAGGTGATCTAAATTGCAGGTCTAGACAGAATGTTAGGAAATTATTAAGATCTGTTCTTAAACTCGAAAAACAACAATAAAATCAACCAACTCTCGCTACGAAGACTTTCTATGTCTAAACCCTAAAATTCCAAATCTCTTTGCAAATCCTATCAATTCAGACAAGCATTAAAGTTCAGGTTCGATTGTTCACAAAATCCCTAAACCAAATCTCTTTGCGAAAATGTATTTTGCTCATCTAACATTAGTTCAGGCAATCAATAATACTCTCGCATCTATTAATTAACCTAAGATCAGATTCTAGGTCATGAAGTTAGAATAAGCATTAAACACAAATCCAGATGAAGAACTCTAATGATTTTATCCTAACAATATAATTTGACCTAACAATTCATCAATGACCTTTGAAAAACCCTAAACCTAACAAGCAAACAACTCAGACATGATCAATGAAACAGAAATCATAATTTGAATAGAAAGCATAAGAGAAATCAATAAGATCAAAGGAGTTCCAAATTTGCTTGAAGGAATCAAATTCTTCTCTATACAATCTCTCTAAAAATCGCTCTCTAAATTAATGTGTGTGTTATGCCTAAACAATGGCTGAGAAGATGCCTAGGTTCGCATCTTCAATTCCTTGGAAGATTAGAAACAGTCTTGGAGATTTCCTTTTCTTCAAAAACTGGAAACTTCACGCTTCTGGAAATTGGAAATCCTGGTGTCGATCGACACAGCGAGTGTCGATGGACACCTTGCGTGTAAATCCACTCTCTTAACTTCATCACTTCGGCTGCTTCTCCAAAATGCTCCAAAAGGTTCCAGATTCTTCCATTTAGTTCCAAACGTAGTCCAACCTGCAAAGACTCTAATAGGACTCTAAAAATACCAAAAAACTCTATAAAAAGACTTATATCATGGTCCAAAAACGGGTAAAAACCATGATATATCAACTCCCCCAGACTTAGCTTTTGCTTGCCCACAAGCAAAACAGAAATTTAGAATGAAGTAGAAGTTTGAAAACAGAAACTTTCGAGTACCTCTTTAGAACGCCACATTGATTAACACTTCTTGAATCCACATGCTATAGAGCCAACCTTAGGAAAGTTCAGTGTACATACCACAAGCTTAGCAATCTCCCAGTTTGAATCCAGATCCTTTCCTTGGTAAAATTTTGAACTCTAACAGTGGTATTGCCACAGAACTTTACAGATTCTTTGCCATTCATTAGTGCCTGAACAAGATATTCTTCATACAGTTCTCCTATTTTCTCTTCCCTTAGTCAACTGCTGCCCATTTTCAGGGTATTCTAAGATCTTTTCATTGATTCTTCTTTTCTTTTGCAATCTTGGGAAATAGTACTACTCTCTACTTGTGTTCCTTGTAAGGAGACAGGTTCAAGAGCACTCACTAATATTGTTCCTTGTGAGAAGACAAGCTCATGAGGTTCTTTGCACTATTCCCAGACTTAGACTCTTTTTCTTTCTTTTCTTTTCTCAAGGGAAGATCAAGGAGAGACTGCAATGGTCTATCTGTTCAGACTGAAAGACGAATCAAGTTCTGCGCATACCTAGTTGTTATAAGGGGATCTGAACTCGCCATGTTAGACTGATTCCACTTGCAGTTTTCTACTTAATAAGACCTGCAATCAACTACTATAGCAATGGTTCTTCAAGTGTCAACATTCTGTGGTTAGTCCCTAGAAAAACTGAAAGTTCCATCTGATTTTGACTCAATAAAACAAAATTTTTGACTCTCAAAACAAAACACAAAGTCAGTAATCACCTCCCCCAGACTTAAACAACACTGTCCCCAGTGTTATCAAGCCCGAAGTTAGTTACAAGAAAGATTAGAAACAACTTAAAAGACCAGATAGAAGACTTACCTTCGTCTGCGCGTGGTGTCGATCGACACTGGTCTGAGTCGAGTCCAATGTCGCCTTTTTCAACTGACTGAAACTAGGACTTAAGTAAAACCAAAACAAAATAAAAAGAAAAACGTACATAATAGTGGGTTGCCTCCCACTCAGCGCTCGTTTTTAGTCATTAGCTTGACTGTGTCGGGGTTCAGACGTCTGGTGGATCAGAGGGTGGCATTGAATGCTTCCCAGACGAATGTCTTCTCATCCATGGCGGTGCATAGTCAGTAGGTGCATGAAAGCGACCAAGGAAATGAGGAACAGCAGCAGGGTGGGTCATCGTTTCGGGTGGGACACTTCTTTTTCCTGCAGCATCATCAAAAGAAACACCAAGCCTTCTACGAGAATCTCGTTGCTTGCATAAGCGTGAAATATCTTTTGAACCTTTAAATTTTTTATTGACAAGATTAGGAGGTTTGGAACTAATTCCAGGAAGTGCGTACATGTGCTTCCTTCGAGGTTTCTGTGCTGTAAGACGTGGAGGCATCTGTTTGACCACATGCGATGGAATTGCAGCATTGGAAACAACTTCTGGTATGCTTCGCGTAGGGTGTCGATCGATGCTATTGGTGTCGATCGACACCAACTTTGTAGCTCGAATCTGTGCACTTTTGCTGCAATTATGCTCCGCAATCTTTGTCTCCATGATGAAAACGTCTTCCTCCATCAACTTGGCATTGATTAGAGCTTCATCTTCGCCCAAAGTCCTGAAGATATGATTGTTTCCACTTCAATCTTCTAGCTCAACAACTTTCTCAGAATTTTTAGCTAATGCCTCTTGAACAGCCACCTTGTTCACTTGCTCTTTAGAATCCAGCTCCTTGATATTCCCAGCAGTAGTGTCATCCGAACATTCCAGGACTGGATCTTTATCCATAGAAATCTCTACTGAAAAAGATTGACCATCGATGGTGGAAGGTCCTCTTAACTTTTCCATGTCGAAATTCATGACAACATCACCCAAATCAAGCTCTATTTTCCCTTTCGTCACATCAATGATAGCACCAACTGAAGCCAAGAATGATCTTCTCAAAATAAGAGGATCTGTAGGTTCTTCATCATATTTCAAAACCACAAAATCTGTGGAAATCACGCAACCTTCAATCTTCAATGGAACATCTTCTAAGACACCTTCCAAGATTCTCTTTGGTCGATCAGCTAGGACAAGAGAGATTCTGGTTGGCTTGAAATCAGTCATTCCAAGTCGAACAGCAACTGAGTATGGTATCAAGTTGATACTTGAACCTAGATCGCAGAGAGAACGAGGAAACCTTCCTGTTGAGAGTGAGCAATCTAGCATAAAGTTCCCTGGATCGGGTAACTTCTCTGGAATCCTCCTCTGAATCACAGCACTGACTTGTTCAGAAACTCTCACCTTCTTCTTCTTTCTTGGAACTATGTTCAAGAGAATTGCATTCATGTCTCTGGTAAGCAATGCTCCTTCCTCAGGGTTTATACCATTGACTACCATTCTCTTGACATACCTTCTTAATGCAGGTGAAAGATGGACTGCATCAACTAAGGGTAGCTCAACCATCAGCTTACTCATCATCTCCTTGCATCTAGCTTCCTCTCTCTCCTGTTTAGATCTTCTGGGAGGCAGTGGATAGGGTATTTTTGGTTTATACCCTTTCCTCTGCAATATTTGAAGCTTCAGGCGTGCTTGGCGAAGTTTGGGCATGGTGTCGATCGACACTGGTATCTGATGTTGTTTTGGTCGATTTCGGTCCGCCAGAACTCGAATTGTCGAGATTTTCTACTGGTGTCGATCGACACTCCGTAGTGTCGATCGACACTAGCTATGCAACTGCAACATCTTCTGTTTCAAGCTTCTCCAACTCTTCAACCTCCACGAAATTTTCTGCACTTCCTATCATGATGGCATTGACATGATGTCTGGGGTTTGTATTAGTCTTTCCAGGAAGAAACCCCTCTTATCTCTTCAAAGCTCCAGTAGGTTGAGCAACTTGAACATCCAATTGTTTCATATGAGTACCCAGAGACTTAATTTTCCCGTTCAGATCTGTGTACAAGGCATCAATCTTCCCATTGAATTCAACAGTCATCTTCTGCTGTCCTTCCAGAATCTTCTCTATCATAGACTCCATCTTATTGTCTTGTTCAGGAGGCTTCTGGTAAGAAGAAGAACCATATACTCTCTGGAAGTTGTTGTTCTGAAAAGGCTTCTGGTAAGAAGAACCATAGCCTTGCTGATTGTTGAACCACTGTCCTTGAAAACCAGCACCATTGATGTAGTTAACCTCTTCTTCCTCTGGCTCAAAGGTCTCCACTTCTGCAGCAAACTGAACTTGCTTCCTTCCCACCAAGAGATTGTGTACGTTGTCCAGCTTCCTGTTGACCTCAGCAATTTGCCTTCCTCCATTTGCACCAACTTGTTGTCTCCTTTCAAAGTCTGCGTTTTTGGTGTTGTTACAAGAGGCCAAATTCTCTATGAGCACCATCGCGTCATCTGGATATCTGGTGTTGAAGTTGCCATTGCTTGCTGCGTCTAAAGCCATATGGTATCGCCAATCGATCCCTCCGTAAAAGATACCGATAAGCTGCGGCTCGCTGAAACCATGATGTGGGCAGTCCCTCTGGTACGATCTGAATCTTACCCAAGAAACTTTGAATGCTTCAGTGGGTCCTTGAGAAAATGCAGTGATCTTCGTCCTCAGCTCTTCACTTCTTGCATCATCAAAGAAGTTGCATAAGAATGCATTCTTTGTGTCTTCCCAAGTGGTCAATGATCCTGGATCAAGCTGCTTCTGCCAATATGATGCATCTCCAGCATGCGAGTGAGGGAACAACTTGCGGAAGAGATAATCATAGGACACTCCATTAGCCTTGATGCTTGACGCGAGGTCCTCAAATCTCTCAATGTGATCCATCGGATGCTCATTAGGAAGACCATGGAAAGGATGTTGAGCCACCAGTGTGAAGTAGGAAGGCTTCAGCTCGAAGTCGTTCCTCTGAAATGCAGCAGGACGGATCGCACCTCTATTAGCATAGAACTGGTCTGGGCGGTTGTACTCGCCAAGTGTTCTTACACGTCCAACGTCTGAAGGGGCGATTTGTATGGCTGGTTCGACGATGACGGCGCCAGCCTCATCAAGTCTCTGTCCTTGGTTGTTCCTTCTGTGCCCTTCCGCATCAACCAAGTGACCAGCCTCGTCTCGGGTTAGAACCATAAGATCTGGCATCACGTTGTGCGACTGGTGTCGATCGATGCCAATGGTGTCGATCGACACTCGGGTAGATGCTCGGTTCTTGCGTTCCAAACGACCAAGCTCTTGGTTCAATGTGATTAGTTCCTTTTCCTTGTTGCTTCTGGTACTGGGCATGCACCTGAAACAGAAAATTAAGAAACTAAATTAGTAACAAAAATAAAGCAAAACCTAGTCAAAATCCTAATTTTAGATTCCGTAGGCAGCGATTACTTCCCCGGCAACAGCGCCAAAAACTTGATAGGGCTCAAGTTTTACCCTAATAAAACTACTGCAAGTGCACAACAAATGCAATCGTAGTATAAGGGGTATCAAAATCCCAAGGGAAGTAGATGCTACACTAAGGTTTCTAAGTTCAGATTATGCTAGGTCGAATAATAAGAAAGTAAACTAAAGCAGGAAATAAACGAGCAATCACGAATTTGGTTTCTTAAAATCAGGAGACGAAACGCTAAGTTCAGGGAAATTCTCAGGTGATCTAAATTGCAGGTCTAGACAGAATGTTAGGAAATTATTAAGATCTGTTTTTAAACTCGAAACACAACAATAAAATCAACCAACTCTCGCTGCAAAGACTTTCTATGTCTAAACCCTAGAATTCCAAATCTCTTTGCAAATCCTATCAATTCA
>JAHZTW010000003.1:49711441-49727729 GCA_020283515.1 Alliaria petiolata
TATTCGTTATCCAGTTTGCTTAGGTGTGTGACCCTATAGGATCATATGATGCTGGCAATGAGTTCACAACTCATAAGTTATAAGCGGCTTCTAGCAAAGCATTATAATTACCCAGCATCACGTGATAGTCTTATCTCGACTTCACAACTATATCAGAGTGTATACAAGTATGATCTCCAGGACATTCCCTTCACAAACTGGATAGATAACACTTTGAGCCGAAACTTTGTAGACTGTATTCTTCGAACTTCATAAAAAGAGAGAAGTGAGAAGGTGAGTGTTCGTTCTCTTGATACATGCTGTGTAATCTAGATTGAGAGCGGTAGAACTAGGAATCGTTTGAGCATAATCTAAGGAGTTAGAGATGTAGAACACCGAAACAAGTGTAATCTGAAGAGATACAATCGTAAGATTCTAGTTAATGAATTGAGCGTTGACTTGACACTTTCCAGGTCTTGAATTATGTGTTGCCTCTGTTTTCTAAACTTACAATTGGTATCAGAGCATACATCTGCTAAGACGTGTCTGTTCTTTAATCAGGTGTGATTGCGGGACGAAGTATAGAAAACATGCAACAGTTTGGGCCTCATGATCCTTGGTTTTGGATGCTGAGAACTACGGATGGTGGAAAGTGCAACTCCAAGCCTTGATCAAAGGCATTGATGAAGATGCGTGGACGATGGTTGAAGAAGGGTGGACTGAACCCCCAATAATGGGAGAAGATAGACTAGTTCGGAGGAAATCCCAATTGACATGGACAGTTGAAAAAAAGACGTTGTCAAAATTCAACTCAAAAGCCTTGTCAATGATCTGTACATCGCTCACCAGAGATCAGTTTAAGAAAGTGCAAGGATGTACAATTGCTAAAGAGGCTTGGGATGCCTTACAAACTGTCTATGAAGGTACATCTAATGTCCGAAGTACCAGAGTGGATCTACTTGCTTCGCAGTTGGAAACGCTCACCATGGGAGATGGAGAATCAGTTGAAGAATTTAGTGGAAAACTGAGTGCAATTGCAATTGAAGCTCAAGTTCTCAAAAAGAGATACAAAGACAAGAAACTGGTTAAGAAGTTTCTAAGGAGTTTGCCTGATAAGTTTCAAGGACACAAATCTGCAATTGAAGTAGCATGCAACTCGGATGATATGAAATTCAATGAAGTGGTTGGTATGATGTAAGCTTATGAACTGCAGCACAGTCATAAAAGTCAGGCGAAAGGAAAAAGCGTGGCATTTGTAGATGATCAACTGACAACTCATGATTCAAAGTTTGAAGACCAGATTGGACTCATTGTGAAGAAGTATTTCAAAAAGTTTGAAAGAGGTCAACGGAGAGGTATCTCAAGCCAGGACAGACATGAGTCTGATACACGCAATGACAAAGGGTTCAAGAAAGCAGAAATGAAATGTCACGAGTGTGAAGGGTTTGGTCATTTCAAGTTTGAGTGTCCTACGCTAAAGAGAAGAGAGACTCTCAAGTGTCATGAGTGCAAAAGTTTTGGTCATATCAAGTCCGAATGTATCAGTCAAAACCGCAGGAAAGAAAAGTCTCTTGTAACGATGGATGAGTCTGACTCTAAGTCTGAAAGTGATTGTGATGCGCTGCTTAATTTTGTGGCTTTCTTGTGAGTCATAGATGAAGCTGGTGAGTCAGAGGCTGAATCTGAGCAGGACGAAGATGCTGAGTCAATCTTATTTGATGAAAAAAAATACTGTGTGAAGGATTCATTAAAGTCTCAGAGCAGAAAGATGAGCTGAAGCAAACGATTGAAGAAAAGGATACACTGATAGCTCAGCTGCAAGAGGAACTTAACCAGGAAAGCAAAAAGGTTGAAGCTGCAGATGAAACGATCTTTGCTCTTAAACATGAAGTTGAAGTTGGGAAAAATCAACTTGCTGAAGCAGTAAAGTACACAGACTTTCTGCGATCCTTACTGGATGAAGAAAAGGAGAAGAATCGAGAGTAGAATGGTCGTCTGACTGAGCAAATAAGAAACATCAAGATGCTTTCTAAAGGAATGAAGGATCTTGATAAACTTCTTGCTATGTGACAATCATGCAAAGTAAGTTATGGTCTGGGTTTTCAAGGAGAGAGTTCGGGAAAAGAGACGAAATTTGTTAAGTCTACGACTACTGAAAAGGAGAAGCATACAAGTCATCTACATACTAATCAGCATGCCAAGCAGAGGATGGGGCTTCGTGATTCACATCAAAGAACTACAACGCCTTCAATGATCAAGCATAATAAGTCTAATCAGTGATATGTGTCTATGAGTGAGTTATACAGAGAGGAAAGACTGTCAGGTGTTACTACTAGCGAACCAAGACATATCAAGGCTCATTGCTATCGCCTGTAGGAACATGTTCATCAACTGATTAGTCAGAACAAGTTCTATTGGGATAACAGAAGGTCCAACCAGGGATGGATGCAGAAGAGGAAACCTAACAAAGCTATGACATATACTGTTGTTGATACTACTCAGGAATCTGAAGAAACAGCGTGGTACTTTAACAATGGATGCTCCAGACACATGACAGGTGATCCTGATAGCCTTACAGGACTCGAAAACATCTCAGCTGGGAAGGTCACATTTGGTGGGGGAGCCAGAGGACGTATCAAAAGAAAGGGAGAGACCTCTGGTCCACATAAACCAGAGCTAGTCGATGTGTACTTCGTGGATGGACTAAAAGCTAACCTGATCAGCATAAGCCAACTTTGTGATGAAGGTCTTTCGGTGCTGTTCACACGCACGGACTGCAAGGCATTAGATGCCTTAGGAAATATCAAGATGCAAGGAATTCACTCAGGAAATAATTGTTACATGTGGAAAGCCCAGGAGAAGTGTTACTCCTCTGTGAATACAAGTGATTTGCACATGTTGCATCAGAAGCTCAGCCACATGAATGTGCAAACGATGATTCGGCTCGCTGATAAACAACTAGTGCGGGTATGCCTAGAATTAAATCAGAACCCAACTTTGTATGTGGACCATGTACTCAAGGCAAGCAAGTCAAAGTACAACACAAGTATGTACAAGATATCCAAACCAAAAGGGCACTGGATTTGATTCACATGGATCTGATGGGGTTAATTCAAGTTGAAAGCATTGCTGGCAAGAAATATGCCTTTGTGTTAGTTGATGACTTCACAAGATACACCTGGGTGAGGTTTCTGAGAGAGAAGTCTGAAACCTTTGAAAGTATCAAGATTCTGGCATTACAACTGTGTAATGAAAAGAAAAGAGGCATCAAGACCATCATAAGCGATCATGGGGGAGAATTTCAGAATGAATCATTTGATCGATTATGTGGTGAACATGAGATAGTTCATCAATTCTCAGCGCCAAGGACACCTCAACAAAATGGCGTGGTGGAAAGAAAGAATCAAACTCTCCAAGAAATGGCACGTGCCATGCTTCATGGGAATCAAGTGGCTAAGCATTTCTGGGCTGATGCTCTAAGTACTGTGTGCTATGTCATCAATCGAGTTTATGTGCGAAAAGGGACCGACATGACCCCGTATGAGATGTGGAAAGGGAAGACACCAACAACGAGCTATTTTCATGTCTTTGGGTGCACCTGTTATATTCTGAATGACAAGAATCACCTTAGGAAGTTTGATGCACGAAGTTCTGAAGGAATTTTTCTTGGGTACTCAGGTCATAGTACAACGTTCAGGGTCTATAATAAAACGGCAAGACAGGTGCAGGAAACAGTTAATGTGATGTCTGATGAAGTCAATACTACGGGTTTACACTATAAAATTGACAATGAGGACATCAACCCAACAAAGTCAAGACCCAACCCTGGTGATAATCGATCAGAAGGGAAACAAGCTGGACCTGATGATAAACCTGGTTCAAACGTTGCAGAGGAAACCGAGAGAAGTGATAAGTCTGACTCAGAATCTGATGAGCAAGCTGATCAGCAGAATGTTGAGACAAACATCAAAAAAAACCCACGTGCTAAGGATGTCAAAATTCCCAGAAATCATTACAAGGAACACGTTATTGGGGAGCTCACAGGAAATCGAATAACTCGCCAGGTGAAGTTGGATTTCAAGAAAATGGTCAGGTTCGCATGTTTTGTTGCTACGTTTGAACCAAAGGATCACAAGGAAGCACTAGTGGATGAATACTGGGACAAGGCAATGCAGGAAGAGGTAGAACAATTTGAGAAAAATAAGGTGTGCCTCTTGGTTCCTAGACCAATTGGTGGAAATATAGTGCGCATCAAATGGATATTCAAAAACAACAGTGACGAGCACGAGAATGTTGTCAGAAACAAGGCTTGGCTGGTTGCTCAAGGGTACTCGCAAGTGGAAGGAGTGGATTTTGATGAGATATTTGCACCAGTAGCAAGACTTGAATCAATACGGCTACTGGTCGGAATGGCGTGCCACATGAAATTCAAGCTGTATCAGATGGATGTCAAGAGTGCGTTCTTGAATGGGTTCTTACAAGAGGAAGTGTTTGTTGAACAGCCGAAGGGTTTCAAAAATCCTAAACATCCATACTACGTTTACAAGCTCCAGAAGGCCTTATATGGCCTCAAGCAAGCACCAAGAGCCTCGTATGAGATGCTGACGACCTGCCTGATGGATCACGTATATCAGAGGGGCAGTGTTGATAAAACACTGTTCACATTGGTAAACAAAGAAGGGTTTATGGTGGTACAAATATATGTGGATGATATAGTGTTTGGAACCACTAGACAAGTACTTGTGGATGTGTTTGTTGAGACCATGACATAAGAATTTTAAATGAGCATGGTGGGGGAGTTGAAGCACTTCTTGGGATTTCACATCCAACAAGCTGATGATGGGATTTTCATTACACAGATCACGTATGGCAAGAATCTGATATCTCGATTTGGTCTGGAGACCAGCAAAGTGGCGAAGACTCCAATGGCTGCAACTACTAAACTGTCACGGGATGAACAAGGAGAGGATGTGGACACCCGTCTGTATTGTGGAATGATTGGAAGTCTGCTGTATCTTACTTCCAGTCGACCTGATCTCAGCTTAAGTGTTGGAATCTGTGCAAGGTATCAGGCTAATCCGAAAGTGTCACACCTACAGGCTGTCAAGCGGATTCTCAAGTATATCAAGGGGACGGTTAACATGGGACTGTTCTACACCAAGGATACGAATCAAAATCTGGCTGGAAACTGTGATGCATAATGGGCTGGTTGTTTGGATGACAGGAGAAGCACAAGTGGTGGATGTTTCTTTCTGGGTAACAACCTGATATCCTGGCACAACAAGAAACATAACACTGTCTCATTGTCCACGGCTGAAGCTGAATACATAGCTTTAGAAAGTGGTTGTGCACAACTCTTATGGATGAAACAAATGACTGCTGACTATGGCATGGAATCTCAATCTATGTTAATTCATTGTGACAATGAGAGTGCAATTAACATTGCTAAAAATCATGTTCAGCATTCTCGTACTAAACACATATATATAAGGCATCATTTCATTCGTGAATTGGTTGAGGAGAAACTAATTGAAATTGATCATGTAGGAACTGGTTGATATGTTTACAAAACCTTTGGACTTTAATCGATTTATCAATCTGAGGAAGTCTATTGGAATATGTGAAATCTAATCTGATGTGTGAGTTCCTGTGATCTTACACAGGAACGGGTACAAGGATGAGCTAAGCAAAAGTATAACATTTTTATCAAACTCGTCTCCTGTCTATGTAGAGTTCAGTGGAAGAAGGTTGTCTTCCATGCCGACATTCACTTACCAGTACTAAGAGGATACATGTGTGAACTGATTGTACGAACGGAAGGCTGATATGAGTGCATGGCTGATCAATTAAAAACAAAAAACAAAAGGGAAGAATGGGATCAGTCTATGTAAACCTCAAAAACAAAAGGGAAGAATAGGATCAGTCTAACAGTCAACCTGAGATGCGTTATCGATGATGGTTAACTTGTTTTGTGGGTCGCTCCTCTTGAAAAATTTTGAGTCGATCAGTTCCAGGTGTATCCCTCATGAAGAAAATTGGTGTACGTGTCTGATAAAGGCATGACATTGTGAAAGACTAGCCACTGAATTGATGCTGTCCCTGATACTCGTTCTGGATCATCAGGGGGATGTTTGTTCAGAAACACACATCAGATAAAAGGTATCCTTACAAGAACTAAAATCTTTGTTAATTTCAGTCTAGGTCCCTCAACTTGCTCATATAATGAATATGCTCCTGATTGTGGTGTTAATGAGAAATCTGATCGTGTGTTTGGGTGAAATACTCTTATTGTCATAATGGATCAGAAGATGATTCAACTACTAATAGTCTAACCCCGGTTGTGAGTTTATGTGTAGCAAGACTTGGGTTGTTCTAAGAGTTCAGGCCCAAGTATCAGGCCCATTTCAAAGAAAGTGTGCACGGTTGGAGGGAAACTTGCTATCTAGAGTTTATGATGGGATGTGAACGGGTCATTCTATTCCTCACATCTAAGTGGTTTCTCTCATCGGCAGATATCAAAGTTCCAAAGAGTTAAAGAAGATGAAAGGTTTTGTCTCTGGCCTGTCTCGTCTTGTGGGCACTCCGGTTGTTCCAGATCCAGAACCGGGACGACCACCATCTCCGACCTCAGTCTCATCTGCCTTACATGGTGATTCGAATCCCCTAGCAATAATCTCGTTTGTGGATCCATATTCAGCCCCGCGCTCATCACCGTCTCCAGTGGTTGCATCACTGACTCGATCCCCTGCTCCACCGGCTGAGAATTCTAATCCGGATGGGTCTGTTAATCAAACGCACACACGAAGTCGTTCCCCTTCGGTGGAATGGGTGTCTTATAAACCTGGCGTTCGTCGGAGTAAGCGGAACATCTTTCCGGGTCTTTCGGTGAAGCCGAATCCAAAGGTGGCTGAATTTGACTCCTCCCGATTCAATTCTGCAAATGCCAAAGCAAGGCACGATCTCTTTATCAAGCGTCCGTTTATTGATGAAAGGGAAGTGGACTTGTCTTCACTCCCATTTGGTGTTGAGGATTGCATTTGGGAATCTGGACTTCTTGGCACTGTTACAGGGGTTAACAAGTTTCAAAAGAAAATCTTGCATGAGTTATGGGCTCATTTTTCTGAAGTGAAGGTTGAGACTGCTCAGATAAGTGTTTGGTTCAAGGAGCAGTTGATTGTTTTCTCTCTGCGGGTCATCAACCAATTGTTCGGGTTGGAATCGACTGCTGATGCAGCCAAAGATTTGAGGGGAGAGGGGGGGGGGGCTGAAATAGATGAAGACTTGGCTCTATTTATGAGCGATGGGTCTGTGTCAACATGGAACGAGCAGTTGGCATCTCATTATCCACCTGCGAAAACTGTTGTTTTCAAGATCTGCTGTCACAACTGGCTACCCACGCAGAATCTGGGGCACTCCAACAAAGGGAGAGCACTATTTGTTCATCACCTGATATCTCAGAGTCCTTTTGACTTTGGCGAAATTGTCTTCGATCATGTCCTCAGCCTCGCTCGCAACCCGACCTCTAAGTTCTTTCTCCCATATCCATATCTCCTCTACAAACTGCTCAAGAGTCAGCGGCAACTGCCCACTGGTGGGGGGCATTCGCTTGGTTCCGGTCAAGGGTTTCCGGTTCACTGTGCCACCTCCCGTAACGATCAAGACAGAGCCCTCTGATGCCAAGCTGGCGACCAAATAAGCTGTCGGTCAGGAGACCTCTCAGATGCTGGGGGCGCGCCTCTCTCAGTATGACAGTCTGACTCTTCATGCAGCAATGACCATCATCACCAGAATTCTAGATGCAGGTACACTGACTGCTCCTCCTCTCTTGTGTTAAGCTGTATGTTTTTGACTTAATGTTGTTGTCAAGCATGGGGAGAACTGGAAGAGAAAGCAACAAGCAAGGTCTAAGGGGGAGCGTCGGCATCAATGATGGGGGAGCTGAATGGAGTTAGAGGACTAGTAGTAGCCTGACTAGACTAGTTTTTTTGTGTTTTTGAAAAACTCCGAACGTACGTTTATTTAGGGTCTGTAACCTTAAGAACCTTTGTTGGTATGGTTATGAAGACATGGTTGTCTGGTTCAGTGTTTTGGTTGCTTGTCTCGTATGCTTGTGTGTCTGCTTTTGTTTCTGGAGAATGAACATGTATTGCTTGAGTATCAACTTAAGTCAAAAAGGAGAAGATTGAAGATGCAGCTCCTGAGGCGATACGAATGGCATAGGATGAGCACCAAGTTAAAGTCCATGAAGCGGTTGCTGACTTGGCGCGTAAGCTGACGTAGGAAGTGGATAAATAACAGAAACAACTCGAGATATATATGAGAAGATACATGATAGAGATGATCCACAACAAGGAAGATACAGAGCTATCTGGGAGATTCTAAGTTTAGAGTTTAGCTAGTTAGTATAAGTAGGAGTTGTGGGCAAACTAGATAGATAACACTTTGAGCCGCAACTTAGTAGACTGTATTCTTCGAGCTTCATAAAAAGAGAGAAGTGAGAAGGTGAATGTTCGTTCTCTTGATATATGCTATATAATCTAGATTGAGAATGGTAGAACTAGGAATCGTTTGGGTACTATCTAAGGAGTTAGAGTTGTACAACACCAAAACAAGTGTAATCTGTAGAGATACAATTGTAAGATTATAGTTAATGAATTTAGTGTTGGCTTGGCACTTTCCAAGTCTTGAATTCTGTGTTGTCTCTGTTTTCTACACTTACATGGTATTTATTTCAAACTAAGTGAACTATTTCTTTCATGAGTTAACAAATGTTGTGAAATTGTATCTTATTTATTAAGTTTTATGCAGATACACACTAAGAAACGTAACAGGCTTGATACAAAACGGTTGAACAATCTTATTTATGTCCAATTCAACACAAGGTTGTTGGCTAAACGAAAATAGCAAAAAGAGAAGAATTTGGACATACTGCTTGCAGATTGTGCTATTCATGCTCAAGATTGGATTGTTTAAGCAACTGATGTGGAACTAAGATACTTGTGAAATGATGAAACACATGGAGATGATGATTTGGTTAGGGTGCTAGATGCAAGGTGCTGTGTGAAAATAATCTCGAGATTTGTGTGATCGCCATCCTTGATTTGTGTGAAAATAATTATATATCCTGGGTGCTAGATGCAAGGTGCATCTAAGTAGAAATGATCTCTTGAGCACTATCGATATGTCGGAAATGACACTATATAAGATAAGGAGAAAGCCATGATCTTTTTACGCTATCACATCTATGATGGTTTATAAGATGAATCCACCACGAGTAAAGATCATGAAGATCTTTGGAAATGAGTGGTTGAATCTCCATACTATAGAATTCACCCAAAGCTCGGAGTTGATATAAATCCTCCTGGTAGCTTAACAATAATAAAATCGTGATGATGAACCATCAGTCTCGTCCAACTAGGTTAACTCCATTCCTAAGAGAAAATGTTGAGTTATTCACTTAAAGTAAGTGAGGTGGACGAAAGAGGAAAAATGATGATGGTTGAGACGTAAAAAGGTAAGGTAAAATCGCTTGCTATAGATGCGGCATAAAAGGTTATTGGGTACGCACATGTCGTACGCCAAAACACTTCGCCGATCTGTATGCCGAATCACAAAAGATCTGAATAACATAACTTGATCTGGCTTTTAGTATATATGGTAAACAAAAGTATATGGTAAAGTTTTGTTTATCACAAGGCTTTTGATATAATATACTAACTTTTAATAAGTTGATGTTTTTGATTAATTATTGCATCTCTTATAAGTATTGTGGCACAGAAAATGTCACAATTTGAGATTCAGGATGGAGATACATGTCTAGCAAACAGTGCTACGACACATACAATCTTTAGGGATAAAAAGTATTTCTCCTATCTCAGAATGAAAGTCTCCGCCGGATGCTTGAGTACTATAACCGGTATTGCAAAGATTGTACTAGGCTCCGGAAGAGCGAGTTTTTCAATGCCAATGGGGTACAGAGTTTATAGTGCAAAATGCATTAAACTTCCCAGAGTCTAAGCGGAACTTATTAAGTTTCCGAGATATCCGAAGAAATAGATATCATATTGAGACTATTAATAAGAATGGCATTGAATATATTTGCATTACAACGGAGAGGAAATATCAGTTGGAAGAATTACCAATGATATCCTCCGGATTATATTGCATAAAGATAACCATGGCTGAATCACATGTTGCGGTAAATCAGAAGTTTACCAGCACTTTTAGATTGTGACATGAAAGGTTAGGCCACCTTGGTTCAGTCATGATGAGAACGATTGTGCAAAATTCGAGTGGCCACCCATTGAAAAACCAGAAGATTTTTTAATCGGAGGAGTTTTCATGTAAGGCATGTTCTCAAGAAAAACTCATAAGTAGGCCCTCGCCAGCCAAAGTTAGCAATGAATCCCTTGTGTTTCTAGAGAGAATACATTGTGATATATATGGGCCGATTCACCCACTGTGCATACCATTTAGATATTTCATGGTATTGAGTGACGCATCCAGCAGATGGTCACATGTGTGTCTTTTGACCACAAGAAATATGGCTTTCGCAAGATTCATTGCCCAAATAATCAGGTTGAGAGCTCATTTCTCTGATTGTGCCATAAAGAAAGCTAGGCTTGATAATGCTGGTGAGTTCACTTCAGCGGCCTTTAATGACTATTGTATGTCTTTGGAAATTGATGTTGAGCATCTGGCTCCGCATGTACATACACAAAATGGCATGACTGAGTCTTTGATTAAACGGTTGCACTTGATTGCAAGACCATTAATCTTGAGAACAAAGCTTCCAATCACTGTGTGGGGACATGCTATATTGCATGCTGGGGCATTAGTCCAGGTATGACCAAGTGCATATAATGAATATTCTATCGTACATTTAGCGTTTGGCCATAAGCCAGATGTATCCCTTCTTTGTGTGTTTGGGTGTGCGGTCTATGTCCCTATAGCGCCACCACAAAGAACAAAAATGGGACCACAAAGAAGATTGGAAATATATGTCGGGTATTTGTCACCAAGTATAATTAGGTATCTTGAACCGGCAATTGGTGATATGTTCACAACACGTTTTGCCGATTACCATTTTGATGAAAGTGAATTCCCTGCGTTAGAGGGAGGATTGAGAGAATCACCAAATGATATCACCTGTTGTATACACTCTTTGGCTAATCTTGATCCTCCTACTAATCAACGCGAAGTGGAAGTTCAGAAAATTATACATATGCAAAGTTTGGCAAACCAGTTACTTGATGCATTCACATATATGAGGAGGGTGACGAAGTCCCATATCCCCGCAGCTAATGCTCCATCATAGGTAAATGTTCATGAAGAACATATTGATGTAAGTTGAGCAAATGAACCGAGGGTTCAGCTGAAGCGCGGGAGGCCTATGGGATCAAAAGATAGAAATCCCCGACAAAGAAAGAAATTGGGAGCAACGGTTCTGGAAGAACCAAATAAAGCCAAATGTCCGGAAGACATTTATGTCAAATGTCCTGAAGACATTTGTGAAAAAGGTTCCTGAAGAACCAAGTAAAGATATATGTCCGGAAGACATATATGAACCGGTTCCAGAAGACCATGGTAAAGAGATTCGTCCTGAAGACAAATCTGGAACAGAAAAATATGAGATTTCTATCTCCTTCGCCCAAAGTGGAAAATTATGGGCTAGAAGTGAAATAAAAGATTATGATGGAATAATCTCTTTTTCTGCGTCCAATGAGATCGATCATGAAAATGATGATCTAGATCCAAGTTCCGTGTCAGAGTACCAAAGAAGGCCTGACTGGAACAAATGGCAAATGGCCATGAGGAATGAAATATTCTCCCTTACTAACAGAACGTATTCAGACCGATAGTTGTTACACCTGAAGATGTAATGTCGGTCGGATACAAATGGGTCTTTGTAAGAAAGAGAAATGAGAAAAATGAGGTCACAAGGTATAAAGCTCGCCTTGTGGCACAAGGTTTTTCTCAAAGACCGGGAATAGATTATGAAGAGACATATTCCCCGGTCATAGATGCAATCACATTCAGGTACTTAATAAGCCTAACGACCTCTAAGAATTTAGAGATGTACCTGATGGATGTTATGGCTGCATATCTATATGGTTCACTTGATAGTGACATATACATGAAAATACCTGAAGGATTTAAGATCCCTGAAGGGTCAAAGATGCCTAAAGCATCTAAAGAGCTATGTTCGGTCAAATTACAGCGATTACTTTACGGATTAAAGCAATCCGGCCGCATGTGGTATAATCGCTTAAATGAATACTTGTTGAGTAAAGGTTACGTCAACAATGCGATA
The DNA here is from genome assembly GCA_020283515.1 of Alliaria petiolata. Lineage (NCBI taxonomy): Eukaryota > Viridiplantae > Streptophyta > Magnoliopsida > Brassicales > Brassicaceae > Alliaria > Alliaria petiolata. Next base: position 49,723,734 of record JAHZTW010000003.1, read on the forward strand.
TGCCCATGTGTGTTTATAAAGAAATCCGCATCAGTATTTGTGATCATTGCTATGTATGTTGATGACCTGAACATGATTGGAACTCAAAAGGAGATTGATGATGCAAGAGCTCATATGAAAGATGAGTTCGAAATGAAAGATCTTGGAAAGAAAAAGTTTTGTCTTGGGCTCCAGATAGAGTATTTCCAAGATGAAATAATTGTGCATCAATCAAATTACACGAGAAGGGTGTTGAAACGCTTTAGTAAGGATAAAGCGACTCATTTGAGTAGTCCAATGCTCAATAGACCACTCGATGTTGCAAGGATCCATTTCGTCCTTGTGAAGGTAATGAAAAATATTAGGTCCTGAAGTGCCTTATATGAGCGCTATAGGTGGACTTTTATATCTTGCAAATTGTACTATACTAGATATAGCTTTTGCTGCTAATTTACTTGGAATAAAGCATATATTCCGTTATTGATATGTCTATATTTTGCATGATTTCAGCATCCATTTAGTATAGGTTTCTCATCATTTAGGAGCCTAATATAGCATCATTGTGTTGCATTGTATCATTTAGAGTCCTAGAGTGTTTTTGCATAGTCCTTGCATGTTTTGGTGCATTTGGAGTCTTGATCAGGTAACATGGATGCTGTGGAGGGAACAATGGAGTTGGAAAGGAATGGCACATCACTTGGAAGAGCAATAAGTTGCCAAAAAGATGGAGAAGAAGAATCCTGAAGAAGTTTCGACCAGAAGTTTCGACGTAGCTGACCGAAACTTCTCTCCAGGACGATGTTTCGACCAGAAGTTTCGACGTAGCTGGCCGAAACTTTCCTCCAGGGTGAAGTTTCGACGAGTAGTTTCGGTGAACCTCGTCGAAACTTATCCAGACGCGTGAAGATGATCGACGCTTGAAGACCCGTTCGACGACTCTGTTCGACGAAGCTTCGTCGAAACTTTCCTCCAGGGTGAAGTTTCGACGAGTATGTTCGACGAACCTCGTCGAAATTCTCCCAGACGAATCTTCTTTGTCTACCCTTTGGGTCCCTCCTATAAATACTCTTTAGACCTAATTTTTTATCCCAACTTTTATTCTCTTGTTCTTAGCTTAAACTTTTAGCCACCTTGGGCAAATACTTTGTTTAAGCTTGAATCTTTTGAGTTTAATGCATTATCTTTCTTAGATTTCTTGTTTTATCTTTCTCTAATCATGTTTAACCTTTCTCTAATCTTTGATTTGATGGGTTTAAGTATGGTTAGTGAGTAGTTCCTTAGAAACTTGGGGATGGGTTAGATTTAGGGTTTTCTAATGGATTAATCTTGCAATCTAGGATAGATTCTTTCATTCTCTCTTCTTATTAAGTGATTCCTAATGCCAAATAGCTAATCTTTGCTATTTTGGATCATAGGCATTTCATCCACCCACCAAGTGTTTGATGAAATGCTTGAACCAACTTAATAAGAGATTTACATTTCTAGCCTAAGACATTAGATGTCTAGAGTGTTTATCATACCATTTAGACTTGTTATTAATGCTTGTTGATTATCTTAATGCTAAAACATCATTAGTTCATTAGGATGATTAACAAAGGGATTTGAGCCACACATCATGGTCTAATCTAAATTAAGTGTTCTAGGTATAGAGTTAGCTTGATTAGTTGCTTAAATGATTGCAAGGTTGTCCATTTAGTTTCCCAAATCAATGATTCCATCCCTAGGTTTCGATTTAGTCAATTGATAATCTTGCTTAGTAGTAATCCTTGCTTAGTATCTTGATTAGTAGTGATTAAGGCTTAGTTTCATAGTATTGCTCTAGTAGTATCTCTTTTAGTTTGTGTTTAGCTTTCAATACTTGTTTGTGACTTGCTTTTATCATTTTAGCTTAGCTTAGACTTAACTTTGTATTCTTATTGCATCATCTCCCAAGATGGATTGATACCTCAATATATTGCAATGATATGAGCAATTGAGGAATTGCTTGCAAGACATAAAAAGTCTTGTTTCAATTTGGCGCCGTTGCCATATTGGGATTGATTGATCATTAAGATTTGAGTTTTGTTTGAGACTAAGTGATCTTTTTGCTTATTGACCATCTACTTTTCTAGATTTCAGTTTTTCCTTGAATGCATTTGAGATCACAAGGAGACAACAACTTCCAAGGTTTTCAAGACATTGATCAATTGGAAAGGGTTGCAAGGATTGCAAGAAGGGAAGCTGCAAGGTTAGAGAGGTTGAGAATGGAAGAACAACAAAGAGATCAAGCTCCTCCAATGAACATGGCGCAAGCACCAAGGGGGAATGGAAACCCCTTACATGCGCCAAGACTAGGGAGGACTATTGGGGCTGGAGATGCTCCAAATACACATCAAAATCGCTATGGTATCAATCCTCCACCGGTTCAAAACAATACTTTTGAAGTGAAGCCAGCTTTCATCTCTATGGTTCAACAAGACAAGTTCCATGGGTTGCCAATGGAGGATCCTCTAGATCACTTGGACAACTTTGATAGAGTTTGTGGCTTATTCAAGATGAATGGTGTGAGTGAAGATGCCTTCAAACTAAGACTCTTTCCCTTCTCTCTTGGGGATAGAGCAAGGCAATGGGAGAAAACTTTGCCTCAAGGTACTATCACTACATGGGATGAGTGCAAGAAAGCCTTTCTATCTAAGTTCTTCTCCAAATTTAGGACCGCCAAATTGAGGAATGAGATCTCTAGCTTCAATCAAAAGAGCAATGAGTCCTTCAATGAAGCATGGGAAAGATTCAAGGGCTACACAATGCAATGTCCTCATCATGGCTTCACACAAGAGTCTCTACTAAGCACAATCTATAGATGTGTTCTACCAAAGATAAGAATGCTTCTTGATACCGCAAGCAATGGAAATTTCTTGGGCAAAGATGTTGAAGATGGTTTGGAGCTTGTAGAGAATCTTGCCTTGAGTGATGGTAATTACAATGAAGATTATGATAGAGCTCCAAGGGGAGGTGATTTTGATGCTCACAAGAGGGAAATGAAGTCTCTACATGACAAGATGGACAAGCTCATGTCCTCAAACCGAAGGCATGTACATTTTGTTGAAGATAATGTGGAGGATTGTGATGATCAAGTTGAATACCAAGAGGGTCAAGAGGTGGTAAATTTCGTGGGAGGCCAAGGAGGATACAACAACAACTATAAGGGGAACAACAACCTCTCTTATAGGAGTACTAATGTGGCTATCCCCCAAGACCAAGTTTACCCTCCACAAGCTACTCAAGGAAAGCCTTTTGTGCCCTACAATAATTAACAAAAAGGTTATGCACCAAGGTCTAACTACCAAGGAGGAAACCAAGGCAACTTTGGTGGCCAAAAGTTCAACCAAGGCAATGCTCCACCCCGTTTTAATCAAGCTTCACAAGGTCCTCCACAAGACAATGTTCAGCTTATGCTTCAACAAATCCTACAAGGTAAAGCCAATAGTGATGCTAATATGGGAAAGAAGATTGCTGAAATCAACACAGGGATGGACTCCTCACTCAATGAGCTTGCTACTCAAATTGGGGGTCTTCAACAAAAGTTTTGATATATCATGGTTTTTACCCATTTTTGGACCATGATATAAGTATTTTTATAGAGTCTTTTGGTGTTTTTAGAGTCCTATTGGAGTCTTTACAGGTTCAGCTAAGTTTTGAGCATAATTGGAGATTTTGGAGCATTTTGGAGCATTGTGGAAGAAGCTGCTGAAAAGATGAAGTTGAATTGAAGAATTGGATGAACAGTGTCGATCGACACTGTTGGTGTCGATCGACACCAAGTTTTCAAGTTTCCAAAGGCGTGAAGTTTCCATATTTTGAAGAAAAGGAAATCTCCAAGACTTTTCCTATTCTTCCAAGGAATTGAAGATGCGAACCTAGGCCTATAAATATAGTTTTTCAGCCATTGTTTAGGCACATTCTCATACTTTAAGATTCATAGAAGTTTAGGTTTTTGGAGAGAAGAATTTGTCTCCTTTAGAGCAAATTTGGAACTCC
>JAHZTW010000003.1:49739068-49798991 GCA_020283515.1 Alliaria petiolata
TGCTGTGTGACTATCCCTTCTCTGTGGATTCGATCCCTAAGTACTACAACTGATCTCTTAATTTAAGAGAGTTGCTTAGGGTAAATTTGACTCGTATCAAATTTTGGCGCCGTTGCCGGGGAAGGAGATTAGTTGCCTACAGATTTCTAGTATTAGAATTTTGTCTAGGTTTTTTTTATTTTTGTTTTTGTTACTAATTTAGTTTCTTATCTTTGGTTTCAGGGTGCATGCCCAGTACCAGAAGCAACAAGGAAGAGGAACTAGTCCCATTGAACCAGGAACTAGGCCGTTTCGAACGCGAGAACCGAGCATCTGCCCGAGCGTCGATCGACACATGTAGCATCGATCGACACTCGACGCGGACAGAGATGGCAGATCCTATGGTTCTGATACGCGACGAGGCTGGTGACTTGGTTGACCTACAGGGCAACAGAAGGAACACCCTAGGACAAAGACTTGATGAGGCTGGCGCCATCATAGTCAAACCTGCAAGACAACTTGCACATGCAGAAGCTGGATGCGGAAGAACACTTGGCGACTACAACCGCCCAGATCAGTTCTATGCCAATAGAGCTGCGATCCGTCCTCCTGCATTCCAAAGGAATGACTTCGAGCTGAAGCCTGCCTATTTCCAGCTCGTAGCTCAGAATCCTTTCCATGGTCTTCCCAACGAGCACCCCATGGATCATATTGAGAGATTCGAAGATTTGGCCTTAAGCATCAAGGCCAATGGAGTTACATATGATTATCTTTTCTGCAAGCTTTTCCCTTACTCGCTTGCTGGAGATGCATCATATTGGCTGAAGTAATTAGATCCAGGCTCACTAACAACTTGGGAAGACACAAAGAATGCATTCCTTTGCAATTTCTTTGATGACGCGAGATCTGAAGAGCTAAGGATGAAGATCAATACATTTTCGCAAGGACCCACTGAAGCATTCAAAGCTTCTTGGGTGAGGTTCAGATCTTACCAGAGGGACTGCCCACATCATGGATTCAGCGAGCCGCAACTCATCGGAATCTTTTACAGAGGGATTGATTGGAGGTACCAGATGGCCTTAGACGCAGCTAGCAATGGCAATTTCAACACCAGATTCCCTGCGGACGCAATAGTGCTTATAGAGAATTTGGCCTCTAGTAACAGCACCAAGAACGCAGACTTCGAAAGAAGACAACACGCTGGAGCCAATGGAGGAAGCCAAATTGCAGAAGTCAATAAGAAGCTGGACATTTTGATGGGGAAGAAGCAAGTTCACTTTGCAGAAGTGGATACTTTTGAACGTGAGGAAGAAGAAGTTAACTATGTCAATGGAGCTGGTTTTCAAGGACAGGGGTTCAACATTCATCAAGGCTATGGTTCTTCCTACCAGAAGCCTTTTCAGAGCAACAACTTCCAAAGAACTTATGGTTCTTCTTCCTACCAGAAGCCTCCTGCACAAGACAACAAAATGGAGTCCATGCTAGAACAGATCTTGGAAGGCCAACAGAAGATGACAGTGGATTTCAACGGAAAAATCGACGACCTGTACACCGATCTGAATGGAAAGATTGAGAGCATACACTCTCACATGAAGAAGTTGGATGTACAAGTTTCTCAAACCGCAGAAGCTGTTCATAGGCAAGAAGGATTTCTTCCAGGGAAGACTGATACAAATCCCAGACGCCATGTGAATGCCATCACGACAGGGAGCAGAAGCAAGCTAGAACCAGAGGAGAATGAGAATCTGAGTGATGAAGACTTTCTGGAGCTGGAGGAAATTGAAGAACAAGCTCCATACTTCCCTGCGAATCCAGTGTCGATCGACACAGAGGAGTGTCGATCGACACCCGAAGAACATAGCAAAGTCGAGAGCTCGAGCCCGTGTGTCGATCGACATAAGGCTGGTGTCGATCGACACCAGGCCCAGACTTCACCAAATCGACCTGAAGCTTCGACAATTGCAGAAGAAAGGGTGTACAAGCCTAAGATACCCTACCCCCTGCCTCCCAGAAGATCTAAACAGGAGAGAGAAGAAGCCAGATGCAAGGAGATGATGAGTAAGCTGATGGTTGAGCTACCCTTTGTTGATGCAGTCCAACTTTCACCTGCATTAAGAAGATATGTCAAGAGAATGGTTGCAAACAGTGTGAGTCCTGAAGAAGGAGCATTGCTTACCAGAGACATGAACACAATTCTCTTGAACATAGTTCCAAGAAAGAAGAAGAAGAAGTGGGTTTCTGAACAAGTCAATGTTGTGATGCAGAGAAGGATTCCAGAGAAATTAGCTGATCCAGGGAGCTTTGTGCTAGATTGCTCAGTCTCAACAGGAAGGTTTCCTCACTCTCTCTGCGATTTAGGTTCAAGTATCAACTTGATACCATACTCTGTTGCTGTGAGACTTGGAATGACTGATTTCAAGCCAAGCAGAATCTCTCTAATCCTGGCTGATCGATCAAAGAGATTCCCAGAAGGTGTCTTGGAAGATGTTCCCCTGAAGATTGAAGGCTGTGTAATTCCCACAGACTTTGTGGTTTTGAAGTATGATGAAGAACCTGCAGACCCTCTTATTCTGGGAAGATCATTCTTGGCTTCAGCTGGTGTCATCATCGATGTGAGAAGAGGGAAAATGGAGCTTGATTTAGGTGATGTTGTCATGAGCTTTGACATGGACAAGTTGAGAGGACCATCTACCATTGATGGCCAAGCTTATTCAGTAGAGATTTCCATGGATCAAGACCCAATCCGAGAAGCTTCTTACGACATTACTACTGGGTATTTCAAGGAGCTTGATACTGAAAAGCAAGAGGACAAGCTGGTTATTCAAGAGGCATTGGCTGAGAATTCTGAGAAAGATGTGGAGATTGAAGAGTGGGGTGGAAATGATCATCTCTTCGGGACTATGAGCAGAGAAGATGTTCGAATCAATGACAAGTTAATGGAGGACGACGTTTTCATCATAGAAGCAAGGATTGCAGAGCTGAGTTGCAGAAAAAGTGAAGACATTCGAGCTACTGACGTAGTGTCGATCGACACCACTTGTGTCGATCGACACCCTCCACGGATCATTCCAGAAGCTGCTTCTAATGCTGCAAGTCCATCATCTTTGGTCAAAAAGGTGACTCCCAATCCTTCTGCCCATAAACCTCGACGGAAGCAAAGGTACGCATCTCCTGGAATGCATTTCAAACCTCCTTATATTGTCGAAAAAGATTTCAAAGGTTCAAAAGCTGCTGCGCACTTATCCAAGCCACGAGATTCTCGTAGAGGGCTTGCTGTTTCTTTTGATGCTGCTGCAGGAAAACGAAGTGTCCCACCCGAACTCAAGGGCCGCCCTGCTACTGTTCCTCATTTCCTTGGTTGCTTTCATGATCCTAATGCTTATACACCGCCATGGATGAGAAGACATTCGTCTGGGAAGCATTCAATGACATCCTCTGATCCACCAGACGTTTGAACCCCGACACAGTCAAGCTAATGACTGTAAACGAGTGCTGAGTGGGAGGCAACCCACTGTTAGGTACGTTTTTCTTTTTATTTTATTTTGGTTTTACTAAGTCCTAGTTTCAGTCAGTTGAAAAAGGAGACATTGGACTCGACCTTGACCAGTGTCGATCGACATCCTATAGTGTCGATCGACACCCTATAGTGTCGATCGATACCACGTGCAGACGAAGGTAAGTCTTCTATCTGGTCTTTTAAGTCGTTTCTAATCTTTCTTTTAGCCAACTTCGGGCTTGATAACACTGGGGACAGTGTTGTTTAAGTCTGGGGGACGTGATTACTGACGTTGTGCTTTGTTTTGAGAGTCAAAAACTTTTTGTTTTATTGAGTCAAAATCAGTTGGAACTTTCAGTTTTTCTAGGAACTAACCACAGGAAGTTGACACTTGAAGAACCATTGTTATAAGAGTTGATTGCAGGTCTTACTAACTAGAAAGCTACAAGTGGATCAATCTAACAGGGCGAGTTCAGATCCCTTACATGAACTAGGTATGCGCAGAACTTGATTCCTCTTTCAGTTTTGATAAGATTAGAAATCTGCAGTCTCTCCTTGATCTTCCCTTAAGAAAAGAAAAGAAATAAGAAGTCTAAGAAGGAATAGTGCAAAGAACCTCATGAGCATGTCTCCTCACAAGGAACAATATTAGTGAGAGCTCATGAACCTGTCTCCTCACAAGGAACACAAGTAGGAGCAGCACTATTCCAAGACTTAAAAGAATAAGAAAAAGTCAATGAAAAGATCTGTAGAACACCCAGATAATGGGCAGCAGTTGACTAAGGGAAGAGAAAATAGGAGAGCTGTAGAAAGTATATCTTGTTCAGGCACTAAGGAAGGGAAAGAATCAGAAAAGTTCTATGGCATTACCAATGATAGAGTTCGATTCTTTTACCAAGGAAAGGATCTGGATTTGAACTGGGAGATTGCTAAACTTGTGGTAAGTACACTGAACATTTCCTAAGGTTGGCTCTATATCATGTGGATTCAAGAAGTGTTAATCAATGTGGCGTTTTGAAGAAGTACTCGAAAGTTCCTGTTTTCAAACTTCTACTTCATTCTAAGTTTCTGTTTTGCTTGAGGGCAAGCAAAAGCTAAGTCTGGGGGAGTTGATATATCATGGTTTTTACCCATTTTTAGACCATGATATAAGTGTTTTTATAGAGTCTTTTGGCTATTTTCGAGTCTATATAGAGTCTTTACAGGTTCAGGTACAATTGGAGATAAATTGGAGATTTGGATACATTTTGGAGCTTAGTGGAATGAAGTCGGATTGAAGAAACACGATGAGTGTCGATCGACACCAGGATTTCCAATTTCCAGAAGCGAGAAGTTTCCAGTTTTTGAAGAAAAGGAAATCTCCAAGACTTTTCCTAATCTTCCAAGGAATTGAAGATGCGAACCTAGGCCTATAAATATAGTTGTCAAAGCCATTGTTTAGGCATAATCTCATACTTTAAGAATCATAGAAGTTTAGGGTTTTTGGAGAGAAAAATCAGACTCCTTTAGAGCTGATTTGGAACTCCTTTATTTTCTTCTATTGATTTCTTTTATGCTTTCTATTCAAATAATGATTTCTGTTTCATTGATCATGTCTGAGTAGTTTGCTTGTTAGGTTTAGGGTTTTTCAAAGGTGATTATGAATTGTTAGGTTGAATTTAATTGTTAGGATAAAATCATTAGAGTTCTTCATCTGGATTTGTGTTTAATGCTTATTCTAGCTTCATGACCTAGAATCTGATCTTAGGTTAATTAATAGATGCGAGAGTAATATTAATTGCCTGAACTAATGTTAGATGAGCAAAATACCTATTCGCAAAAAGATTTGGTTTAGGATTTTGTGAACAATTGAACCTGATATTAATGCTTGTCTGAATTGTTTGAATTAGCAAAGAGATTTGGAATTCTAGAATTTAGGCATAGATAATCTTCGCAGAGAGAGTTGGTTGAATTTACATTAGTGTTTCAAGTTCAAAAACAATGCTTAATAAATCCTAACATTCTGTCTAGACCTAAAATTTGGATCACCTGAGAATTTCCCTGAACCTACCGTTTCGTCTTCTGAACTTACACCGCTTTAGTTATTCGCTATCTTTTACTTTTAATTATTTCTTCTTAGCTTAATTCGAAATTAGAATTCCGTTGTGTGACTATCCCTTCTCTGTGGATTCGATCCCTAAGTACTACAATTGATCTCTTAATTTGAGAGAGTTGCTTAGGGTAAATTTGACCCGTATCACATACCTTTGCGTGGAACCAAGGTTTGCCTTCTCATCCTCTCTCTTTATCTTTGAATTCTCCTTGAGAATGAATTGGAATTTAGGATTGATAGAAGGTCTTTGAATGAGTTGATTGAGCTGGGTATAATAGATTATTGTTAGTGGTGATGATTGCTGAGGTTTTTCAAGGATTAACATGGGAAAATTTTGATTTTTGAACATTTTTATTTTATGATTTTGGAGAGTTGCGAAAATTCAAGTTTTAGCCTAATTAATGTTCAAAATTTTGGAATTTGGTTTCTTTAAACTTGTTTTCCCATGTTATATAGGGAATTAAGCTAGAGTCCTCTTGAATTTTAATTTATAATCACTTAAAGGATGCTTAATTTGAATATTTCCTTGTTAAAATCTTTGAATGCTAAGAGAAATTTTCATTAAAATGGGATTATTTCTTTCTTTATTATTAATTGCCATTGAATTTTAATTCTTGCAAACCTCCATGGAATTTTATAATTACATGATTGTGGTTTTCAAAATTTAAAATTAATCACATACTCACTCTTCTCCAAGATTTTGCTTGTATAGGTACTAATGGGGAGAACAAGGAGTGAGGCTAGCAAGAGACAAGGCAAGAGGCCCGTGGAAGTGGAAGAAGAGGATCCCGAGGAGAGTCCACCGGTCATAAGGAAGTTGTCCCAAAAGAGGGACATTAGTAGGGAGAAAACAAGAGCAAGGAAGGCTGAAAAAGCCGCGGCTACTCCTCCAACACCCCCGGAGGTATACAAGGCCCTTATGGAGAGACCTTTTAGGGGAACTAAGTACCCGGATCATGTGCTGCTAGAAGAGCTAGGTCTCTTGGATGATGTAGCAAGGATCTTTCGGAACTTGGGATGCGCAAGATGGTTCAACAACTCACACCCGAGTTACCAAGAGGAGACTTGCCAATTCCTCTCTACTTTGGTGGTGGAAACTTCAAGCTCGGCTGGGATTGATAAATTAAGGGATGGTTTCGGTTTCATCAAGTTCCGGGTTCGCAACAAGTCCTACAAGATGGGTTTCAAGAAGCTAAGCGAAGTACTTGGGTTTGATGAGGGTACCGGTCCGGGATCCCGCTTGGATGTTAGGAAGAGCGAGATGGAAAAGCTATGGAAGTTTGTTGCCCATGGGGATTTCAAGGCCGGGAGAGTGAGGAATAGAATGATCCGTCATCCCTCCATTCGATATGCTCACAAGGTGTTAGCTAACACCTTCTTTGCCAAGAAGGAAGCCGTGGTTGTGACTGCTGAAGAATGGGAGATGCTTGCTACTGGGCTTAAGGACATCATCCGCTATTGTCATGACAACATCCTAATGAATGGGGATACCACGGGGAATTGTATGGTACAGCTTTGGTTGGCTCATGCAGCGACTTACCATGCTCGAGCATTTAGCAAGAAAGACCGCTCGATCCCAATAGCCATTGGAGGTATGATCACACCGATCCTTGAGGAAGTAGGCATCACCTTAGGCGAGCCATCAGCCGAGAGAGAGTTTATAGACTCCTCCTACCTCCTTAAGGGTCATTTCTTGGTTAAGGAAGGAAGTGGCTACCGGTACAAGTTCAATGTGGAGAAGCTCAAGGAGGCTACAATCCGACTGCCTTGCATTCACCTCACTAGCCTAAGGGAGAGGTCAAACGCTACCTTCACTCCATCCGACGAAGAGCTTGATGACATAATGACACTCCCTATGGGTTCATGGGACACTTCCCACCAGCCTTACCAAGCTCCCTCGGTTTATGGCAGTGATAGGTACAGCTTTGTACCTTATGAAACAACCAACCAAGGAGAGACTTCTAGACAAGCTCACCAACACATCAAGCTTCTCCAAAGATGGAACAAATGGCAAGACAAAACCATAAGGAAGCTTGTGAAAACGGTGAAAGGCTTAAAAGGGCAAATCAAGGAGCTAAAGGCTAAGGTTGGGGGAACTTCTTCCCAAAGGCATGGAGAGATGCAACAAGAGGATGATGAGGCAATGCAGCAAAAGAATGATGAAGCGGATAGCGCTATGGCGGGAAGACGCCACTCCTTCCAAGGGACTCCAAGCGCACCAAGCCATGAAGATGAGCCACGCCCCTCTTCCTATGAGACTAGAAGGCGTGAGAAGAGAGTCATGAGATCTCCCACTCCTCAATCCAGCAATCCATCCTACTCCATGGACTCTTACTCATCCTCCTCCATGCGATTTTGATCAAGGTACCACTTCACTCATTGTAAATACCATTAAGTCTTTTATTTTTGCATATTGAAATCTTCTCTAAGCTTTGATTACACAAGAGACTGTGTAATTTAAGTTTGGGGGAGTATGGTGTATTTGATCTTGTGTTTTGTGATCTTATTTTTCTTTCTCATGCATCCTTGAGTCTCATGCATACATCTATGGCATAGAAAAAACCAAAAAAATTGGAAAAATTTCGAAAATTTCAAAAATTTCAAAAAAATAGCATGTAGTTGCATTTGCATTTGTTATATAAGTAGGATTGAGTCTAACTTTCATATAGGATTGCATTCATGCATAGGGGACAATGATGATTTTTCCTTGTAAGGTGTTAAACTCATGAATTAGTTCAAGGCCCTAGTTAATAGTTGTTTGATGCTTGGTGTGCAAATTTTGAAAGTTAAAGTTGAACCCTACTTGGACCTCACCATTTTATATTCAAGTTTTAATTGAAGCAAGCTTTGAATAGAAACCAACTCTCTTGAACTTGAACCTAATTTGAATAAGTAATTATCATGGTTATGCATTGCTAGAGAACTTGTGGATACCATATACATATTTGGGTTATCTTCTTTCCTTTTACCACTCTTGTTAACCCAAATAGCCGACTCTCATCTTTAGAGCGGTTGAAAACGAATTCCCTAACTAAGCTTCCTTTGAAACCTCTTCCTTATTGAGTGCATTAGGCCTTTTTCATCTTGTGAACTTAGCAAAAAGTGTTGAGTTTAGAGCGACAAGGATAGGCTTCCATGTAGCTAGCTCGAGAACAATGAGCTAGATGATAGGATAGGATTCTTGGGTGGGAATTTTGGCTTGATATTTGATGTGGAACAAGTAAGTGGGCGAAGTTGAGATGGTGAAAGGGGGAAAACGAAAATATTTGGAACAAGTGTTGGCATTGTATATTGTGCTCTAAGTGTTAAGAAAAGAAAAGAAATCCTCTAGAAAAGAAAAGTAAAAGAGCCAAGAAAAAGAAAAAAATATGGCTAAGATGTTATAAGAAAGAGGATAGCAAATTGTGAATGAAAAGAGAAAGAGCTTGAAGTAAAAGTGTGCCAACACTTGTGGTTGTAGAAGAAGTTTTCCCCAAGTACTTAAAAGAGAAAAGGAGAAAGTGGTTTGAGCTTATGGGTTTGGCGAATTGCCTTGTAATGGGTAGCTTAGGTTGGACTTGGTGAGTGAGCTTAAAAGAAAAATGAGAGTGAAGACAATTGTGTTACAAAGGGTAGATGGAAGTTTGTCCTTGTATGCATAGGTTGCTTTTTACTCTTAGCATTTTGCCAAAGTTCACTTGTTCATTGAGAGATCCCTTGCATTGGAACCCCATGAAGTTGAGATCATTTTTATCTCAAAACCTTACCCAAAAACCAAACAAGTTTTCTAGCATTGTATGATTCATGATCCATGGTTACTACTTAATGAATGTTAAAGAGTTGGTGAAAATGAATGCTTGTGTAGGTTGAGGCTTGGGTTCACTTGAATGAGTATGGGTATGGCTAGACCTTTTGGAGTAGAAATTTGCATAAAAGGCATCCTAGAACTGCTAACTAGGACCATTGAATTGATTCATTTGCTTGGCACCTTTGGATTTGAGTCCCCACTTTCAAACCTCTCTCCTTAGCTTGTGTTTCATTTGCTTGGGGACAAGCAAAAGGCAAGTTTGGGGGAGTTGATATGTCTATATTTTGCATCATTTTAGCATCCATTTAGTATAAGTTTCTCATCATTTAGGAGTCTAATATAGCATCATTGTGTTGCATTGTATCATTTAGAGTCCTAGAGTGTTTTTGCATAGTCCTTGCATGTTTTGGTGCATTTGGAGTCTTGATCAGGTAACATGGATGCTGTGGAGGCAACAATGGAGTTGGAGAGGAATGGCACATCACTTGGAAGAGCAAGAAGTTGCCAAAAAGATGGAGAAGAAGAATCCTGAAGAAGTTTCGGTGAGCAGGTTCGACGAGGCTGGTCGAAAGTTCTCTCCAGGACGCTGGTTCGACGAGCAGTTTCGATGAAGCTCGTCGAAAGTTCTCCCCAGGACGCTGGTTCGACGAGCAGTTTCGATGAAGCTCGTCGAAAGTTCTTCCCAGGACGACGGTTCGACGAGCAGTTTCGATGAAGCTCGTCGAAATTCTCCAAGACGCATGAAGACGGATCGAAGCTTGAAGACCCATTCGATGACTCGGTTCGACGAGGCTTCGTCGAAACTTCTCTCCAGGATGAAGTTTCGACGACTTGTTTTGATGAGCTTGGTCGAAATTCTCCCAGAAAAAACTCTTTTTGTCTTCTTTATGGGTCCCTCCTATAAATACTTTTTAGACCTAATTTTTTATGTCAATTTTTTATTCTCTTGTTCTTAGCCTAAACTTTTAGCCACTTTGGGCAAATACTTTGTTTAAGCTTGGATCTTTTGAGTTTAATGCAATTTCTCTTTTGAATCTCTTGTTTTATCTTTCTCTAATAATGTTTAGCTTATCTTTCATCCTTGATTTGATGGGCTTAGCTATGATTAGTGAGTAGTTCTCTAGAAACTTAGGGATGGGTTAGATTTAGGGTTTTCTAATGGATTAATCTTGCAATCTAGGATAGATTCTTTCATTCTCTCTTCTTATTAAGTGATTCCTAATGGCAAATAGCTAATCTTTGCTATTTTGGATCATAAGCATTTCATACACCCACCAAGTGTTTGATGAAATACTTGAACCAACTTAATAAGAGATTTTCATTTCTAGCCTAAGACATTAGATGTTTAGAGTGTTTATCATGCCTTATAGACTTGAATTTAATGCTTTTTGATTATCTTAATGCTAAAACATCATTAGTTCATTAGGGTGATTAAGAAAGGGATTAAGGAAACACATCATGGTTTAGTCTTGTTTAAGTGTTCTTGGCATAGAGTTAGCTTGATTAGTTGCTTAAATGATTGCAAGGTTGTCCATTTAGTTTCCCAAATCAATGATTCCATCCCTGGGTTTCGTTTTAGTTAAATTGTTAATCTTGCTTAGTAGTTAATCCTTGTTTAGTATCTTGATTAGTAGTGATTAAGGTTTAATTTCATAGTATTGCTCTAGTAGTATCTCTTTAAGTTGTAGTTTGCTTTCAATGCTTGTTTGTGACTTGCATTTATCATTTTAGCTTAGCTTAGACTTAACTTTGTATTCTTATTGCATCATCTCCCAAGATGGATTGATACCTCAATATATTGCAATGATATGAGCAATTGAGGAATTGCTTGCAAGAGTAAAAACTCTTGTTTCAGTTATCTTCAAGGTTCGATTAATTTTGGATTATATTATTTTAGAAACCCCGAGGTTGGTCTAGTTGGTTTTACATATGCATGATATTTATCTGATCCGCATATGGCTCGATCGCAAACTGTATATGTTTTCACATTTGGTGGAACTGCGATCTCTTGGCATTCCCAAAAGTAAACATTGGTCACAACTTCTTCAAATTATGCGGAGATTATTGCGCTTCATGAAGCATGCAGAGAATGTGTAGGGCTAAGATCCATAGATCATCATATACAAGAAGCAAGCAGAATAATCTACTATATGAAAGCAAAAGGGCTCTCTTCTGTTCTGCCACGTTAGCACCTACAGAGGTGACACGTGTCATTCAGTGTTTAATTTATAAAAACCAAACAAAATATTTTCCTTCCCTCGCTTCCTAGGGGATTCAAACCCACACTCCTCTCAATAAAAGTCAACAACCTTAACCATTATGCCATGACTGCTCCTTGACAAAATTTGCGAAGTTTACTATAATAATAGTGAAAGACATAAAAAACTATGATGATCTAATACACACTACAATTTTAAAAATAATAACAAAATAAATCAAAAGAAAAAAATAATAGAATCAACAAATAAAAAATCTTCAAATGAACACCATAGGTAACCTTAGTTTACCAAATAACTAGATTATATACAACATCTATTTTAATTAATGACAAATTTAATCTTATTCACAAAACCTAAAACCAAAAAAAAACATTCAAGTAAATTTTTTTTTAGAATTAGTGTTTGAGTTTATCTTTTCTTAAATTGAAGTTAATCTCATTTAATTTTGTTTTGATTTTCCTTTTCTTAATTGATAATATACTAACACTCATTTATTTATTAAAATCTAAATATTTACAAATTCAAATTTTACCTATTTATATATATTCTAATCGCGACACTTGTCAAAATCTGACAGATTCACTTACCAAGTGTCGCGATCATGTTAATTACTAATTTAAACGCATCCAACTTTATATGATAAAAAGACATAGACTATATAAACAAGAGGAAATTGTTGAAAATAACCTAAAAGTTAGTTTTGTTTCCAAAAATAAACTTCCTATTGCATGTTTGGCAAAAGTAACCCAAAAGGGTAGTAATATTACAACTCCCTCCCTTATGACAAAAAAAAAAATTCTCGCCACAATGACGGTTTTAACCCGTGGACGTCTGCTTACGAAGTTTACTCGTTGTAGACATCTAAAGAAGACTTTGTTTGTAGACTTCATTACTTCTAAAGAAGTCTACTCCGTAATTATTTCTTAAATTTTAATTACATAAATTATAAAAAAATATTTTGATAAAAAAAATTGTATACATAAACGAACATAGACAAGTGGCATCTATATAAAACAAAATTTCTTGAAAATGAATCAATTTATAAGTTTCATGAGTATAGGGTTCAAAAGGGTTAGAGTTTGAGGTTTAAAGTTTAGGATATAAGAGAGTGATTGTTAGGGTATTGGGTCAAATTCTATATGAATCATAGTTTATGATTCGTTTAATGATTTAAGGTTCATATCTTTATTATTTTAACTCTAAATTGTGAATATGCTAATAAAATTAATGTAGCATATAAATTTTAATGTAAAACATTCGATTTAGAGTATGGGTTAAAGAGACTTTATTGTAAGACTTTGTTTGTAGACTTCTTTACTTTTAAAGAAGTGTACTGCATAATTATTTCTTAAATTTAATTATAAAAATCATAAAAAAAATATTTGATAAAAAATCTGTATACATAATCAAAACATATACATTTGACATCTATAAAAAACAAAAATTCATATAAATGAATCAATTTAAATCAACAAAGTCAAATTATGTTAGAAACCAATATAACCCTGAGAAGTCTTCTAAAGAAGTCTACTAAATAACTAAATCTTAAGTTTTAATTATAAAGATTATAAATAATATTTTGATAATAAATAATATTTAGTAGACTTCTTTAGTGGCTATTAAATAACTTCTTTAGTGGCTACTAAATAACTTCTTTAGTGATTATTAATAATATTTTGATAAAAATTTTATTTTTATATTTTCATGAAAATGAATCAATTAATAAGTTTCAAAAATGTTAGTGGCTATATAGATACAAAAGAAATTGTGACAATTTTGTGTCTAATTGGTTACAGATAGTCATAAATATTTTTGTAGCCATTTACTCACAAGATGGTCACAAATTTATTGTGGAAACATAGACACAAAAAATCTTTTATAGTTATTTGTATCATTGAGCAACTACGATTTGTGACTACTCGTAGTAGCTGGGATTAGGTACAAATAAGTCGTAGCTAATTGTGGCTGTAACTATAAACTCTAAACTCTAAATATCCAAATACAAACTCTAAACCCTAAACCTCTAAACCTTAACCATTAACTATAAATCTTCAACTATAACATTGATACTTAAACATATTGACAATTAGTTTGTAAAAGACAATTAGTCCAAGACATGATATGTTAGAATAAGTTGATCGTATTTTAATAAAACTGATTAACATTGATATAATTAGGACTGATTAACAAAATTATATATAAATTTATTTCCGGTTTTGGCTAAAAAAATTTGTTGTATATAGAGGTAATCGTTTCTACTTTATTTTTTTTAAAAGGTAATTTTTCTACTTTATTCTCTAACCATTAATCATACTCTAAATGTTAAATCCTACTTCTTAAATATAAATATCAAATTATATACAAAACAGATTCATCACTTAGAACAAATTTCAAAAAATTTCAAATATCATATTCTATCCAAAACTAACCCTAAAGTATATATCATCACATATACCCAAAATGCAACGCTTATACAATTTTTTTTTTTAAAACTCTAAATCATTAACTCTAAATCCCAAATTCTAAAACTTAAATCCGAAACCTTAAATTATGAACTCTAACTCTTAATTACATTTTATACTCAAGCATAAAATTTAAATCAAAAACTTTAAACCTTAAACATGATATATATATATACTCTCATTATATATATCCAAAAACCAAAATACAACACTTATCAAAGCTTTAAAAAAAATTAAATCTAAGGGTAATACCAATGAATGGCATTTTATAATAACGTATTTAGTTTTCATCTTTCATCAATTTCTCTTTCATACTTTACATATAGTAAAGTCTCTTATGCCCTCATGTTTGCTAACAAATTACAAGTTTTGTTTTTCTTGTTTCTCTCTCTTCAAATTACTTTACCGATGAAAACTGAAAACATAAAATAAAAAAAAACAGAAGAAGAAAAGTGTGGTGATGATGACGGTGGAATGTGGTGGTGAGAAAAAAAAAAGAAAAAAAGGAAGAAGAATAAGGAGGAGAAAGAAGAAGGGAGGAGAAGAAAAAAATGGTGGAGGATGAAGGTCGGTGATGGGGTGTGATGATGGTGGCGTGGACGACGGTGGTGATAGACGACGAGGATGGTGACTACGCTTATAGTCGTGACAATGTTAACGACGGTAACGGTGGTGGCTACGACGGCGAGGATAACTGAATTAGCATGATATGATAACTTATATTTTTTTTGATATGATATGTTCTTATATAATCAATAATTTATATTTTTCTTGATATGATAATCGAATTAGCATGATAATATTGGTTGGATAACACGATTAACCCGATAATATTAGTTCGATAACACGATTAGCATGATAATTTTATTTGTATAACTCGTTTAGCATGTTTTAAAATTGATAATTAGGTTAACATGTAAATAGATAACTGGTGTAACATGTATATTTTCATAATTTGTTAACTTGTTTAACATGTTAATTACATGATAACAATACCGATTTGTGTAAACAGTGTTCCAGACAGATGTGAACAATGTTTTCCGAAGGGTTGTGAACAGTGTTGTCGGGCAAGAAGTGAACAGTGTTGTCGAGATTTTACGTCGCTAACAGAGTTTCCAGGTCAATGGCATTATTGTAATTAATTCGAACATGGAAGGAGTTTTTTGGTTTAAAATTTGATTCTCTTTTTTATATATCTAATTTTCAATTTTTCTTTCCTATTTACTTAATTTATGGGTCAACTGATGATATCTATTGATATCACCCATAAGTTTTCTAAATCCTAATCCCCCAATATCCTAAATCCAAAAACTTAAATCATTAACAATAAATTATTATATAAACTCTACAACTTTTTAAAATGCAGAAAAGAAAAAAAACCGATGACAAAAAAAAACAAAACTAAGACGTTAAAAGAAAGGATAAAAACTAATTTTTCATTGGTTAATCTAAAGAGGCAAGGATCACATTTATTTGTTTATCTACCGTTGATAAGTCTAAATCTAACGGACACATTTCTTCTCAACTTCTTTTTTCTTTTCCGTGAGTTTTTCCTTGCAGCATCAGAGGAATGTGAGAAATTGGGAGGAGGAAAGAAACAGGTGAAGATGATCAATTAGGGCATGGAAGAGATCTGCCGGAGAAAAGCCATGGATTTGATTTGAAATCAGGACCTGAAATGGGCAAACACTCACAAGCGGGAAACTATGGATCTGGATTGGGGAAAGAATTTCCGGGGAGGAGGGGAACTCACGGTATACGGAACGCCGAGGGTTTCGATTCAAAAGCTCGAGAGAGGGGAGATGAGACTCATCAGCCGAATCAGAGCTCTTACATGGATAAGATCGCATCAGTGACTTCGGTCGTAGCTGGTAAAGCTGCAGCGGCCAAGAACGCAGTCGCTTAGAAGCTAGGATACTCCATCGAAGGCGGCGACGGCCACGAGAATCGTGTAGAAGGAGAGCAAACTCCAGTTTAAGGTTGCAGGTATGGACTCCAGTTTACGAGAAGGTAAAAGAGACAGGAGCTAGCGTGATGATGAAATTGCCTTCCTCCGGCGGAACCAGAACCGGTACGGCGATGGTGGTGATTACCGCGGCGGCGGTGGTGCGGTGGGGTTCGGAATAAATATATTTTCGGTTTGTTATTTAATTATTAATCGAATTTTTATTTATTGTAATTGAATTTGGTATATTTTTTTTTTTTAAAATAGCTACGTAATATGCATAACAATTTGTGGGGTTTTTCACTTTCTGATTGTATCAACATTGTAACAAATTGGCTACAACCTGTTGAAATAATTTGTCGAAATAATTTGTCGCAACTGTTACGATGATTTTGGAAGAATTTTCTATCTTTTTGCAACAACAACTACGAAACAATTTGTAGGTAATTTGTTACATCTGATTTGTAACAATTTTGTAACAATTTAGCTACAAAATATTTTGTGACAAATTCGATTCAAAATGCCACATTTCACTGCTGTCTCTAATTTGTAGCAATTTGTTACAAATACTTACAACACCGACATTTGCTACGACCCTATAGTTTCGCCGGAAAATTGTAACTAATTTGTAGCAAATCAATTATTTGCTACAAAAACAATTTTATACCCACAAATAAAAATGTAGCTATATTAACATTTTCTTGTAGTGCATAAATAAATATTAACACATGTACAATTAACTGTACATAAAAACTATTAAATTTGAATTCAACTATTTAAAATTTATTATAAGTCGATGAAATTCAAATTTAATTTATGAACATAATAAATATATAAATTTTATATATTACATAATTTTAAATATATATTTATATTTTCTCTTTTTTAAGTGATTTAATCCTTATTTTCAAATAAATTAGGATAATCAAACTTTAATACAAGTGAAATTTTTTTATGATATTGAATAAATTAAAAAGTTAACTCTAACCTACAATATCGTAAGACAAAACAATATATTCAATAAAAATCGGGAAAATAACAAATTATATCAAAAAATATATAGAAGAAGAAAAAAATTAAGAAAAAGAAGAATGGATACAAGAATATGCAAAATTTAAAAACATGGAAAAATAGATGGATTCAATGAAAAATATATAAAAAATTCTTCAAAATAATAAATTGAAAAAACTAAAAATTATTATAATATTAAAATTTAGACAAATGAAAAGAGTATGAAAATTGAAAAATAAATAAAGAATCGTAAAATAATGTATGAAAGAGATTAAACAGATCATCAAGAAAAAAGTAGAAAATTAAAATAAATAAAAAACAATATAAAATCAATAGTTAAAAGATAGATCTAAAACATTTTAATCAAAACTCAAATTAAAATAAAACTCGCGCATCACGCGGGTTCTCTCCTAGTCACAGATAAAGAACCAACAAAAGTGTTTGAAGACAATGCTGCTTGTGTCACTCAAATTAAAGAAGGTTATATCGAGAGCGATAGAACGAAACATATCCCTCCAAGATTTTTCTCTTATACTCAAAAGCTCGAGAAGAATAAAGAAGTGGATATTCAATATGTTCGTTCAAGTGACAACGCAGCTGATCTCTTCACAAAGGTGCTTCCTACTACAACATTCAAGAAGCATGTTTATAGTATTGGAATGCGGCATCTACGAGATTTGTGATGAGAAGATGAGATCCATCATTTCCAGGGGGAGTTCGCTGTTGTTGTACTCTTTTCCTTTGTCATGGTTTTTGTCCCACTGGGTTTTTCTATGGAAATGTTTTTAACGAAGCAGCGCACAACTTCACAGTGATCAATACTCAAAGGGGAGCATTAACTCTTTTTTCCTTGTCGTGGTTTTGTCCCATTGGGTTTTTCCATGATAAGGTTTTTAACGAGGCAGTACACAACACATCAATGATAATGGATAATCAAGGGGAGTGTTAAAAATATTTTATGATTATCCATTCCCCATCATTGATAAGAAGGGGTGGGCAAAAAAACCGTAACCGAAAAAATCAAACCATACCAAACCGAAAAAATGATATGGTTTGGTTATGGTTAAACAGAAAAATCCATATGGTTATCATTTTTTATAAGTTTTGGCTTAAGTTTGGTTTGGTTAAAAACCGTCAAACCGGATGGTTTTTTTGGTTTCAAATCTACATTTTAAATAATTTATTTTTTTCTTAGTTTAGTAACTTTAGTTATGTTCATATTTTATTATTGGACTTAATTATTTTTATAATTTACTAAATCTTAACTAATAAATTTAAAATATAATATTTACAAAAAAATATCAACGTATAAATAGTAAAAAGTTGTAAACCCTAGTTTCACTTTTCAATCAAAAAAAAAGAATTTGAGCATATGGAGTCTTTACAAGAAGGTATGTATTCATTATTTTTTCTTTCTAGTATTCAAATACATTATAAGTTTATAATTATATTTAGATCTTATGTAAATATAAATTATTCTCAATGTTTATATATTATAAATTTTGTGTATCAGAGATTTATAAACAACATGAGGAGATGAACAACAACGGCTGAAGAGTGAAGATGATGATAAGAATCTAGGTTTTTTTTTATTAGTTTTTGCTTTTATAGACTTGATTTTATTGATGATTTAGATTTATTTCATATGATTTGCATTCTATTCTTTGAACTTTTTGTTTTGTTTCACTCATATCTATTATTACTATTTCCATTCATAGTTTGAATCAAAGTTTTATGTAATAGTATAATTCCGAAAAACCGAAACCGAACCATACCAAAACAAACCAAGTTACATATGGCTTTTGTATGGTTTTAATTTTTACAAAACCGAAAAAACCGATAACCGGAAAAAACCAAACCATATCAAACCGAAATATATATGGTTTTTATATGGTCTGAATTTTTATAGAACCGATAAACCGTAAAACCGAAGAAACCAAACCGAAACCAAACCAAAAACCGAAGTGCCCACCCCTCATAAGATCAACGAGTGGATAGGATCAGCGAGTGGATAAGATCAACAAGTGCATAAGATCATTTTGTGGATAAGATCAACGAATGAATAAGATCAACGAAGGGATAAGATCTATCCAAACTTCTCTATTAGGTAATGAACTTCTATAAATAGCTGACCATACTCTTTGTAAGAACATAAGTTTTGAAGAAGTGAATGGAGCTTTTGTGTTCACCTCTCTTCCTCTTTCTCTCTCTATTCTCTCTCTAGAATTCTCTCTTAAACTCTTTATGCTTCTCTCATAGAAAGCATAATTTACAAGTAGAGAAAACATTAGTTTACAACAATATTATATATAATATATAAAATTAGTTTTTATACCTTATGCATATATATATTTATATATTGTTATGTTATAAAACCGTATAAACCATTTAAAATTAACTAGACCCCGACTAGGCGTTTTAGTAGGGGTGGGCATTTCGGTTTAATTTCGGGTTCGGTTCGGGTTCGGTTCGGTTCGATTAATTTTGGTCTTCTAAAACTCTAACCGAACTCAACCAAAGTTATTTCGGTTTGGTTTAAGTTCGGTTCGGTTTAAGTTCGGTTCGGTTTGAATTCGGTTCGGTTTGAATGTAGTTCAGTTTGAGTTAATTAATTCGGTTTAGTTTAAATTTTTTTTCACTTAATAATATCTTTAATATTATTGAACAATGTTGCTATACTTTTTTCCATTAAGAGCCTAAGAACACTTAATTTATGACACTTAATAGAAAAAAAATTGAGAAAACTTTCAATTTCGAGTTTCCACTCATACTAATTTATTATAACTGGTTGATAAAGTTTTATATCACGAGCAAGAGAACCAGATGAAAAAAATAGGATGAATAATTATTGGGTTTTTATGAAACTTAGCCGTTTATGCGCAATCATGAGATTTTAGATTTTTCTTTTTAGTATCGATGAATTCTTAAATAATAGGATTAAAAATAATTAATATCATAATATTATTAATTAAATAAATACATTGGTTCTTCGGTTCGGTTCGGTTTATAACCGAACCAAACTGAACCATTCGGGTTGACAAAAAACCTAACCGAAATGTTTTAGTATAGACTTTGGTTTGGTTTGGGTCGGTTTGAGTTCGGTTGGTTCGGGTTGGTTCGGTTCGGTTCGGTTTTTTTGCCCACCCCTACGTTTTAGACGGCAGAAAGTCACCGTCCGCTTAGCGCTTCTTTGAACATTAGTTTTAAGTGTATATATAGCCCATTCCAACAGATTTAAAAGTCTTAGAACAAAAATATTTTTAGGAACCTTTAATAAATTTACAAATATATATATATTGAGTCTCAATTACTTTAAATTCAATTATTTGGATCTTAATAAATTCATCATTCCCTAAACATTTTATTATCTGAGGTTAATCTAACTTAAAAAAATAGGCAGTTTTGTACAAAGAAAATATTTAAACTGGCATTGAGTCCCTAGACTGTCGTAGCTTTGTCCTATCCACTTGGGTGGAATATGTATATATAATAATTTTTAACATATATTTTTTCATAAAATTTTATATTATTTTTTGTTGGTCAATATCAATAATTTTATGTCCATTATAATATACCAACTGAATTTTTATTACCATTTTAATACACTAATTTTGTTACATACCTAAAATATACACCAACTATTTTTTTCTCATTTTAATTTAGTGACTTTTAACTGTCCATCCATTTTGCAACTCAACACAGATTGTAAGAGGATCTACCTACGACAGAAAGCTTTTCTTAAAATTATCTGTCTGAAAACTCTTCTCTGAACTCAACACAACTTTTCTCTACTTGGATTCGCAAATAGTGTTTATTGTATGACTTTTCTTTGTCAATCTGTTTGTTATAAAATGGATGGACAATTAAGAGTTGATGAATTAAAATAGAAACAAAAATATTGTGTATTGTTTTGGATATGCAAAAAATTAATGTATTAATATATTAATAGAAATTCAGCTGGTGTATTATAATGGAATTTTCCATATTTAGTATACAATTCAAATGATCTGAATTCTTCATTAATTATAAGTCCATAAACAATGTTAAGAATCAGAAAACCGCGTCGAAACCGCGTTTGAAGTCCTCCCTTAATTTCTACGAAGCTTCCGAAGTCTTTATTTTACCAAAAGTGTTTGATTTTTTATCTCCCAAAAATTTAAGGATCTGATGAAGAGTGATTTTTTGGCTCTCTAAAATATATGGAAATTATAAGTTTGAGAGGAAAAAATAAAGTGAAAAAATAATTTCTTTCTTTTCTTTTAATACAAAAGGGGTTGTTATTCATTAAATGTATGCTATTAGAAACAGAGATTTTGATCGTTGATCTACATAAATACCAGTATTTACATTTCTCTCCATCATCAGATCCTCCTCTCTTCATCTCTTTCATTGTTTGTTAAGATGATTGTTTGTTGTGCAAGAAATAGAGATTAAAAGATGAATTTCAGTTTGTCTCTTCTTCTGCTCTTTTTCTTGGTTAAATCAAATCAAGGTTCCTTCTCCGATGTTCTCTCTCCGAACTCTCTTCTTTCCTCAGTCGTCTTTCCTCTCTCCGGTAACGTCTTCCCCCTTGGGTAAGCCCGATTGATGTTTCTCTTCTCATATTTTTTCGTCTTAGCTCGTAATACATATTTTATACTAAAACTTAATGTTTGTAAAAATTAAGTTCCAAACTTTGAAAACTCAAATCTAAACCCAAAAAATCTTAAAACCTAACCCCAAATCCGTAAAAGATTATTAACAGAAAACTCTATATAAAAACAAAATTAAACTCTAGAACCTAGCTAAAACTAAATCATAAACTAGAAATTGGTGAATTTCGGTAATTTTGAAAGAATTAGTCCTTCATTTTTTATCTTTTTTTTTTTAAATTTAGACTTGTTTCGTTTTTCTTTTCCTTAGTTGTTGAATATCTTATTTATATTTTAATGATTATCCACTGATTATCTCTTGGGATTTGTATCGTAGATACTACTCGGTCACTCTTCAAATAGGGAATCCTCCGAAGGCCTTTCAATTTGATGTTGATACTGGTAGTGATATCACTTGGGTTCAATGCAATGCTCCTTGCAAAGGCTGCACTGTGGTATATATATAACATTTGATTAATTCTCTTTTCAAAAATCAAACTCTTTCTCTTCTTATTCTTATCTCTATTTGTTTGTTTTGTAGTCTCCTTCACTTCAGTACAAGCCTAAGGGAAACATTGTCCCGTGCTCAGACCCAATCTGCTCATCTCTCCACTGGCCTAACAAGCCTCAATGCCAAAATCCGAAAGAACAATGCGACTACGAAGTTGAATATGCTGATCAAGGTTCATCATTGGGTGCGCTTGTCATTGATCAGTTTCCTTTAAAACTCCAAAATGGCTCGTTTTTGCAACCCCGCTTAGCATTCGGGTGAGAGAGACATTAGGAATTATATGTTCATTTCACTCAATACTCTGAATCTTGAAATGAAAATGTTAATTCTTGGAGATCTTGTGTTTGTAGGTGCGGTTATGATCAGAGTTTTCCTAGTGCGCATCCTCCTCCTGCGACTGCTGGAGTTTTGGGCCTTGGGAGAGGAAGAATCAGCGTCTTGACACAGCTTGTCTCCGCGGGACTAACGAGAAATGTGATCGGACATTGCCTAAGCGCTAAAGGTGGAGGCTTCTTGTTCTTTGGAGATAATCCCATTCCTTCCACTGGTGTATCCTGGACACCATTAATGTCACAAGAGTATACTACTTCCTTCAGTTTCTTCCTTCTTTCTTATTTGCCTCGGATTGTTGTCTACTAGTATTGATTCGTGACATTACATTCGTCTTCTCTTCAGCAACCACTACACGACGGGACCAGCCGAGCTACTCTTCAATGGAAAGCCAACAGGATTAAAAGGCCTTAAAGTCATCTTTGACTCCGGAAGCTCCTACACTTACTTCAACAGCAAGACATACCAAACAATAGTAAATCTGGTAATTAAAGAAACACAAACAAAAATTCAAGAACAATGTATGTATTTCTATGGTCACCTCATGCAACCTCTTTTTGGCTTTTTCAGTTTGGATACGATCTAAAAGGCAAAGCGTTGAAAGATGAGAAAGAGGATAAGACTTTACCAATCTGCTGGAAAGCAGCTAAGCCTTTGAAATCTGTTCTTGAGGTCAAGAACTTGTTCAAGACGTTAACAATCAACTTTATGAATGGCAGAAGAAACACTCAGCTTCAGATTCCACCTGAATCTTATCTCATCATCTCTGTAAGAAATGATATGACCTTAAAAAAATTCGTTCATCATATTCAAATTTAGTGAAATTAATAATTTTGATTTTCTTGTTCAGAAAACTGGGAATGTCTGCTTGGGAATACTAAATGGAAGTGAAGTAGGATTACAAGACTCCAACGTAATCGGAGGTAAGAAGCTATGTGCGAAATATCCGAACCAACCAAAATTTTGTGCAACCGAACCAAATTAACCAAAATTCACATAAGAAAGTAATATTTATTAGAAAACAATACATTTACACAGACTAGTCAAACCGAATCCAACTTGAACCAAATATAAATTTTTTCAAACCAAACCGAATGCCCAAACGTAGCTAAAACTAATTTGTTTCATTGTCTTTTTTTGAAGATATATCGATGCAAGGGGTTATGATGATCTACGACAATGAGAAGCAACAACTTGGATGGGTTTCTGCAGATTGCGATAAACTTCCCAAAAAAATGACAAACTGAATGATTCACCCCATTATATAACTCTTTACATATAAAACAATTTTCAATAGAATAAACGATTTACACAAGTCTGAGTAATTAAATTAACACCTTTAATGGATTATTAAAATGTCTGATTGGACCAAACACTCTCGATTTCTAGACTTCTATGAGAACCATCTTTCTTGTTTTCGCTAGTCTGAAAGTTCCACTGTAACTCCCTCCATCAACAGTCTGTCGATTGAAAACAATTAATAAAAGAATCAAATCAAAAGATAACAAAAGTTAGAGATTATCTTCGTACATTGCAGAAAATGTTGTTGGATTAGCAAACGATTTTAAGAAATTGCCCTCTTGGAAAGACAACAAAGTCCTACTATGTAAATGATTCCTTCCAAAGGGGTGAGGTGGTGCGTTTCACAACCTAAGCCAAAAACCCGATTCCGGTGAATAAATCTAGCGTCTAGTCAATTAATCAATTTATTTTTTTGTATTATTGGCGTGCAAATTGAAGTTTAGAATTTTATACTCAATACACAATAAAATTTGTTGGCCTGTCGCCTGCTGCGTCTAGATGCTGCAGTTGTTATTAGTTTGGCAGCCGCACGGTTGGTCGTGACGTGTAGTCGCACGTTTGTTCGTTCAACAGCCACTGCGGCTGCGATAATTTTTTACTTAATTCAAATTTTGATGCTGCGGCCAAAAAATCAGACGCCTATCACAGCGGCCGGTCGCAGCGTTTGGTCGCATGATGCTGCATCAAGTCAAAGATCACTGCCTGGTCGCATGCCGCAGCCCTCTTGCGTCAGGCAAACGAACAAACCCATATATGTTTGAAAATCTGTTACAAGTGTTTGGAATAAATCTAGCTTCTAGTCAATTAATCAATTTTTTTTGTATTGTTAGGGTACAATTTTCAGTTCAGAATTTTATACTCAATAAACAATAAAATTCAAAATCCAGCAACAAGATCAACTTACTTACCGAAATAGAGGGGTTCAGATCGACATCGGGTATTAAAACCCGTTCAATCTAGACATAAGCGATGAAAATCAAACCTACATGTCAAATTAAAAGTCGACTTAAGTGAGTAATGATTCAAAAAAGAGTAATTCAATGTTTTAACTAGAAACGGCTTAATCCACTTAAATAAATGCAATCATTACAAAATACAACAGAGTTAATGGAAACGTTAAAAAACGATTTAAGAGCTATAAACAAGATCATGAGCAGAGATTAAAGGAGCAAATCCTATTTTCACAATCTACACTACATATTTCTTTTTACTCGGTATTTCAACTCATTTTTCTGTTCTTTCTCTTGTAAACTCTCTAAATCGTCAATACTAAAACGATTTACTTCTTGTTTTGTTCTATCTTTCTCTCTGATTAGGTCCGATCTGGTCCAATACATTATTCTCAATTTATTAAGAATTGCTCGATTAAGCCTTTTATTTTTATTGTTAATTAAAGACGAACCAAACCTTTTAAGTTATTCCTAGTTACAATTTTTGACGGTATAGCTTCTGCTACAATAGTTTGGCGCTAGAATGAGGATGATTGACTAGTCTAAAAATCCACATAGAGGTGTGAAAGGGCTGTCATTTTCCAAAAAAACTCTTACCAAATTTATTGATAAACAACGACAAATCAATTCTGATCAAATCAATTAATGGTGTTCTCACCACCATGGGCTAACACAAGGAAAAGACATACAATGACCATACGGCTTTAATCCAATCAGTTATTGTGATGCAGACAGAGTTAGCGCGAGTAGTAGGACTCGCAGCCCAAAACTTAGCGCAAACGCCGGCATCAACAATGCCTCTGAGTGTTAACAACACCAAAATTCTGGTAACATCGACCAAAAATAATACAATAACCACTCTGATCAAAGACGTAAGGAAATAAAGGCTTTCAGTTTACGAAGGGTAGACCGATCCCAAGTCACACCTGACCGCATTCAGAATAACAGTTGAAAGAGCTTACTTGACCGAATACGAGGAGGAAACTGGTTTTTGAAAGTTCTTCGCTGAACACCTTTCTGGGTCCGGCATGGATTGGTTTTCACGATTGGAAGAACGGTTGATTGATAACTTTTCTCAACTATCAGTCAGTTTCTTGAAACAGTACTCAGTCTACATCCACAAGGCGCTTTCAGGAGCAGAATTTGGGGCTTTAACGCAGGGACCTAGAGATTCACTTCACTCTCACCTTGCCAAATTCAAAGAAATCATCGCAAGAATGCCAGTCGTTCAAGATGAGACAGCTCTAGCGGCTTTACAATCCGGACTATGGCACGACTCAAGATTCAGAGCAGACCTCACGGTCAACAAGCCCGCAACGATCCAAGACGCACTCAACCACGGTGCAAGTTAGGTTAAGGTCGAACAAAACCAAATAGCATTCTTGGAACGCTACAAAAACTCTAAGCCTCCAACCTCAAGCAGTTCCACAGCCCCACGAAGTGAAATGAGCGATATAAGAGATCATAATCAAGAGGTTACTCCGGAATGCATACTTATGTAGTTCACAAAGGACCCAAGAAAGACAACGATGAATCAAGTTCAAAGTCAGAAGATGAAGTGATCTTCCCAAGGATGAGCAATCTGCGGTTAAAGGGATGAACTAAAGGGGCGTGTTTGCTATTGATCAGTGAAGAACAATAGCTTAGTGAATGAGGCGAATAGGCTTTGGTAAAGGATGCGGATTGTGTTTACTAAACCTGAAGTGAATGCTTGATATAACTCACAAGCAATTTACTCTTTAAAAACTAGATATGACTCACTAGAGTTTAAGAGATGAAATGAGAACTTATGTATTCTTATTACTCAAGATATAAGTTGTTGTTTACAATAGAGATGAGAGAACTTATATAGGAAAAGATCCCAACATGGGCAAGGGAAAAAGAACAAGTAAACAAAGGATGTAGGATTCCCATCATACAAGAGACAAGGCGCAGCTAGGGTGATGGGTAAAAGCATTTGGTTTCTCTGAGGCAAGATAGGCAAAATAAAAAGGGTGTGAAGCATGGGAAATGTTTTTATGAGACAGAGAATGATGGGTGAGCATGGGGCTTTTAAATCCTCAGCCTGTCTTCTTAGTTTAAAGATTTTCTTCTAAGCATGAGGTGGAGAGCTGCTTGGTAACTTAAGTGATTTCCATAAAATGCTTGGGCTTGAAGAGCTGCTTCTTGAATTATACATGGTTGGGCTTGTTTGAGCTGCTTGGCTTGAAGAGCTGCTTCTTTGAATCAGAATCGGTTTGGGCTTTGTTGGAGCTGTTTGGCTTGTTTTCTCCTTCTTTGATTTAAAAATGGTTTGGGCTGATTTGAGCTGTTTGGCTTGTTTGCTTCTTTCTTGAATCAGAAATAGATTGGGCTTGTATGAGCTGCCTGGCTGTATGCTTGCCCCTTTGAATCAAGAAACCGTCTACCCTTTGCTTCCTTATTCCTTTTGAAAGTCTTCATGGTTTTACACAAAATAAAAAGAAGAAACTTGCTTTATACTCCTCCTAGTTTCTTTGGAGTATAAGCTTTATTGGATATTAACAAATGGGGAATGATTTAGTAGATGGGCACCTCATTAAAAACCTTGTCAAGAAAACCCAATGGGATAAAACTTGACAAGGGTAAAAGAGTATGACCCATTACTATCCCATTTGTTAACCTACAGAACTTGAATAAGAATCAAGGCGCCTTGGGAAAGGACATCTTGGCCGGTGGTATTGATGTTGTTATGGAGGAGTCGTTCAATTGTCTCATTGAGTAGCTTGGTCTTTGAGCGTGTCACAGGGCCATTAGGTAGATGTAGATCATCCACAATCCCTAGCTCGGGTTCTAGCTGCTCAATAGGTTCGTCTCCATGTTCCAAGCATTATGTCTGGTCCAATATCATATCAGAAGACGGTCCTAAAACAATGAGATGCGACCAAGAAGTATATTGCACTTATCAAAAATCCGACATACATTCAACTACGAAGTTCTATCAACTAGTTGGAGTTCTAACCGAACTGTATGAGTTAGGAAAGCTCGAGGGAAATCAAGATCAAGAATCCAACGACTTCAAATCAAAGAAAGGAAACTCCAAAGAGATCAAGGTAAGAAGATCGTGAGGAAAAGAAAAAAAGAATCAACCTTATCATTGGTGGATCAAAGCTCTACGGATAATCAACAAGATCAATAAAGAAACATCACAAAAAGCTAACAACAAACTAATGTCTCCCGTAGTGGAAGTGACTTTCTCCGAAGAAGATCGAGTAGAGTTGGACAACTTTGAGGAGGGCGTCATCACAATAAGTCTCAATATCAGGGATGCTTGTGAAGTCTCACGAATTCTCATTGATACATGTAGTTCAACAAATATCATATTTCTGGAAACCTTGAAACAAAGGGGTATTGACGAAATACGCATTCAAGGCGCGACGTCAACTCTCATAGGATTTAGCGGCGACACCGAAACCTCAATCGGAACAATCGAACTGCCGGTCTCAGCTCATAATGGTGGAATTTCCGTAGTCAACAACAAAACTCCTAACAATGCAATTTGGGGAACTGCTTTAATAAATTCAATGAGGGCAATCCCCTCGACATATCACTAGTGCATCAAATTGCCTACTTCGAAAGGAGTAAAAGTCATAAGAGGATCCAGATGGATCGGATCACTCGCCGAAAACCTAAACTAAAAAAGACAGTTTCACCTCGTGGATCAAACCACATATCGAGTCTGAGACGGTAAAAAAAAGACAAATATTGGAATAAGTCCCAAAGTGGAAAAAGTGAGATTTATTGAACCACACAATGTGGCTTGTTCCCAAAATGGATAGGTAGGCAACTTAAAAAGTCAAGTGCAACTACAAACAATATTAAATGAAGGAAGAGTTGTATTCATGAAATCAAAGAAGGCGCAAATGCCAGATACATTCTCTTTGATTAAACTCATAATTTCTAACAAATAAACATATGTTTGTTGGATGATTATTAGAAAAATAATCATCTGATATAAGAGTCGGGAAAAAAAAAGAGGAGTTTGAGCTAAACACATAATTTCTAACAAATAAACATATGTATGTTGGATGATTATTAGAAAAATAATCATCTGATATAAGAGTCGGGAAAAAGAAGGAGGAGTTTGAGCAAAAAAATCATACTTCAAATATCTCAACCTTAGTAAAACTTCCAAGGGGCTCAAAGGAAGCCATCTTCCTCGTGTACTCTATTATGGATCTTTTCCATATTTCCGATTATGTAAATCTCATAGGGATATGTATAAATTCCTAAAGAGATAAGGATAGTTTTCTAGATTTAAGATCATTGTTTAGCCGACCTAAACTTGTATAAATACATACGTTCACCATTGTTAATAAAATAAGCAAGTTTGATATCCAATTCTACATGGTATCAGAGCTAAGATCTTAATACAAACTTCTTACAAATCTTCTTTTCTTTACGAACAAGTTGTTCTCTTTTTCTTTTCATACGAACAAGTTGTTCTTTTGTCCGTCACGATGTCTACCGAACCAGCGTTAATATCTTCTTCAGTTGGATCACAGTCTGAGATAGTTTCTCATTCTCCTTACAACTTGTATGGTTCCGATAATCCCGGTACCATGATTACTCCCGTCATGTTGACTGGCGACAATTACAATCAGTGGGCAACGGAGATGCTTAACGCACTTCAGGCCAAACGTAAGACTGGTTTTATCAATGGAACGTTGATAAAACCGCCCGTTGATGATCCTAACTATGAAAATTGGGTTGCGGTGAACTCAATGATCATCGGTTGGATCCGTGCTTCGATTGATCCAAAGGTAAAAGCGACGGTGGCCTTTATCAACGATGCTCATCAGTTGTGGACCGAGTTGAATCTTCGTTTCTCTGTTGGAAACAAAGTGCGCCTTCATCAACTCAAAGCCAGTCTTGCATCGTGTGGTCAAACTGTGTTTGAGTATTATGGTCGTCTATGTACTCTTTGGGAGGAGTGTGAAGCATACCGTTCCTTGTCTCTGTGTATGTGTGGTGTGGCAAGAGAGTATGCTAAAGAGAGAGCAGATGAGAAGGTTCATCAATTCATCATGGGTCTTGATGATGCTTGCTTCGGCAGCTTGTGTACTACGCTTATTGGCTTGGATCCTTTGCCAACCGTTGCCGAGGTTTATTCCAAAGTCATACGAGAAAAACAAAGGTTGTCCTCGTCTCGAGTTCATGAACAGCAGCAAGAAGTTGTCGGCTTTGCCGCTCGTCAAGTCGATTCATCTCACACCTCCGACACTTCTGGTGGTCCTCATCCGGATGCTTCAATTCTGCGATCTCGGACTGTTCTTTGCTCGCACTGTGGACGCAATGGGCACGAGAAAAAGGACTGTTGGCAGATTGTGGGATTTCCGGATTGGTTCAATGAAAGATCTGAGCGTAACAGTCGTGGTGGTCGTGGCAGTGGTCGCGGCAATAATGGAAGGGGAAGAGGACAAGCTTCAGCAGCTCACGCAACAAGCTCAAACGCTTCTGTTTTTCCAGACTTTACCGATGATCAATGGAGAGCTCTCTCGTTGATGGTTCAAGAGAAGTCCAGCAACATTACGTCCGAAAAATTGTCTGGTAATAACAAGTTCGGTGATGTTATACTTGACATGGGTGCTTCTCACCATATGACAGGAGAGCTTAATCTTTTGGTCGATGTTGTGTCTATACTTCCGTATTCGGTGGGGTTTGCAGACGGCAACACAACGTTTGCTTTACACATGGGCGTGTTTCAACTTTCGGATAAAGTTGCATTAAACAATGTTCTTTATGTGACTTCGTTGAATTGCACATTGATCTCTGTTTCTAAGATTTTAAAGCAGACAAACTGTTTTGCAACCTTTACTGATACACTTTGTGTTTTATAGGACCGTTTTTCGATGACTCTGATTGGAAGAGGTGAAGAGCGTGATGGGTGTACTACTTGACGGATGTCGCTACTGCGAAGATTCACACAGTTAGTGTCTCCTCTGATAAGGCTTTGTGGCACCAGCGGTTGGGACATCCGAGTTTTTCAGTGCTTTCGGCTTTACCTATTAATTTTAATTCATCGTCTTCTATTAGTCCTTGTGACGTATGTTTTAGAGCAAAACAAACAAGAGAGGTTTTTCCAGATAGTATTAATAAAGCATCAGATTGTTTTTCGTTAATCCATTGCGATGTTTGGGGTCCATATCGCGTTCCGTCTTCTTCTGGTGCAGTTTATTTTTTGACAATTGTCGATGACTTCTCTAAAGCCGTATGGACTTATTTGTTACTTGAGAAGTCTGAAGTTCGTAATGTCCTTGTCAATTTCTTGTCATACGCGGAAAAACAATTTGGTAAAGTAGTGAAAACAGTTCGGAGTGATAACGGTACAGAATTTATGTGCCTCTCTTCATTTTTTCGTGAGCATGGGATTCTTCACCAAACATCTTGTGTGGGAACTTCTCAGCAGAACGGTCGTGTTGAGCGCAAGCATCGTCACATACTAAATGTGTCTAGGGCGTTGTTATTTCAAGCTCATCTACCGGTTAAGTTTTGGGGGGAGGCTGTGTTAACAGCGGCTTACTTGATCAATCGCACGCCCACCACAATTCATAATGGACGTTCTCCCTATGAAGTTCTCCACGGATGCAAGCCTGATTATGCTCAGTTGCGTATTTTTGGCTCCGCTTGCTATACTCATCGAGTTACTCGCGACAAGGACAAGTTCGGAGAAAGGAGTCGTTTATGTGTCTTTGTGGGATATCCGTTCGGTAAGAAAGGATGGAAAGTATTTGACATGGAACGCAATGAGTTTCTAGTATCCCGGGATGTTGTTTTCCGTGAGGATGTGTTTCCTTTTGCTGAGTCTTCTTCATCAACTCCAGCTTCTTCACCAACTCCACCAGTTATTTGTGATGAAGATTGGATGTTACCTCCGCCATAACCAGAAAGGGGGAGTATTGCTACTGATGTTGCTCATTCTCCGGCACCGATTAACAAGACATTACAAGAAGAAGACGCAGTTCTGCCTACTGCGGCACTAGAAACAGAAACAGTGTTGTTACAAGAGGAGGAAGAAGTATTGCCTAGTTCTACTGCAGTTGCATTGCCGTCCGATGACACTCTTGGCCGAGGACACATGGCACGTATTCCCTCTGTTCGTTTGAAAGACTTTGTCACTTATAATGTAGCTTGCGACCCTAACACCCATCACGCTCACCCCAATTCCACTTCAGTCTCCTCTTCGGTCCAAGGTAATTCTTTGTATCCCTTAACAAATTACGTTTCGGATGCTAATTTTTCTCCCCAGCACAAAGCTTTCTTGGCCGCAATAACAAACACCGTCGAGCCAAAACACTTCAAAGAAGCTGTGCAAGTTAAAGTGTGGAACGATGCTATGACAACAGAAGTGGTGGCTTTGGAACACAAGAGAACGTGAGATATCTGTGATTTACCATCCAACAAAGTAGCAATCGGCAGTCAATGGGTTTACAAGACAAAGTACAATGTCGATGGCACCGTTGAAAGATACAAAGCGCGTCTTGTTGTGCAAGGAAATAATCAAATTGAGGGTGAAGACTACGGCGAGACTTTTGCACTAGTAGTTAAGTTCACGACAGTTCGTACTTTAATCCGTATCGTCGCGGCAAATGATTGGGAAGTGTATCAAATGGACGTTAATAATGTTTTTCTTCATGGGGATCTTGAAGAGGAAGTTTATATGAAGCTGCCTATGGGGTTTAGACACACGCATCCTAACAAAGTATGTCGCCTGCGAAAGTCGTTGTACGGACTCAAACAAGCACCACGTTGTTGGTTTAAAAAGTTGTCAGATGCTTTACTCAAGTTTGGGTTTGTTCAAGATTATGATGATTATTCACTCTTCTCCTACAAACGCAAGGGGCTTGAGTTGCATGTTTTAATCTACGTGGATGATCTTCTCATTTGTGGTAATGATGGTTACATGATTCAGAAGTTCAAGGATTATCTAAGTAAGTGTTTCTCTATGAAAGATTTGGGCAAGTTAAAATACTTCCTTGGGATTGAAGTAAGTAGAGGACCCGAGGGATTTTTTCTGTCGCAACGAAAATATGCATTGGACATCATTGCTGACACTGGTAATCTTGGATCAAGACCTGCTCCAACTCCTCTCGAGCAAAAGCATCAACTTGCGACTGATGACAGCCCACTTCTCCCGGATCCAACGAAGTATCGACGCCTTGTGGGCCGCTTAATCTATTTGATGCATACACGCCCAGAACTAAGTTATTAGGTCCATCTTTTATCACAGTTTATGAAGTCTCCTAGAGAAGGTCATTGGGATTCCGCACTTCGTGTAGTACGGTTCTTGAAGGGTTCGCCGGGTCAAGGAATTTTACTTAAAACTGATAAGGATTTGAGTCTTACGGTTTATTGTGACTCCGATTGGGCATCATGTCCTTTGACTCGACGGTCTCTTAGTGCTTTTATGGTCCTGCTTGGTGGTTCTCCCATTTCCTGGAAGACAAAGAAACAAGACACGGTTTCGCATTCCTCGGCAGAAGCAGAATATCGTTCTATGTCCGCAGCTTTACGAGAAATCAAATGGCTTCGAAGTTTACTCAAAGGATTGGGTGTCGAACAAACTGCGCCTACTCGTTTGTTTTGTGATAGTAAAGCTGCCATTCACATTGCTGCAAACCCGGTCTTCCACGAACGTACCAAGCACATTGAGAATGATTGTCATGCAGTTCGGGATGCAGTTCGCGATGGCATCATCTCTACTCACCATGTTCGTACTAATGATCAAGTGGCGGATGTGTTGACTAAGGCACTTGGTCGGGTTCAGTTTCAGTTCTTAGTATCCAAGTTGGGCGTTCAAGACCTTCACGCTCCAACGTGAGGGGGAGTATTATGGATCTTTTCCATATTTCCGATTATGTAAATCTCATAGGGATATGTATAAATTCCTAAAGAGATAAGGATAGTTTCCTAGATTTAAGGTCATTGTTTAGCCGACCTAAACTTGTATAAATACATACGTTCACCATTGTTAATAAAATAAGCAAGTTTGATATCCAATTCTACGTACTCCCTCCACTGATCACTCTCAGCTTCCCTTCAACCTCAGAGCAATCCTCACCTCCAAAAACCAAGGCGGTATGTTTAGATGGACTTAAAAGAAGTAAGTAAGGGACAAATACCGACTAAAAGAAAGAAGAGATCAAGGCAAACAAAAAGTCCATACTTTAGCACAGAAATACGACTGTGTCCAACTGCGAGGCGCGAAAGTACCCTTCTTACATATGTGGAAAGATGAAAGGGAACTTTCGGGGAAAATCCTTTCACTTTCACACATAATTCAGGGGAAGACCAATCACTGCTATGAGAAACAACAATGCCGGGTATTGCCAGAAAAGGTAAATCAATAACAACACTTTCCAAATTAAAACATCGACAACATGAATTTTTAAGTGGAGGATTTTACCTAAGAAGAATCACCAAATTTATGAAGCAAAAGTGACGAAAAGAAAGAAGGCTTAACCATAGGCAGAAAAAGGTTTTTATGTTTCCCATAAACACGTGCCTTAAATAATGGAAGAAATTTGAAACGATAAGTATCGGGTAACCACTTGCGTCTTAAATAACCAGTCTTATCGAAAACATAAAATGAATCTGTTAAAAAGGAAAAACGAATATTCCTAACAAGATTAACAAAGACGGACTAAGGGGTCTAAAACTGGTGTTAGAGATTCCTGAAATTAAAATCAAGGGTGTAAAACTCCGTATCAGAGATTCACGAAGTCAAAATCAATGGGTCTAAGACTCAGTGTTAGAGATTCCCAAAATAAAAGTTAAGGGGTTTAATACTCTACGTTAGAGATTCCCACAACTAAACCAAAAGGCTAAAGACTCGTGAAGCAATACGAGGGATAAACTTAGGGTTAAAGGTTTACATATTAATATAAACAAATTACCTGCCAAAAATATTTATCAGCAAAAATGAAAAAGGCACCAAATTATTTATTATCAACACTAAATTACGCCCCAAAATTTGAAATTGTAAGATGTTGACCTTGACTTTACAAATTTAGAATTTAGTACATTTGGTTAATTTTTGTTTTAATCTTCAAAAATATTTTGGATATAAATACATGGAGTTTATGAGAATAAAAACATTTCATAAATATAAAGACAATAAATGTTAACACTTTTTTCTCTCATTTACACAAGACTCATTTTTTTTATTTTTATAAAACAAAACACAAGATATAGATTTTACTCGCGTATGACACAAGTTACATGGTGGTATCTATTTTTTCGCACACATTCTCATTTAGTGGCATGTCACTTCTTAATTAAAATAGAGAATCTACCGTGTACGCTGGTATTAGATGCGGTTAAAATCTAGGAGAAATAGTTAATTTTTGGCATGTTATTAGAAGATATATCATTGGTATTTTCTCTTAGTTTCTCTACTCAATTAAGTCAACTTTTAGATTTCTTTGTAATTTTTATATCCCAAATCAAACCTTTAATGAATGTGTTAATTGTATGATTTTTCAACATAAACCCCAGTAAATCGAGCATTTGGAGAATATTTAATCAGGTATTTTCTCTAACAAATATTTCCACAAAGTTGTGTAATCAATGAGATATATTGTTTACTAAGTTATAGATTTCTTTTATAAATATTATCTCTTATAATAATAGTTATGATTAGGTTAAACATAAACAAAGCTCTAGATTCATATATTGAGTTAAGCGGAAAAGTATTAAAATTACACATTTTCGTTCAGCTTGAGTATTATCATTATTTTTGTATCAAACATAGGTTAAGTTCAAGCAATAAAATAAAAAAATATGATCAAAGAAAAAATAATATATACGGAGAGATGCATTCTATTTAATGTATGATGATATTCGTAGAATCATTTGAAGTTGATAGTCCCAAATTTTATTTCTATCAGAAGAATCAATATATTGGATTCTTCATCGAAGAACATCTCTAGACCGAAATTCGAATTTGGCCAATGTTATATAAAAGAGGAAACTGGTGTTACTGTTGCAACGAAGAATTTGGAATTTCACCTATAGGTGATAGCTAAATATGAAGATCGTATTAGCTCGAAGGTGATTATGAAGAAGAAATTTAAACGATGCCTCTCATAATAAATGAGATTCAAATCTTACTTACTTTGTTTTATTTTTTTTCTCATAACTTTAGTTATGGTTGTATTTCTATTAGTTTGTGTATTTTTGATATAATTTTTAATTTTATGTAAATAAAGATGGATGTAAAAACAGAGGAAATAATTCAATTTTTTTCCTTCACCAATAAAAGCAAAATCAGATATAGAGGAACAAATTAATGTTCATCCTAAAGGATGAACCTCTTACACTCGATGATTGTGTTTGTGTGTGTGATTAAAAAAATTTCCCTATCTGAAAGATGAGTAATCCAACCCAAACAAATTGATTTTAAATTGCAATATTAAATTTCATGGGCTTAACATATTATCAATTGGCAATAACTGGTTTAACAGAGCATATGTCATTCCACTTTTGTAGAATCTGATCTCCTTCTTTATTGACGCCATGTCGGAGAGATTCAAGTCGATATTGTATCTCTTTGTGTATCATCCTAGCGAGTTGCATAGAGGGAATTGGGTTCTGTTGGTGTCGTCGTCCATTTCGCTCTCGCCAAGTCCAATAAATTGTTACCCGAAACACCAATTTTGCTAGCATAGAGTCTAGCTTGGTGAGCCGATTGCGTAATAGAGAGTTCACCATGATAGTCCAATCCGGATTGATTCTCCTTCCAAGCAATCTCATGGTGAGCAGAGACCACACTGTGACGGAGTAAGGGCATGCAAAAATAAATGGTTACGAGACTCATCCGACTTGCCACATAATAAACATGGTTGGGAGTGTCCCCACTGTCTCATTCGATCTCCAGTGGTTAGTCGATTCCAAAACGCAAGCCATGTAATGAAGGCTTGTCTCGGAATGGACTGCTTGAACCATACAATCTTATGCCAAGGTACTATCTCCGACCGATCGAACCTGGTGCCAAGTCTTTTTTGAGTTGAATTTGCTTTCATATATATCTGGTCCCTATTTCCAAAGAGCCCGTTCGCATCCAGCATCCGTCTGTGGAAATAGCGCTTGTCGTATCACCTGAAGCATGTCCTGCAGGTATAAACCACGAGTGCGTCTTAGCTTCCATCCGTTTTCATCAGCTGCTTCTGCAACTGAGGCTTTACGAGTGACACCTAAGAGTCTCGTTCCCAAGTCGTATTCATAACTCTTTGATTTGTTGCC
The DNA here is from genome assembly GCA_020283515.1 of Alliaria petiolata. Classification (NCBI taxonomy): domain Eukaryota; kingdom Viridiplantae; phylum Streptophyta; class Magnoliopsida; order Brassicales; family Brassicaceae; genus Alliaria; species Alliaria petiolata. Next base: position 49,776,045 of record JAHZTW010000003.1, read on the forward strand.
TTAATAAATAAGAATTATATAGATACATGCATTGTTTATAAATTTTTTACTTACTGTTATAAAATTGTATTGATAAAATGGTGAATGATTTTAAAGTTTTTCAAAAATTGTTATGTTATATATTTTACATGAAATAACTTAATAAATTTTCTTCAACGAAAAAATCAAATAAAATACAAAATCAATTGTTCAAAATCTCACATATTAGTATTAAAATTTAATATTTATAATGAATCCTAGATGTATTTCAAAATAACATATAATTATTTTAAGACTTAAGAAATCCGTTTTAAATTTCTAACTTGTTACCTAAAATAAATAACACGCCAAAATTATATATTAATATAAACAAATTACCTGCCAAAATTATTTATCAGCAAAAGGACATCAAATTATTTATTATCAACACTAAATTACGCGCCAAAATTTGAAATTGTAAGATGTTGATTTTGACTTTACAAATTTGGAATTTAGTAATTAAGTACATTTGTTTAATTTTTGTTTTAATCTTCAAAAATATTTTGGATATAAACACATGGAGTTTTATGAGAATTAAAACATTAAATTCATAAATATGAAGACAATGAATATTAACACTTCTTCTCTCCCATTTACATAAGACTTGTTTTTTATTTTTATAAAACAAAACAACAGATATAGGTTTTACTAGCGTATGACACACGCTACATAATGGATTAACTATATTTCGCACACATAGTCGTTTAGTGGCATGTCTTCTTAATTGAAATAGAGAATCTACTATGTACGCTGGTGTCAGATGCGGTTAAAACCTAGGAGAAATAATTAATTTTTGGCATGTTGTTAGAAGATATATCATTGGTATTTTCTCTTTGTTTCTCTACTCAATTAAGTCAAAAAATTTGGATTTCTTTGTAACTTTTATGTCCCAAATCAAACATTTAATGAATTCGTGCGCTAATTGTTTGATTTTCCAAGCTTAAACTTGATCAACATAATTTAAAGACTTGAAAAGGTTTCAGCCCAGTAAATCGAGCATTTGGGGAATATTTAGTCAAGATTTTTCTCTAACAAATATTTCCATAAAGTTGTGTAATCAATTAAGTATATTGTTTTTGAAATTTTTATCTCTTATAATAATAGTTATGCATTAGGTTAAACATAAACAAAGCTCTAGATTCATACATTGAGTTAAAGCGGAAAAGTATTAAAACTACACATTTTTGTTCAGCTTGAGTATTATCATTATTTTTGTATCAAATGTAGGTTATGTTCAAGCAATAAAATAAAATAATATGATCAAAAGAAAAATTCATATATTAGGAGAGATGCATTCTTTTTATTGTATAATGATATTCGTAGGATCGTTTAAAGTTGGGAGTCTCAAATTTTATTTCTATCTGAAGAATCAATATATTGGATTCTTCATCCAAGAACATCTCTAGACCGAAATTGAAATTTGACCAATGTTATATAACAAAGGAAACTGGTGTTATTGTTGCAACGAAGAATTTTGAATTTCATTTTATTGGTGATAGCTAAATATGAATATCGCATTAGATCGAAGGTGATTATGAAGAAGAAAATTAAATGAGATCTCTCATCATAAAGGATCTTCCAATTTTACTTACTTTTTTTGTTTTTTTCTCATAAATTTAGTTATGGTTGCATTTAAATTAGTTTGTGTAGTTTTGATGTAATTTTTAATTTTATATAAATAAAAATGGATGTTAAAAAAGGAAGAAATAATTTCAATTTTTTTTTCCTTCACCAACAAAAGCAAAATCAGATAGAGAGGAACAAAATAAATGTTCATCCTAAAGTATGAACTTCTTAACTCGATGGTTATGTTTGTGTGTGTGATAAAAAAAATTGTCTATCTGAAAGATGAGTAATCCAACTCAAACAAATTGATTTTAAGTTGCAATATTAAATTTCGTAGGCTTACCAAATTATCAATTGGCAATGATTGGTTTAACTAATGCGTATTATATATTACTAGTCACTATAGAGTTATTATCAACGAATAATCAACCAACTATATCAATGGAAATAAATTAATAACTTCGTCGTATTCATAACTCTTTGATCAGTTCCCTTACTAAATAAGAATTATAAGGATACATGCATTGTTTATAAATTCTTTCATACTGTTATAAAATTTTTATGTTATATATTTTGCATGAAACAACTTAACAAAATTTCTTTAACGAAAAAAATCTAATAAAATGCAAACTCAGTGATTTAAATTCAAAATCTCACATACTAGTATTAAAATTCAGTATTTATAATGAATCCTAGATGTATTTCAAAAATAACATATAAATACTTTAAGACATAAGAAATCCGTTTTAAATTTCTAATTTGTTACCTAAAATAATTAACCCGTCAAAATTACATATTAATATAAACAAATTACCCGCCAAAAATATTTATCAGCAAAAATGAAAAAGGCAACAAATTATTTATTATCAACACTAAATTATGCGCCAAAATTTGAAATTGTAAGATGTTGACTTTGACTTTACAAATTAAGTACATATGTTTAATTTTTGTTTTAATCTTCAAAAATATTTTGGATATAAATACATGGAGTTTGATGAGAATTAAAACATTAAATTCATAAATATGAAGACAATGAATGTTAACACCTTTCTCTCTCATTCACACAAGACTTGTTCTTTTATTTTTATAAAACAAAACAAAAGATATAGGTTTTACTCGCGTATGACACACGCTACATAGTGGATTATATATTTTTCGCTCATATAGTCGTTTAGTGCCATGTCTTCTTAATTAAAATAGCGAATCTACTGTGTACACTGGTGTCAGATGCGCTTAAAACCTAGGAGAAATAATTAAGTTTTGGCATGTTGTTAGAAGATATATCATTGGTATTTTCTCTTTGTTTCTCTACTCAATTAAGTCAAAATATTTGGATTTCTTTGTAACTGTTATGTCCCAAATCAAACATTTAATGAATTCGCGCGCTAATTGTTTGCTTTTCCAAGTTTAAACTTTATCAACATAATTTAATAAGTTGAAAAGGTTGCACCCCAGTAAATCTAGCATTTGGGGAATATTTAATCAAGTTTTTTCTGTAACAAATATTTCCATCAAGTTGTGTAATCACTAAAGTATATTGTTTACTAAGTTATACCTTTCTTTTTGAAATTTTTATCTCTTATAATAATAGTTATGCTTTAGGTTAAACATAAACAAAGCTCTAGATTCATACATTGAGTTAAAGCGGAAAAGTATTAAAATTACACATTTTCTTTCAGCTTGAGTATTATCATTAATTTTGTATCAAATGTAGGTTATGTTGAAGCAATAAAGTAAAATAATATGATTAAAGAAAAAATCATATATAAGGAGAGATGCATTCTTTTTATTGTATGCTGATATTCAGAGAATCGTTTAAAGTTGGCATTCCCAAATTTTATTTCTATATGAAGAATCAATATAGAATGTTATATAACAAAGGACACTGGTGTTACTGTTGCAACGAAGAATTTTGAATTTTATCTTATGGGTGGTAGCTAAATATGAATATTGCATTAGATCGAAAGTGATTATAAAGAAGAAAATTAAACGAGGCCTCTCATAATAACGGATCTTCCAATCTTACTTACTTTTTTGTTTTCTCATAACTTTAGTTATCGTTGTATTTCAATTAGTTTTTGATGTGATTTTTAATTTTATATAAATAAAATGGATGTTAAAAAAAGGAGGATATAATTAAAAGTGAAATTTAGAAAAAATCATATGTAAGGAGAGATGGATTCTTCATCGAATAACATCTCTAGATCGAAATTGAAATTTGGCCAATGTTATATAACAAAGGACACTGGTGTTACTGTTCCAACGAAGAATTTTTAATTTTATATTATGGGTGATATCTAAATATGAATATCACATTAGATCGAATGTGATTATGAAAAAGAAAATTAAACGAGGCCTCTCATAATAAAGGATCTTCCAATCTTACTTACTTTTTTTTTTCTTATAACTTTAGTTATGGTTGTATTTCAATTAGTTTGTGTATTTTTGATGTAATTTTTAATTTTATATAAATAAAAATGGATGTTAAAAAAACGGAGGAAATAATTTCAATTTTTTTTTCTTCACCAACAAAAGCAAAATCAGATAGAGAGGAACAAATTAATGTTCATCCTAAAGGATGAACCTCTTACATTCGATGATTATGTTTGTGTGTGTGATAAAAAAAAAATTGTCTATCTGAAAGATGAGTAATCCAACACGAACAAATTGATTTTAAATTTCATGGGCTTACCAAATTATCAATTGGCAATGACTGGTTTAACTCATGCGCATTATATATTACTAGTCACTATAGAGTTATTTTCAACGAATAATCAACCAACTATATCAATGGAAATAACTTATTAACCTCGTCGTATTCATAACTCTTTGATCTGTTCCCTTAATTAATAAGAATTATATAGATACATGCATTGTTTATAAATTATTTACTTAGTGTTATAAAATTGTATTGATAAAAAGGTGGATGATTTCAAAGTTTTTTGAAAATTGTTATGTTATATATTTTGCATGAAATAACTTAATAAATTTTCTTTTACGAAACAAATCTAATAAAATGCAAACTCAGTGGTTTAAATTCAAAATCTCACATATTAGTATTAAAAGTCAATATTTACAATGAATCCTAAATGTATTTCAAAAATAACATATAAGTACTTTAAGACGTAAGAAATAGATTTCAAATTTCTAACTTGTTACTTAAAATAAATAACATGCCAAAATTACATATTAATATAAACAAATTACCCGCCAATATTATTTATCAGCAAAAATGAAAAAGGCACCAAATTATTTATTATCAACAATAAATTACGCGCCAAATTTTTAAATTGTAAGATGTTGACTTTGAGTTTAAAAATTTGGAATTTAGTAATTAAGTACATTTTTTTGAGTTTTTTTTTAATCTTCAAAAATATTTTGGATATAAATACATGGAGTTTTATGAGAATTAAAACATTAAATTCAAAAATATGAAGACAATGAATGTTAACACTTTTCTCTCTCATTCACACAAGACTTGTTTTTTATTTTTATAAAACAAAAAAAAGATAAAGGTTTAACTCGCGTATGACACACGCTACAGAGTCGATTATCTATTATTCGCACACACAGTCGTTTAGTGCCATGTTTTCTTAGTTAAAATAGCGAATCTACTGTGTACGCTGGTGTCAGATGCGGTTAAAACTTAGGATAAATAATTAATTTTTTGGCATGTTGTTAGAAGATATATCATTTTTATTTTCTCTTTGTTTCTCAACTCAATTAAGTAACAATTTTTGGATTTCATTGTAACTTATATGTCCCAAATCAAACATTTAATGAATAAGTGTGAAAATTGTTTGATTTTCCAAGCTTAAACTTTATCAACATAACTTAATGACTTGAAAAGGTTCCACCCCAGTAAATCGAGCATTTGGGGAATATTTAATCAGGTTTTTTCCCTAACAAATATTTCCATCAAGTTGTGTAATCAATAAAGTATATTGTTTACTAAGTTATACCTTTCTTTTTGATAATTTTATCTCTTATAATAATAGTTATGCATTAGGTTAAACAAAAACAAAGATCTAGATTCATACATTGAGTTAAAGCGGAAAAGTATTAAAATTACACATTTTCGTTCAGCTTGAGTATTATCATTATTTTTGTATCAAATGTAGGTTATGTTCAAGCAATAAAGTAAAATAATATGATCAAAGATAAAATTATATGTAAGGAGAGATGCATTCTTTTTATTGTATGATGATATTCGTAGAATCGTTTAAAGTTGGTAGTCCCATATTTTATTTCTATCTGAAGAATCAATATATTGGATTCTTCAGATAAGAACATCTCTAGATCGAAATTGAAATTTGGCCAATGTTATATAACAAAGGACACTGGTGTTACTGTTGCAACGAAGAATTTTGAATTTTATCTTATGGGTGATAGCTAAATATGAATATCGCATTAGATCAAAGGTGATCATGAAGAAGAAAATTAAACGAGGCCTCTCATAATAAAGGATCTTCCAATCTTACTTACTTTTTTTTTTGTTTTTTTCTCATAACTCTAGTTATGGTTGTATTTCAATTAGTTTGTATATTTTTGATGTAATTTTTAATTTTATATAAATAAAAATGGATGTTAAAAAAAAGGAGGAAATAGTTTTAATTTAACAAATTAATGTTCATCCTAAAGGATGAACCTCTTACACTCAATGATTGTGTTTGTGTGTGTGATAAAAAAAAAATTGTCTATCTGAAAGATGAGTAATCCAACTCAAACAAATTGATTTTGAATTTCATGGGCTTACCAAGTTATCAATTGGCAATAACTGGTTTAACTCATGCGCATCATATATTACTAGTCACTATAGAGTTATTATAAACGAATAATCAACCAACTATGTCAATGGAAATAACGTATTAACCTCGTCGTATTCATAACTCTTTGATCTGTTCCCTTAATAAATAAGAATTATATAGATACATGCATTGTTTATAAATTATTTACTTAGTGTTATAAAATTGTATTGATAAAAAGGTGGATGATTTTAAAGTTTTTCGAAAATTGTTATGTTATATATTTTGCATGAAATAACTTAATAAATTTTCTTTAACGAAAATATCTAATAAAATGCAAACTCAGTGGTTTAAATTCAAAATCTCACATATTAGTATTAAAATTTAATATTTATAATGAATCATAAATGTATTTCAAAAATAACATATAAGTACTTTAAGACTTAAAAAATCGGTTTTATATTTCTAACTTGTTACTTAAAATAAATAACACGCCAAAATTACATATTAATATAAACAAATTACCCGCCAAAATTATTTATCAGCAAAAATGAAAAGGGCATCAAATTATTTATTATCAACAATAAATTACGCGCCAAAATTTGAAATTGTAAGATGTTGACTTTGCCTTTACAAATTTGGAATTTAGTAATTAAGTACATATTTTTAAGTTTTGTTTTAATCTTCAAAAATATTTTGGATATAAATACATGGAGTTTTATGAGAATTAAAACATTAAATTCAAAAATATGAAGACAATGAATGTTAACACTTTTCTCTCTCATTCACACAAGACTTGTTTTTTTATTTTTATAAAACAAAACAAAAGATATAGGTTTTACTCGCGCATGATGCATAGTGGATTATCTATTTTTCGCACACATAGTCGTTTAGTGCCATGTCTTCTTAGTTAAAATAGTGAATCTACTGTGTACGCTAGTGTCAGATGCAGTTAAAACCTAGGAGAAATAATTAATTTTTTGGCATGTTGTTAGAAGATATATCATTTTTATTTTCTCTTTGTTTCTCTACTCAATTAAGTCAAAAATTTTGGATTTCTTTTTAACTTATATGTCCCAAATCAAACATTTAATGAATGAGTGTGAAAATTGTTTGATTTTCCAAGCTTAAACTTTATCAACATAATTTAATGACTTGAATAGGTTTCACCCCAGTAAATCGAGCATTTGGGGAATATTTAATCAGGTTTTTTCCCTAACAAATATTTCCATCAAGTTGTGTAATCAATAAAGTTTATTGTTTACTAAGTTATACCTTTCTTTTTGAAATTTTTATCTCTTATAATAATAGTTATGCATTAGGGTAAACATAAACAAAGCTCTAGATTCATACATTGAGTTTAAGCTGAAAAGTTTTAAAATTACACATTTTCGTTCAGCTTGACTATTATCATTATTTTTGTATCAAATGTAGGTTATGTTCAAGCAATAAAGTAAAATAATATGATCAAAGAAAAAATCTTATGTAAGGAGAGATGCATTCTTTTTATTGTATGATGATATTTCTAGAATCGTTTAAAGTTGGCAGTCCCAAATTTTATTTCTATCTGAAGAGTCAATATATTGGATTCTTCATCGAAGAACATCTCTAGATCGAAATTGAAATTTGGCCAATGTTATATAACAAATGACACTTGTGTTACTGTTGCAACGAAGAATTTTGAATTTTATCTTATGGGTGATAGCTAAATATGAATATCGCATTAGATCGAAGGTGATTATGAAGAAGAAAATTAAACGAGGCCTCTCATAGTAAAGGATCTTCCAATCTTAGTTATTTTTTTGTTTTTTTCTCATAACTTTAGTTATGGCTGTATTTCAATTAGTTTGTATATTTTTGATGTAATTTTTAATTTTATATAAATAAAAATAGATGTTAAAAAAAAGGAGAAAATAATTTCAATTTAACAAATTAATGTTCATCCTAAAGGATGAACATCTTACACTCGATGACTATGTTTGTGTGTGTGATAAAAAAGAATTGTCTATCTGAAAGATGAGTAATCCAACTCAAACAAAATGATTTTATGGGCTTACCAAATTATCAATTGGCAATGACTGGTTTAACTCATGCGCATTATATATTACTAGTCACTATAGAGTTATTATCAACGAATAATCAACCAACTATATCAATGGAAACAACGTATTAACCTCGTCGTATTCATAACTCTTTGATATGTTCTCTTAATAAATAAGAATTATATAGATACATGCATTGTTTATAAATTATTTACTTAGTGTTATAAAACTGTATTGGTAAAAAGGTGGATGATTTAAAAGTTTTTTGAAAATTTGTATGTTATATATTTTGCATGAAATAACTTAATAAATTTTCTTTAACGAAAAAAATCTAATAAAATGCAAACTCAGTGGTTTAAATTCAAAATCTCACATATTAGTATTAAATTAAATATTTATAATGAATCCTAAATGTATTTCAAAAACAACATATAAGTACTTTAAGACTTAAAAAATCGGTTTTATATTTCTAACTTGTTACCTAAAATAAATAGCACACCCAAATTACATATTAATATAAACAAATTACCCGCGAAAATTATTTCTCAGCAAAAATGAAAGGGGCATCAAATTATTTATTATAAACACTAAATTACGCGCCAAAATTTAAAATTTTAAGTTGTTGACTTTGACTTTACAAATTTGGAATTGAGTAATTAACTACATTTGTTTAATTTTTGTTTTAATCTTCAAAAATATTTTGGATATAAATACATGGAGTTTTATGAGAATTAAAATATTAAATTCATAAATACGAAGACAATGAATGTTAACACTTTTCTCTTTCATTCACACAAGACTTGTTTTTTTATTTTTATAAAACAAAACAAAAGATATAGGATTTACTCGCGTATGACACACGTTACATAGTGGATTATCTATTTTTCGCACACATAGTCGTTTAGTGTCATGTCTTCTTAATTAAAATAGCGAATCTACTGTGTACGCTGGTGTCAGATGCGGTTAAAGCTATGATATTCAAAATACTAATATAATCGATCATATCAAATAAAACACTTCAATAATTATAATGTTCGAATCTTTTTACAAAAGTAACAAACTGAATGTGTAACGGAAATTAAAAACATCTCAATAATTCAAAAGAAAAAGCAAAAACGAAGTAAGATAGAGTAGCACATTAATTTAAGCTTCATTCTCCAAATTTTCTTCTTCGCCATCTTTGGGATATTCTTCAAGAAGTTTATTTTCTAGCTCAGAAAGATTCTTCAAAAATCTTTTTAAAAAAGTAACAAACTGAATGTGTAACGAAAATTAAAAAATATCTCAATTATTCAAAAGAAAAAGCAAAAACGAAGTAAGATAGAGTAGCACATTTAAGCTTCATTCTCCAAATTTTCGTCTTCGCCATTTTTGGGATATTCTTCAAGAAGTTTATCTTCTAGCTCAGAAAAAATCAAGTTCTCCTTCTCCTTCTTCTTCGGAATCTACAAAAACATTCTAATAAAGGGCTCGTAATGATCTTCTCAAAGATCACTAGGTGTAATCCAAAACTCAGTTTTATCAATTGAATCATAATTAACATGATCATATGATCTCATTGTCTTTGATCTACACATAAAAATAGTAACTTATACATCACTAACTATGAATATTAAATTAATAAAAGTAATAAAAAATAGCTCCATTATAAACTCCACAAGTAACTACATGTTTTGTAAACATAAGTTATAATGAACAAAAACAAGATCATTGAGCCTTTGATGCTCCAACCTATTTCTCTTTTTGGTGTGAATGCGTTCGAACACAGTCTAATTTCGCTCACATCCAGACGCAGAAGCCGTTTGACTAAGGACTCGGATTGAAAGCTTTTGCAAATCAGGAATGTCGCAACCAAATAATTTCCACCATTCATTCTACAATTACAATACAAAGAAATATATTTGAAAATTAACCAACCTCAAAAATTAGCTAAAAAGTAAAAACATATTATACTAGCATAAACATATTACTTACTAGGTCGAGTAGTTTTGCTACAAGTAAGTGCCATTTCTCGAGAAAAACTAAGCTTTCGCTCACTAAAGCTGTGAATCGTAGATACCAACATTGTTTCACTTATACTACCACTCTGATTTTCAATCAGATTTAACATTCCTCTTATAATCTCAGGTTTCTCACACAAGTTCTTTTTATCATACAAGAAGGCTAGATTCAAAAAATAAGCTGCAGCATATATATCACGACGCAACATCTTATCCCACCTCCGATCAATTATCCTCGTATAAGACCCGTAAAGCTCTTTCTTTTTATTGAATATATTCTTGATGCCTAACCATGCCGAATCCATCTCTTCGTAGACATAAGGCAAATATGGTTTCTCATCGGCATCACAAATACGCAACAACGGATCAAAGGAGTCATGATCTGCACAATCATAAAGCACATATTCCAAAAGTCTTCATTAAAGATAAGTTGTTTTACACGTTTTGCTCTCTCGGATCTTGATATCTTTCTGAACTCCTCATCAACAACCATACTCTGCAAATAATCATTATGTGCATGCAAACTTTGTAAAGCTATAAAATTTGTAGCAAAACGAGTTTCCACAGGAAGAATTATCTCTCTCCAACATGTTCAAGATATGTTTATGGTTATACACGAACACAGTATCTTTGAAGCATAGTCGGTTAATATCTTCACCTGAGGTAGCTCTCCCACATCTTGCAATATCAAATTAATACAGTGGACTCCACACGGTGACCAGTATATGGTAGGGTATCTATCTACAAGCCTACCACCACCAGCTTTGTAGTTAGGTGCACTATCTGTCACCATATGTACCACATTTTGGGGGCCAATCAATTCCACAACCTCAGCAAATAGGTTACACAAATTTTCTGCAGTTATATATATTCCTGAAGCATCAACTGATTTGATGAAAGTTATCCCTTTAGGACAGTACACCAAAAATTTGATTAATGGTCTTTGCCTAGTGTTTCTCCATCCATCACCCATCAAAGTACAACTAGTATCAGCCCATGTACTCCTAAAAGAGTCGATAATTATAGAAACTTGGAGCTTAGCATCACGTAGTAAACCAACACGTAAAGCATGATATGAAGGCCCAATGTAACCATGACCCATGCTTGCAATTTTGCTGATCATAGGATGATAAAACCTTGAATCTTTTCCTTACTTTGCAAACATGATTTTATGGTTGGTTGCGCCTGATCTTCTAAACCCTTTTTAAAGTATGAGTTTATATCGGTACTGATATGTAAGTTTTTATGTTATTTTGGTCAATGATCCACCACTGATAACTGTTCTAGTATAGTGTATGGGGTTTATCAATCCATTAGAGCTTGTTTAATGTCAATCCGGTTATGTATGGAGTTTTAAGTCAAGCTTGTAAATAAAGGTTTGATCTTTAAGACTAATAACTAAGAAAGGTTTGGACTTGTGTCACTCAAGACCATAAACAAAAAAAAAGATGATATTTAAGCTATTTTAAGTAAGAGAAAGTAACTTAAACGATGAAAGATTTAAACTTTATTCTAAGATAAGGGTTTAAGATGGGTTTTATGGATTAGGGAACTCTCAAATTCATTCAACAGGCGAAGTTTTAGATTACATCAAGACTTAATCTTGAGGATGATTCTTAGGTAAATGGATCCACAAATCGGTTAGTCCATGGTGTTTGGGTCTACCCTCTTTGTTATCTCTATCACCATAGACTAACTCTCGCAAAGCGGTACAACAAAGAAGAAAGCATGAATATTTTTCCCTATTGAACCGTAAAACCCCTTACACAACTAGTGCCCTAGTTTAGAAGGGTTAAACTCTTGCTTATGGTTCCGGCTAATCTCACACGTGGTGTTCATGCAAGACGCCTAAGGACGTTAGACTAGGAGATCAATCTAGACTAAGCATTAACAGGGATAAACAAGAAAGAATCAAGATTTAAGTGCTAGCTAGGCAAAAATTCAAATCCGAAAGCCCCTTGGTCCTTTAACCCATCAAAAATCCCTAAAAAGACTACTCACACGCCATAAGTGAAGCTTCAAAATCCATAAGGACAAGAAGACTAAATACGGCTCGCAAGTAGTAAAGAAAGACTAAATATAAAGAAAGCAAGAAACTTTACCAAGAAATGCAACAAAACAAGTCTTGATTAAGCGATAATAAAGATAAAGATTCAAGCTTTAAACAAGCTTCAATGGCGGAAAATACAAAGAGTTTTCTCGACAGAGGGAATAAAAAATAAAGCGTGAATGAGAGAGAGAGAGATAAGGGAGAGGGGACAGCTTGTATTTATAGCAAAAGAGGGAAAACCCTACAAGTCAAGACCACTTTACCCGAAATGGGTACTTTCTTGGTGTGTTGTGTTTCGGGATCAAGCCGTTGGGACAGACCGCGGTGCTGCACTTTGATCTTCGGATGGCTTCATATCGGGTCCATATATTGGGTCCACCCCGTGATGAAGTACTTGGCAGGCTACTCTATGTCGGGTCCTTCCCGTTGTGCGCGTCTAATGTTGTGCGCGTCTGATGTTGTGCGAGGAAATGTCTTGTGGGGATCGACTTCGGGGTACCTTCATCGCGGTCAGACTGTGGCCTACGTCGAGGTTCCTTCTTTGTGCTGTCCATATCGGGCTGCAAGTCGTTGCTGCTGTCCGATGTTTTGAGGGAAAATGTATGCCTCCTCCTCCTTTGTTCTCTCTTGAATCCAAATGGTCCTTCTTCCTTGGCCAACCTCCATGGCACCACTTGTACCTGATAAACACTCCAAACATGCAGAAAAAGCAAAAACCTAACCTAATGCTTCCTAGACCTAAGATGAGTGAAATTGGTACAAGAACCTAGACTATTATAGTATTATGCATGAATACAATCCTAACTAGCATGAAATGCATTGAAAATGGTGTAATTTGTAGGGATTTCAGATACTTACCTTTCTTTTCTGACTTAGAGGCAAACGACCTTGAGTAGAACCTTCACCATCATCTAAATCATGAAATTGCCTATTAATATTCACTCCGTTTTTCTCTTTCGCTTTATCTTCGTTTTCTTTCAGTGATTATCTCATTGCGTGTTGAACTTCTGGAGGGACTTTCTTGCATCCATTTGAATTTCATTTCACTCCAGCCAAATGTTGTTTATTTCGATTGATTCCACCTCCATGATTTTTCTTACCACAAAAGTCACAAGTAAGAATATTTTTTCCATTTGAATCTAAAGCTTGAGTGATATGTGCCCACGCTGGATCTTGCTTTCGAAGAACAGAGTGTTGTGAGGGTAACTGAAATTCTGTGTTTGTATCTGGTGAAAGAGGAACTTGTGAATTATTCTCCTCTATCGTTCAACGTGAGATGTAGCCGTGAGTTGGAGAAAAAAACTCAAAAACAGAGCTAGACACTAAAGAAAACATTGCATCGTTAAAATTTTCCATTTAAATTTACACATGAGGTCAACTGACAGCGAAAGTTAAGCAAAGGTGCTCCCATATGCATATGTTCACATGTCTGTGTGCCTTCATTGTAGGCATAGGGAAAGAAACAGTCATGATAATCAGAAACCTACATATGAACCCTATCTTGAAAAATCTCCATATGAACGCTGTTGTTAGAGTGAAGAGTCAATACTTCTCACTTATTACAGTCGGTGTCAAATACTTCTCCCGAGTCATCGCTCACCACATAGATCATACCATTGAACGCACATACCAAAGGATCTACACGTTTGTATTTCATGTTTGGAACTCGAATCCAAGTATCAGATCTGTGATCAAAACAGAGGACTTCGGGCGATTTTGTTCCTCTTCCGCCGAAAAAGTATATCTTACCCTTCAATGCTGCCCTGGAGATAGGGAGAATCGGAAGTTCAGGACGGTAAGAGAGAACATGCGGGCGAGCCAAAGAACTAGTCAGAAACAACTCCTTAAAACTTTGACTGCCAAGTACATAACACCATTCATTCGACAGACAGTACCGGTCCAACATTTTAGAATATCCTAAGCAGATTTTTTTAAAATGTGCGTTTTTGTACGATAATAAATCACAATAGTGATAATATAAGAAAAATTCACATTAAAATTTTAAAAAACAACTCAAATTCATAAACCGTTTGTAAGAATAGAAAATAATAGTGAAAAACAATTATTATTAAAGTTTGGTTTTTAGAGAAAAAAAGTGTAATCGATTCTCGGGATGAGAAAAATAAGAACAAGGAGACGGCGGCATAGGTGTGTGATAACACTCATATTTTACTCCTAAAACCTATCATTTCAAGATCTCTTACAAGTGTTTTAACCCGGTTTTCAACGGTTTTAAAGTGATTTCCACGTTTCCTAGTCTTAAGAGTCATTTCAGGGAAATTGGACATAAAGGACACATTTTTGAGCAAAACGGGAACTTTCAGGACAAGTGCTCGAAGACATAAGGTCAACATCAGACGACGACCTTTCCACCACAAGATCAAGCTCATATTTGGAGACAAGATAGCCCTGTTAGCTGTCTTTCATGCCAAGGTGGTTTGAGCACAATCCCACGGTTGGATCTCAAGTTACACAGGAAGCGAGAATGCCTGCCAGGCACATCCTCAGTAGAGGGACGGCCGCGCCACAGACCCTCAGAAGACTAGTGGCCGCGCCACGCCTGGTCACTCGCGCTGCCAGGCCATTCCGGCCCGTCCTGAGCCCGTTTGCACTTATCTGATATTTCTCGAGGTTAAAACATGAAGCCCACTTTCTGAAGACAGGAGATCCTAGGGCTTCACAAAAAGTGTGACTTCACACATAGCTTTTCCAGAAACACTTTTCACTCCACCAGAGAGAAAGAGAGAGAGAGATCGACGGCCCCGGAGTTGAAGACCTCGAGAGAGATTTCTTCTGCAGCCGCCACCTTTTCTTCATTCTCTTTTCATCTTTTGTTCTTAATTCTTTGTTTTTCAATACTTTAAAAAGATCTCTTCATTAGGATTTCCTTTGAAGAAGTTTTCTCACTCTGTTTCTTATTCAATACAATTCGACCCGACCGGGCTCGGGCTTACCCGAAAAGCCCTATATTTTTTACCAAGACATGTTGAAACACTTATTTGTACACGCACTTGGTTGATCTATGTAACAATATTTATAACATTCAATATTTTTTTATATATCATGTCAAAACCTAATAAACTTTTCCTTTTATCTTTTATAATTAGTTTTTGATGACGATAAGAATTTAAAAAACGTAAAAGAAACTTCCAAGATTAAAGATTCTCATCTCGATTCTACATTATTTATCACTTAAATTAAACATTTATTTATTTATTTATTTGATATTAGACTTTATTTAATTTCTTAAGTTAAATTTTTGTTTTTAATTTAAATTATATTTCAAAATCATATTGATGATTGTTTCAATTTAGATTTATTTAAAATAAATTCATTTACTTTTAGTATATTTTTTTATTTGAAATTTATTTTTATTTTTTCAGAAAAGCTCGAAAAGCCCAAAATAACCTGATAACCCTGTTAGGGCCGGGTCGGGCTTTAGAATTTAGGTCCAATTATTTTCAGGCCGGACCGGGCCAGCCCGATTGACATGCTTACCACCCAAAGAGCCAACAAGAGAGCTGAACCCTTCTCCTCCTAGGCGCAAAGTCCGAAACTTTAGAGCACCAATGGACCCAAACATTGATTATTTGAAGGAGACGAAGAAGATGAAGATAAGAACAACCTTGAAGATTGATTACTCAGCTTTAGACGCTTTGGGCATCACCGAGGATGTCACTTGGTACTTGGATAAACTAAGGCTTAGGACCTTCATGGAGATTGATCGACCCACCTAAAAGGAGCTCGCGCAAGAGTGAAGGGAATGTCCTGGAGATCATACTTGTATACACTCTGATATAGTTGTGAAGTCGAGATAAGACTATCATGTGATGCTGGGTAATTATAATGCTTTGCTAGAAGCCGCTTATAACTTATGAGTTGTGAACTCATTGCCAGCATCATATGATCCTATAGGGTCACACACCTAAGCAAACTGGATAACGAATACTGGGAATGATCATTAAAGTAATGATCTCATCAATGTGTGATCGTCACACGTTGATATTGAGTTTATATGAGGGTGTCGATCGACACACCTATTGGTGTCGATCGACACCACTCGGGATTAATGATACCGGGTTTAAATTAATGACTGAATTTAAACCGGTTAATCCGAGGGTTTATGGGATTTCGTGCTTGACTCCTATATATACAAGTCAGAGCCACGAAATCAAATAAGGAACTTGCCCTAGCCGTCAAGTAAGAAACTCAGAAGCTCCCAGAGGCACTAGCATCCCTGATCCAGTCTTGTGTGCGTGTGGACTAGCTATAGAGGCGCAGCATCTGAGGCGCTCCAGATCTCGTTTTACCTACTCATTCCGCTGCTAATCACCAGGTAAATCCCTGATCTGAGGACATAGATTCAATAAACATGATCTTGTGGCAATAGGAATTTGACAGTCTTAAAGAGTTAAAACCCACCAAATTCCTTCAGTGGTATCAGAGCCATATGTTTAATTGAATCTGTAACATGCTGTTCATGTGTAATGAATTCGAATTTGAGTTTTGAAATCATTAGAAGTTGCATGTTAGATCTTTTATGTCAAAATCGTTTTGATTAAAAAAGAATAAAATTAGGTTTTCTGCGCGGCTGTGTCGATCGACACCAAGCGTGTGTCGATCGACACGGGCCTGAAACGCAGCGTAAAACACTAAGTGTCGATCCATTGATCGACGTTCCGGAAATCGCTGTGTCGATCGATACAAGGGTTGTGTCGATCGACACGCGTCGATCGCTGTCGGTTCAATTGGATTGAACCAGATTAATGCGATCGGTCTGATCGGGATTAATCGATTTCATCACGGTTAAACTGGTTAGCTGGTGTCGACCGACACAAGAGTTGTGTCGATCGACACATGCGTTAAACCGAGACCGGTTCAATTGGATTGAACCGGAATTGATTGGTTTAATCGGGTTAGATATTTAACCGCGATTAGATCGATTGAAAAGGGGTTTCACGCAATTTCGAATCATGAGGTGTCGATCGACACAAGCTATTGGTGTCGATCGACACTAGAACAGATTCGGTGTTCCAAACTTAATCAATTTAACTAGATTAAAAAGTTTTTTTTTTAAGAATATTAATTCTAATCTTTCTCAAATACATATATGATATGTAATGAGATACATGTTTCATTCCTCAAACGTAATATCAAACATTTAAGTCTTCCCAATTCCTGTCAACTGCCAAGTCTTGTTTTGTTGTATGATGGGCTTGCCAAAGCAAGGCATTCACAACTACACGAGTACGGCAGGTGGTAATCGTGGTACTACATGACTGAAAGGATTGGTTTGTTTGACTGGGCTATCAAAATGGTTTTGGGCCTGGAGACACATGATCGGTTTTGATATATGATATCAATCCGAGACAAGAGTCATATTGGATATGATTAGCAAATGGATTGCTTACCTAAATAACTGAAGTCTGGGCGATGAGCCAAAGCTCACTCAGATTTCAGTGAAATATGGATCTTGGATCATTATATTCTAAATTGAGGAAAATTGACTTAGAATATAATGTGAGTCTTCTTAATAGTTAAGATTACTCATCCTTTGAAACATCAAAACCAATTAAACTCTCTTCTTTTCTTGATTCAGCTATGTCAACCAACAACACTAGCTCATTCTCGTTGAGATCCGTCCTTGAGAAGGAAAAATTGAAAGGATCCAACTTCTTGGAATGGTATCGGAATCTGAGAATAGTTCTCAGACAGGAAAAGAAGGACTATGTCCTTGAAAGGCCTCTTCCTGATAAGCCGAGATCCAATGCTCCCAGTAATGAAAAGGACAAGTGGGAAAAGCATTCGGATGATGTGACAAATGTGATTTGTCTGATGCTGGCCACGATGAACTCGGAGCTGCAGAAGCAGTTCGAGAACGCGGGGTCACCGATCGAGATGATCACAACCCTGAAATCTATGTTTCAGGAGCAGGCTCGCACTGAGAGGTACCAGACGGTCAGGTCTCTCATCGAGTGCAAGCTGTCTAAGGACAGTCCAGTGAGTCCTCATGTCATAAAGATGATGGGTTATATTGATAACCTGGCTCGACTGGACTCTCCCCTTAGCCAAGAGTTGGCTACGGACATCATCCTGCAATCCCTGCCGTCTAGCTTCGATCAGTTTGTTCTAAACTACAATATGAACAACCTGACGAAGTCACTGAATGAGCTGCATGGCATGCTCAAGACGGCAGAGCCCAACATCAAGAAGGCCAAACCTGAAGTACTTATGGTACAGAAGGGTAAAGGGTTTAAGAAACCCGCTAAAGGCAAAGGAAAGGCCAAGGCTGTCCGGGTTGAGAATCAGGACAAGCCTGAGCCGAGTTCCAAGCCCAAACGTGGCCCCACTGATGCTGACATTTGTCTTTACTGCAAGAAACCGGGGCATTGGAGGAGGAATTGCAAAGAATTCCTGGAAGGTCTGAAGAACCTGAAGAAGTCGTATGAGACGACATCTAAAGGTATTTATGTTATAGAAGTAAATGTTGCTTCATATTCAGGTTCTAATTCTTGGATATTGGATACCGGCTGTGGTGCTCATATTTGTACTAATATGCAGGACCTGCGCAGCAGTAGAACGCTGAAGAAAGGACAAGTGGACCTGCGAGTTGGGAATGGAGCAAGAGTTGCTGCATTAGCCGTAGGAACTTATCATTTGTCTTTGCCTTCTGGCATGGTTTTAGAGTTAGAGAATTGCTACTATGTACCTGCGATAAGCAGGAATATCATTTCTATTTCTGTTTTGGACATGAATGGTTTTGAATTTTCGATTAAGAACAAATGTTGCTCTTTCATTCGAAATAATATGTTCTATGGTAGCGCCCCATTAGAGAATGGGCTTTATATTCTCAACCAATCAATGCCGGTCTATAACATAATTAACAAACGGTTTAAAACCAATGACTCAAACCCGACTTTTCTCTGGCATTGTCGTTTGGGCCACATTAATGAGAAGAGGATTCAAAAGCTCCATCGAGATGGGCTTTTAAACTCATTTGATTATGAATCATTTGAAAAATGTGAATCCTGCTTAATGGGCAAAATGACTAAAACTCCTTTCAACAAAAGAAATGAAAGGGCCAGTGACTTGTTGGGCCTTGTACATACAGATGTGTGTGGCCCAATGAGCATTAGCGCTAGAGGAAACTTTAGGTATTTCATTACATTTACTGATGATTTCAGTAGATATGGCTATGTTTATCTTATGAAACGTAAGTCGGAATCCTTTGAAAAGTTCAAGGAATTCCAAAATGAAGTACAGAACCAACTTGGCAAAAGTATCAAAGCTCTTCGATCTGATCGTGGAGGTGAGTACTTGAGCCAAGAGTTCGATGATCATCTTAAGGATTGTGGAATCGTTTCACAACTTACTCCTCCTGGAACACCTCAATGGAACGGTGTGTCTGAGAGGAGGAATCGGACTTTATTGGATATGGTCCGATCAATGATGAGTCATGTGGACCTACCGTTATCCTTCTGGGGATATGCTCTTGAGACGTCTGCGTTTATGCTGAACAGAGTTCCATCTAAATCAGTTGAAAAGACTCCATATGAGATATGGACTGGAAAAGTTCCAAGTCTGTCTTTTCTTAAAATTTGGGGTTGTGAAAATTAAGTCAAGCGATTGATAACTGATAAGCTTGCACCCAAATCTGATAAGTGCTACTTCGTAGGTTACCCTAAGGAAACCAAGGCGTACTACTTCTATAACCGATCCGAGAACAAAGTGTTTGTTGCTCGGAATGGTGTCTTTCTTGAGAGAGAATTTCTTTCCAAGAAAGACAGTGGGAGTAAAGTACAACTCGAAGAGATTCGAGAATCACAGGACGCTACTCAACCTAATGAGGAAGAGCAGCCGTTGGGTTCACAAGAGGTTGTGGAACCAACACAGCCGTTGGATTCACAAGAGGTTGTGGAACCAACACCTGTGGTGCATGTAGTTCGCAGATCCGAAAGGATTCGCAACGAGGTCGAGAGATAGGGATTTCTCGTAACTCACTGCCATGATCTGTTGATCATTGACAGCGATGAACCTGCAAATTTCGAAGAAGCCATGATGGGCCCTGACTCCGAAAAGTGGCTTGAGGCCGCTGGATCCGAAATGGGTTCCATGTCACAGAAACAAGTATGGACTTTGGTTGATTTACCTGATGGTGTAAAAGCCATCGAGTGTAAATGGGTCTTCAAGAAGAAGATCGATGTGAATGGAAACGTTCAGATTTATAAAGCTAGATTGGTGGCAAAAGGTTTCAAACAAGTTCATGGTATTGACTATGACGAAACCTATTCACCAGTCGCCATGCTTAAATCTATTCGGATTCTCCTAGCGACTGCTGCTCATCATGACTATGAGATTTGGCAGATGGATGTGAAAACAGCTTTCCTTAACGGGATTCTGGAGGAGGATGTGTACATGACACAACCTCCAGGTTTCACAGATCCTAAAAACGCTGAAAAGGTATGCAAGCTTCATAAATCCATTTATGGATTGAAGCAAGCATCTCGGAGTTGGAACCTCCGTTTTGATGAAGCGGTCAAAATGTTTGACTTCATCAAGAACGAAGAGGAACCATGCGTTTACAAGAAGACTAAAGGGAGCGCAGTTGCATTTCTCGTACTATACGTAGATGACATACTCCTTATTGGAAACGACGTTTCATTGCTTCAGTCTGTAAAGACTTGGCTCGGAAGTTGCTTCTCAATGAAGGATATGGGAGAAGCCGCATACATTCTTGGAATAAGAATCTATAGAGATAGATCGAAGAGGCTAATTGAACTATGTCAGGACACTTATATCGATAAGGTCTTACACAGGTTCAATATGCATGATTCCAAGAAGGGCTTGCTTCCGATGTCACATGGCATCACTCTCAGAAAGAAGCAGTGTCCTTCGACACCTGCGGAGCGAGAGCGCATGGGTAGGATTCCTTATGCTTCTGCAATAGGATCCATCATGTATGCCATGCTATGTACACGTCCGGATGTCGCTTGTGCTTTGAGCATGACGAGCCGATACCAATCTGATCCCGGTGAGAATCACTAGGCTGCCGTCAAGACAATTCTGAAGTATTTGAGAAATACTAAGGATAAGTTCTTGGTGTACGGTGGATGTGATGAGCTTGTGCTGAGTGGATACACTGACGCTAGTTTCCAAACGGACAGAGACGACTCCCGATCTCAATCTGGTTATGTCTTCTGTCTGAATGGCGGTGCAGTTAGTTGGAAGAGTTCCAAGCAGAGCGCCGTGGCGGATTCCACGACCGAAGCTGAGTACATTGCTGCTTCAGAAGCGGTAAAGGAGGCTGTTTGGATCAGAAAGTTCATCATTGAACTTGGAGTAATTCCTAGCATATCTGAGCCTGTGGCATTGCTGTGTGACAACAATGGGGCCATAGCTCAAGCAAAGGAACCCAGATCACACCAGAAGTCCAAACACATCGAGAGAAGATATCATTTGATACGAGAGATCATCGAGAGAGGTGATGTGAAGGTCAGCAGAGTTCTGACTGACGATAATGTTGCTGATCCTCTGACCAAGCCACTCCCACGGCCTAAGCATGAGAGTCATGTTGCTGCAATGGGAATTAGATTTCTTGAGCAGTAATCTTAGTTTGAGTGGGAGTTATTTATTTTGTTTTGGTGTTCATGTAAACATACTTGGGTTATGTTTTATTCAATAAGATTATTTCAGTATTATTTAATTGCATAATTAGATAATTAAATAATAGTCCCAAAATAATTTGAGACATTCTTATAGGTCATCAAATGCGTGATTTGATCATGAAACTCTATAAGTGTCATAAATTATTAAGGTCCCTGGTCGAAGGTCATTAAATTGGGACATTAATGACCGCGTAAGATTAGTATGTGATGTGACTGATGACCAAGTTTCATGGTGTCATTGATAGGGGTATCAAAGTCAATCACATAGATATGTGTTGAGAACACAGTATCGGACATGACCCGCCAATGAAAACTCAACAAGATTGTTATATGAGTGTCATATGAGTCTCTCATTACGACTATAGAGTATAGTCCTTAGACCTGAGTTCATCATGATTTCCTGCATATGAATTGGTCTGCTTTGACTTTGTCAAACGTCAGCCGTAACTGGTGACTATTAAGACATTGATTGGGCATATCATGAAGTGCATAGGGAACAGGGGATGGAACAAGATGGAATTTGTCCCTCCCATATAACGGGAGATAAATATCTCTGGGCCTATTGAAGATTTGGTACTGAGGGAAAGTGTGGCCACACTCGAACGAGCTGAAAGTCAGTCGTTTGTTTTTATCAGTACAAATCAGAGTTCGATAAACATGATTTGGCTTTATAAGGATGACACGAGCTCTTGCCTTATGCTGAATCGAGATATAGAGACAAAGGGATTAGTGGAATATGTTGATTCCAGTACAAGTGGGAGATTGAAGGGAATGTCCTGGAGATCATACTTGTATACACTCTGATATAGTTGTGAAGTCGAGATAAGACTATCATGTGATGCTGGGTAATTATAATGCTTT
>JAHZTW010000003.1:49804970-49845204 GCA_020283515.1 Alliaria petiolata
AGAACTAAGAATGATGTATCTCGATATATATGATATGGTTTTAGGAACTATGATGCAAAACCAAGGATGATATTCGACAAGTGTGCTTCTACGCTATTTCTAGTAACAGATCTTTCAAGCTTTAGTACTAGACTAGGCGGTAGCTAGAAAGCCGGCAATGCGAAATCCTGGAGAATGCCGGTCTATAGAGATTTCAGGGGAAGGAATATACTAGCTCTATCTTTATTGGACTTTAAACTGACTCCTAATTTCTTTGTCAACAGATTTAAGCATTCAACGAAAAATCCAGAACGTTCAAGACATCTTTTTCCATTTTTTTCACACTCCCTTGTTGTTCCCGAACGGCCAACACATCAACAGTTGGCACCATACCCGAAACCTTTACCATCTTTATACCTCATGCAACTCTCTTGTTTTCATCATATGTAGATATGTGCAAAAACGCCAGAGAGAGAGGAACGACACGATTTCTAGTCACTCAAGACGGAGGATCGGATGGTTAAGAAACGGAAGTGTTAGCAACGGAAGTAAACGACTCATACCTCAGAAAACTCGAAAGAATGGTAATATTTTCGTGATCCTTAAGACTATTACACTAATGCACTTCACGTTTTATAAAAAAAAAAAATGAATTATAATAAAAAGTGACTCGGATTAAGGACCCGAATTCCTTGGAATGTTGACTGTACTTATCCGTAGAAAACAAGAGTCACATAAAAAATAAAAAATAAAAGAGGAGAGAAAAAGAAACGGGAAGAAAATGCCTAAGAGTCTTAAGAGGATCGGAACATTCATAGAGGCAGAGTCTTGTCAGTATGTGAGGAGTTTTAGACGCCATCCAATCCGAACCAGAAGCAAGAAACCAAGTCTGGGGGTATGGTGATATCATGGAGATCTCGCGGATGTGTACGTGCGAAGAGTGATTGGAAATCGTGGATCCCAACAGTTCCACCTTCTTCTGTTGTTTTGCATAATATCTCGCACCTTCCGGAGATTCAAATGGTAACCCGAAACACTCTAAACCTCACCAATAAAGGCCTTTATGCACCTAACCTCGTTGAACCTAGCTTAATATCCCTTGACAAGGATCACGTCAATCCTAATACTACTTAGAGAGCTAGTTGACTGAAACCTGAGATTTAGATAGTGAAAGCTTCAAAAAGGACTAGTGCTGAAGGAATTATAGTGAAAATTTTCTAGGCTAACCTTGGATAGACTTGTTCGATGACTTATGGTTTAGAAGGACGGTCGCTGAGTTTTTGCTAGTTCCCATATTTTCAAACCTCTTTCCGAGATTTTATCTGCGTTTTGTTTGAGGACAAACAAAGGTTTAAGTCTGGGGGAGTTGATAACACTCATATTTTACTCCTAAAACCTATCATTTCAAGATCTCTTATAAGTGTTTTAACCCGGTTTTCAACGGTTTTAAAGTGATTTCCACGTTTCCTAGTCTTAAGAGTCATTTCAGGGAAATTGGACATAAATGACACATTTTGGAGCAAAACGGGAACTTCCAGGACAAATGCTCGGAGACATAAGTTCAGCATCAGACGAAGACCTTCCCACCACAAGATCAAGCTCATATTTGGAGACAAGATAGCCCTTTCAGTTGTCTTTCATGCCAAGGTGTTTTGAGCCCAATCCCACGGTTGGATCTCAAGTTACACAGGAAGCAAGAAGGCCCGCCAGGCACATCCTAAGAAGAGGGACGACCGCGCCACAGACCCTCAGAAGACCAGTGGCCGCACCACGCCTGGTCGCTAGCGCGGCCAGACCATTCCGGCCCGTCCCGAGCCCGTTTTTACTTATCCAATATTTCTCGAGGTTAAAACACGAAGCCCACTTTGTGAAGACATGAGAGCCTATATAAGGAGACCCTAGGGCTTCAAAAAAGGCGTGACTTCACACATAGCTTTTCCAGAAACACTTTTCACTCCGCCAGAGAGAAAGAGAGAGAGAGAGAGATCGACGGCCCCGGAGTTGAAGACCTCGAGAGAGATTTCTTCTGCAGCCGCCACCTTTTCTTCCTTCTCTTTTCATCTTTTGTTCTTAGTTCTTTGTTTTTCAATACTTTAAGAAGATCTATTCATTAGGATTTACTTTGAAGAAGTTTTCTCACTCTGTTTCTTATTCAATACAGTTCGCATCTTTCTTATATCAAAGATGTCTTTCGTTCCTATGAACGAGTAGTCATCTAGTTGGGTTTTTAAGGGGGTTTTCGAAAGGGTTTAATCATGGATCGATTTCGCTAGGTTAATAGAGATAGAGTTTCTTTTAGGTATCTTCGTTTATGTCTTGCTCTTATTGCATGTTTGCTTCTCTGATCAATTAGCAACTGATTCCAGGGTGATTAGATACACGAACGTGTGGTCTATTTTTCTGAATCTAGATGTTAACGAGCGGATCGCACCGTAGGATGCCTAGGCATATCGACGGACCGCACCGCGAGTGTTTACAAATAGGTGAATGATATGTATGCGTGGGATGAGAAATCATATCTGCGGGACAAGACAATCGTAGGTGGCTAGATCTGCAAAGGCGGGGTAGTCATAGTCAACCGTTTCAGCTTAAGAACCTAACCCTTTAAATCATTTAGAACCTAATCTATCACTTGTTAGATCTGATCCATGAACCCCGGAGAACACCCCTGAACCCAACGCCTTTTATATATTGATTTACAACCGTTTTATTCTCCTTTACTGCTCGATATTACTATTGCAAATCGTGACACACAACATCCCCAACTTCCCTTTCGGTTTAAATAAGTTAGAAATCTCACGACTTTCGCAAAAAAACAATCTTGGTGGATTCGATCCCTTAATATACTACTATGATTGCTGTGCACTTGCAGCTATCTTAGGGGTAAAACTTGAAGTAACAAACCCTGCCGCATCAGTGTGCCCTCCCTGTCTTGAGGCGTATGTGGATCATGCAGGGAACAACTGCCTACGGCTCAACGCAAAGAGGACGCACCCGTGGCGCCGATGCCGGTCGGATCTTTGTTTTTAGGTCGTGGTTTTGGTAGATCTGTTTTGGATTTGGGTTCGGTGGAAGTTTGGTGGGGTTTTTTCTCCATCAGATCTTTTTTCGATCTGCTCAGATCTGATCTCCTCTACCGTTTCTGTTTTAGATTTGTGTTTTGTTGGGGTTTCTATCAGTTCAAAGATTTCAATTATGTCTTCAATTTTCTTCTGCTCTGTTTCTTTTCTTGCGTTTTCGGGGTTTAGAGTCGGGTGAGGTATTCGGTCTTGGGATTGGTCTCTTTGATGTTTTTCTGTTGCAGGGGCACCTACAAGCTCTTCCTTCTGGCTTCCGGGCTTTGTGGGTTGGTTCTTGGCGCTGCAGTGGTTACGGTTCTTCAACTCTTCTCTTGCGAGGAGGTGACTAGCTCTTGGTCGGTAGGTCACCGAGGCTAGTGAGCGAGTGTCCACGTGCAAGAGTGGTAGTTCCTTTTTGGCTTATTCCCAGTCGGTGTTCAAGGTTTCTTCTTCTTTTTTAGCTTTGCTCTCCTCGAGTTCTTCATCTCCTTCAAGTGGTGAGGCTGGGTTGTTTCTGTTATTTGTTCTTGTCGAGACCCGCTTCTGTTCCGGTCGGGTTGTTGCTGGTTTGAGCGCGGTAGTTGATCTTCTTGTCGGGTTAGTGGTGTTCTCTTCTCGCGGCTCTTTGTTCCTCAGCTCCTCTCCTTGACATTTATGTTTTATCGGTTTCTATGGGCGTTGGTAGGTTTGTTTCAATTGCAGAGACTAAGTTTTAGATTATGGTTTCATTCGTTGTATCTTTTCCGCTGATCTTAACCATGTTTGGTTTGTGTTAAACTCTCAATTCTACCTTGTATTCTGCTTTGTATTCTCTTTAATGTTTTAATGAAATTCAGATGAAAAAAATTAAATAAATTATCCTTCTTAACAAAGATTGCAACTTGCAAACATTAAAGAAGAAAAATCCAAAAAGACATCTAGATCATCAGATTGGTTCTCGTTACATTTTTGTGTGCAAATCTATTAATTAATTTTTTTAGTCAAGTTTTTTAATTATGTTTATTAAAGAAAGCTCAAAGAGGCATGGGCGCTTTATCCATCAATGACAAACAGTAAACGCAATCGTCACATGGTTAGTTTCGTAATGTCCAAAATAAAATGAAGGGTGAATCTGTGGAGTGTGTAAGTGCCACTGTCAGATGCATTCCTTATCAGATTATACGTTGTCAACATAGTTCCCACACACACTACAAGAAATCAAATGAGATTTTGACGGAATTTCTGACGGGCAACAAACCGTCAGAAAATTGAAAATTCTAACGGATTTCCGACAAAATTTTGACGGATTTATGATATGTCGGAAATTTCTGACGGATTTCCGACGCCATTTGTATTTTTGAAATTTTTTAATTCTTTTTATTAATTGCTGTCGGAAATCCGTCATAAATTTCCAACGGATTTCCGACAGAATTTATTATTTTCAGTTTTAAATTATCCGTCATAATTTCGTCGAAAATTTCCGATGAATTTCCGACGGCATTTGTATTTTTGAAAATTTTTAGTTCTTTTTATTAATTGCTATCGGAAATCCGTCATAAATTTCAGACGGATTTCCGACGGAATTTATTATTTTCAGTTTTAAATTATCCGTCGAAAATTTCCAACGTGCTTAAAATTTTGACCCAAAAAAACAAAATTTGACCGCCAAAAATTTAAAATAAAATTCTAACTCCTGCTTATACAAGAATTACGACAGAATTCCGACGGCTTTCAAATTTTGACAGCGAAAAATCAAAATTTGACCGCCAAAAGTTTAAAACAAATTTTAAACTCCCACCTATACAAGAATTCCGACGGAATTCAGACAGAAATTTCTGTTACAATTTTTTCTATAAATAAAACATTTTATTTTCATTTTTCACAAGTTCAAATTTCATTCTCTTCCTAAAAAATTCGGCCATTCTCTCTCTCTAACCCTAAAAAGGTTAGTTTTCATATATTTTGAAGTTTTAAATGATTTTAATTAGTTTATTTGATTTATACTTATATTTAAGTGGTTAGTTGGGTTTATAATTAGTTTATTAGATTTAGAAATGTATTTAATTTATATTTAGGTGGTTTGTTAGATTTAGAATTGTAGTTCATTTAGATTTTGGACGATTTTGATCGTCAGATTGTTTTCTTGTAGTGACAACATCCTCATGGCATCTCATCCACATGGGTCCAGGCTCGAGATGAATAACCAGTCCCGACTTGACTCTCCATGGAGAAACTTGTGGTCGAACTCGAAGAACTTTCGACTCGAGGAGCCCAAACAAGACTCATTCATGGAGCCTCGTTATTCCGCTTTTGTTGTCGATGATGTCATTGGCATAGATGACATAAATAAGAGTCATGATAATAAGACCAGACGTGTGAAGTTTGTTCATTTTTCTGATAAATTCTTATATTTGTACATCACAGTTTTTTAACCTTAGTGGAACTATATGTTTTTTTGTAAAATGCGATCACATAATTTAATAATAATGTTTTCCGATGAGCAGTACCGTCTCAACATTTATTTGGGCCCTAGGCCAATCAAATTTATGGGGCTCTTTTAATGAAATATTTTTTTTCACTTTTTCTGGACCCTTTTTATTGAAGAAATATTTGAAAAACTATTTGGGCCCTGGGCTCAGGCCCCGTCGCCTACCCCTCTGAGAACCGTATGAAAACCGCAGATCCAAGAAGTAGGAGAATTCATGCTCAACTAGTGACCAAAGGAACGATCGGTTGTTTTGGCACAAATCTTTTTGGCTCTTAAAAAGAAACAGTTTGAGAAGGTTCAATTATGCGAAATAAATTTTTAGATCTGTCTATTTAGCTTTATCAAATTCGTAAAAAATAACAAAAAAAAATATGATGAAAAGCCCTTTGCCAACATTAAATTCCTAATCATTCCTTAAAAATTATACCATTTACAAATAATATATTGTACACGTGATTCATTTTCATTCCTTATATTTTAGAGAACTATAGAGTTAAAATATTACTAATCAAATTTCAAAAGGAATAATAATTCATATTCTATTATTCTTCTTAATTATTTTCCTATTAATTCATATTGTTATTTTAATGTCATTAAATTAAGAAAAACAAAATAGAAAAAGAGAGAAAAAAATACGGAAAAGCGTCACAATTCTGAAAGACACATGACAGCCTCTCAGACTTTGTTTTTAGAGTAAAAACTTTAAAATATTAGAATAGATAGATAGATAAATTGATATATATATATATATTGAAATATATATTTATATATATACATTAAATTTTATTATCATATCAGTTATTAAAATTTTGGAACATTAAATGAATATCCCTTAAATTTCATCATTATTTTAATTTTAAAAAACAATGTAATAGAATTACAATCATAACATAAACCAATAAGAAATTAATTCAATTTCACAAATAATATATAACTAGGTGATAATCTGCGCCTTGCGCGGAGTGAGAGATTTATTTTTTTTGGGTAAGTGAATTTGAATTTAAAATATAATGATTTTTAATTATTTTAATATTAAATTTTAATTAAATTCTTATTAACAAACGGGATTCATAAACTAATATTTAGTTTAGTTTAAGTGAAGTTAAATTTATTTATTATTTAGTTTTTTTAATTGAAAAATTAAACTAAGTAAAAACTTTTATTCCAGTTTTTATATAATAAATTGTTATGTTGAAAATATAGTAGGAAAGAGTTTAAAATTTGTATAATATTAAAATAATTAGAAAGATAAATGAAGAGATGAGAAATAGATTATGAAAACAATATCTGAAATAAATAATAATATGATTTGAAAAATAAAAGCACTAATATATGTCATTAGAGACTTTTATTTTTAAATAAAATTTTGATTCTAAAAAAATTGAACAGGGCGGGTCTGCATATTAATACATATTTTGCTACAATGCTTGACGCTAATCAAAGGGTATTGACCAGAAGCATGTCGATTTGTAAGTTATGTATTACAAATGAGTTATGTATATATAAATAAAAATATTAGACAAATTAGGAGGTATTCATACTCGAAGCCATGATAACTATAAATTAAAGATTGAAAAAATATAAGACTTTTTGAAATGATGAATGTAAATGGTCATAGAAGAACTACTTATATAATAGAGGAAGAATAGGGTTTTCAATCAATAAAATTATTAAATATTGACTTGATTAGTAAAATTCGATTTATTTGAATTAGGTAAGCAAAAATCAAATTTATTTTTTTATTATGCTAAAGAGGGTAGGTCTTATTAATGAGAGTAATTACCAAGTAAAGTTTTAAATATTTTACTTGCTAAGCAAAATTCGATATATGTGAAATAGGTAAGCAAAATCAAATAACATATTTTATATTCTAAAGAGGGTAGGTCTTATTAATGAGAGTAATTACCAAGTAAAGTTTTAAATATTTTACTTGCTAAGCAAAATTCTATATATGTGAAATAGGTAAGCAAAATCGTATAACATATTTTATAATTTAAAGAGGGTAGGTCTTATTAATGAGAATCATTAATTCTGGTGAATTTTTATGAAATATAAGATTATTGTTAAAATATTTTTTGTGTACCATAACTCACTTTCTTTTCTTTGTTAAAACACAATAATTAAATTGAATATATTCTTTCCAATTAATAGTACCTTTATAATTTAAGAAAAAAATTAATTTGGTAATTAAAATTTTTGTTCGATTAATAGACCATTTAATTGAATTTTCGTTTTTTATATTTTTTGCTAATAATTTGGTTTTAAAAATAAATTTTTAGAGACTGAATCAGAAAATCAAATTTAATGGTACACCGGTTATTTAATCCCATTATTAATATTTTGATTTTAACCTAGATAGCTATGTTTTTATTTGTTCACAAATATTTTTCAATGGGCAGATTTATTTTAAAGACAGTGGTCTAAAAATTATTATTATTCTTTTAAAATTATTAAAATTATTAAGTTATTTTTTTTTATTGAAATCACACTTATCTAAGTCTTTTTTAGTTTAAATATATTTTTCACATAAGCATAAAATAGTATTGTGTATATAATAAATTGTGTATAAATTATATTTCATTATTCATAAATAATCACATAACAAAAAATTCGATTTTATAGAATCCAAAAACTAAAACATAATTATCTGGTTTTATTAAAAGTAGCTAAGATGAATAAATGGATAAAAACATATTATATAATTATTCTAATCAAAATAAGGAAAATTTTATTATAATAATGTGAGAATAATTGTGGTGGTGACACATCAGCAAAATGGCAACACCGTAAATAGTGTGAAAAGCAAGCCTACTCTATAAAAAATGTTTCTCAATTAATATATAGGAGATGCTGGTCGATCGCAAAATCTACAATCATAAATGGTAAGGTGGATTAGGATTAATGTTTTTGCGATTGTGGTTTTTTGTGGACTTATCCCTCAAATCTTGCAAAATATTCTTGTTAGTGTAACTGTGACCGGTTTGAGAAATTGGTAGAATAGAAAGTGACACAGCACGTGAGGACAAAGGAAGATGGCAAGAAGGAAAAAGGAAACAAAGAAAAAAGGAATATGAAGCTAAAGAAGATAAACTTTTATTTTAAAGGAAAAGGAAAAGTTTCATTTTAGAGTTTTGGCGTTTGGTTATAAATACCAAGAGGTGGTATCATGAAAATACACGCGCCTAGGGTATTGTCGAGAGATGCACATGAGTGTGTGTGGCGTCCTCCCACCATATTAGATTTGTAGATCTATTGGTGGTTTTAATCTATAAATTCTGCAGCCGTTGAGAATACGGTGATGCACCGGTGCTGCCGGGTGGTAATCAAGCCATGCGTGATTTGATACTGTTTTCATAGTTGGTTCATCTAGAAAATAATGATAGGAATTGTAGTGTTCTATACCATATGCAATTGTAATTGCAATCTTGTTCTAATGGATTTGTTCTAGAGTAGATCCCAGAAATGTAGGGAAAACGAACCTCGTTAAAAAACTTTATGTTTTCCTTACTTTATGCACGCACATAAACTTATGGATCTAGCCGCAAATATGTTTTTTCATTTGGTATCAGAGCGGGACTCGATAGAGATATGTTCCTATTTCGGGTATGATCATGGATTTGTGGCTAGCGGAGAATTTTAGAAAAAAGTGATACTTAGTTTCTGTTTTGGTGATCAATTGTGGAATAGAAGAGGCTCGAGAACGTGACATAGAGGAAAGAAGATACTTAGTTTCTGTTTTGGTGATCAATTGTGGAATAGACGATGAAAATCTCGTTGAGAATCGTGATCAAAATTTGAGAACCGTGGTCAGAATTTGCTTCTGGTTCGTGTTAATTTCACACCGTCGTTAAAGTAAAAGAAGACATTGGGGAAGAAGAACTTTGTGGATTGGGCCAACTGAAACACATGTTTAAGTTGATAATAAATGGGCTTAACTAGTTTTATGGGCCCAATCAGAGATACACCGTGAGATGAGACTAGCAGAGAAAGTCGAAGATAATCAAATATGGGTTCGTGGCTGCAACGGTGTAGGTTGCTGGTTTTGTGTGCATCAGGAGGGTCAGAAACAAAGCGGTTCACCAGAGGTTGCAGAAATATCAATCGGGAAAGGAGGCTTGCCAGAAAAATAGAGATTATCGTGAGAATCAGGCGAATCCAAATCTACAGAATGATGAGATCAATTTCGATCGCAATTGCATCGAGCGAAGAGATTTGTTCATTGGAATCTGTAAGGGAAAAATTGGTTCAGATTTCTTGGGATCTTTGTTCGAGAAACATCGTCGAGAAATATTAATAAGCTTCTCGAAATTGTCGTGACTCAACGGTGATTTTAGAGTTGACCGGTGATAGATGAGGTTGCTATTGTTAGAGTATAGAAACTGTATATATTTATAGTTATTAGTTTCCCTGTAATCTCGTCTCCTTTACTTCTGTATATCTCTTAACGTCTTCTTCCTTCCATGTATAGTCTTTTCCTTGTATAAATGTAGTGCTCTGCATATCAATAAGATTATCAATTTCCCTAATCTAATATGGTATCAGAGCCATACCGGTTCTAGACCTATTCTCTCCGCCGCTTCTTCTTTTTTTTTTTTTTTTTTCGTCTTGTTCTTTGTTACTTTACTCTGTTTCTTAAATCTCAGTTTCTTCTTTATCTCACATCTCAAAATCCTCTATGAATCCTGAATCCTCAGCCGAACGGACCTCTGTGTTCAACACACAAGATCCTCAGAGCACTCTTTTTCTGTGAACATGTCTAGCGTGACAAAACTCACCGATCAGAATTACCTTATGTGGGGACGTCAAGTTCGAGCTCTGCTCGAAGGTCATGAACTACAACAGTTTATTGATGGATCCGAAGGAGCTCCTTCTTCCACCATCCTCATTGCTGGGGTTGCCTCTCCAAATCCGACATACGCTCCTTGGAGACGTCAAGATCGGCTCCTTTTCAGCGCTCTCATCGGTGCGATCTCGCTGCCTGTCCAATCCGTGGTGTCCAGCGCAAACACCACCAAGGAAATCTGGGATATCCTTGCCACAACGTTCGGCAACCCAACTCGAGGCCATATCCGACAACTGAAATATCAGATCAAGACATGTGTCAAAGGCACGAAAACCATTAGTGAGTACTTACGTCTCATTAAAGGTAAAGCGGATGAACTTGCGTTGCTTGGCAAACCCTTGGATCCAGAAGATCTCACCGAACAAATTCTTGCCGGCCTCTGTGAAGACTACAAACCGGAGATTGATGCAGTCAACGGCCGTGACAATCCGATACCTTTCTCTGAGCTTCACGAGCGTCTCTTAAACCGTGAAGCTATGATCCTCTGCACCGACACATCTCCTGCTCCGATTGTTGCTCATGCCACCGATACACGTCAGCGGTACACTCCACACAACCAGAGTCACAATCGCAATTCTCAACAAAATTCCCACAACTATCAAAATCAACGCTTCTCCAAGTCATACCTCGGTCGATGCCAAGCTTGCGGAACAAAAGGGCACAGTGCCAAATATTGCCCAGATTTTCAAATTGTCAAAGGAGGTGGTACTTCTACACCGTGGTCCTACTCTCATCAGAATCAGCCACCATGGCAATCCTCTCCACGTCAACAGATATGGCAACCACGTGCTAATGCTGCCATGATGTCTGATTCCTCGATGTGGCTTCTTGACACAGGGGCATCTCACCACATGACCTCGGACCTAGCCAATCTCTCCCTTCATTCACCTTACAACGGTGGTGATGACGTTCTTCTCGGCGATGGTTCTGCATTGCAGATCTCGCACACTGGTTCTGCCTCCTTCCCTTCTTACACTAAACCGTTCTTTCTAAATAATATACTATGTGTTCCGTCGTTAGATAAGAACTTAATATCGGTTTTTCAATTATGTAAATCTAATGACGCGGCTGTGATTTTTACACCCACATATTTCCAGGTGAGAGATTTACAAACGGGGGCTCTTCGTCTGGAAGGCAAGCCTAAAGACGGCACCTATGAGTGGCCGAAATCCATCAACTCAAAACCACCTTCTCTTGCTTTTGCTTCAGTTGTTAAAACTACTCTTACGGATTGGCACTCTCGTTTAGGCCATCCGGCTTTTCCTATTCTTTAAAAAGTGATTTCTAAATTTGATTTACCTATTGTTTCAAACGTTTTGCTAGCACAACCATGCTCAGCTTGCTCGATTAATAAAATGCACAAGTTGCCCTTCATGTCTTCGTCTTTAAAGTCGACTCATCCTTTAGATGTAGTTTTCTCTGATGTTTGGACTTCTCCGTTAATTTTAATTGATGGTTTTCGATACTACGTTATTTTTGTCGATCATTTTACAAGATACACATGGTTGTATCCTTTAAAACAAAAATCTTATGTTTATGAAGTTTTCACCAAATTCAAAAGCTTAGTAGAAAATAAATTTCAACTTAAGTTTCGAACTTTATACTCCGATAATGGGGGTGAATATACTGGTCTTGCATCTTTTCTTGCAACCCATGGTATTTCGCATATGACTAGCCCTCCACATACACCTGAGCATAATGGTATAGCGGAGCGCCGTCATCGACACATTGTTGAGACGGGACTTGCTTTAATGTCGCATGCCTCGATGACTAAATCGTATTGGACATATGCATTTTCCACGGCTGTTTATCTTATAAACCGTATGCCAACACAAACACTCGCTTTCCAAACACCGTTTCAAAATCTATTTGGTCACTCACCGAACTTTCACAAACTACGTATTTTTGGGTGACTTTGTTTTCCTTGGATCAAACCATATGCAGCTCACAAGCTTGATAATCGATCCACACCCTGTGTTTTCCTTGGTTATTCTGTCACACAAAGCGCTTATTTTTGCCTTGACCGGACTACGTCTCGCATTTACACATCGAGACATGTGATTTTTCATGAATTTGTGTTTCCCTTTCACACTCCTTCTCGAAATATAGAACAACTAGATGTTACAGATACACCACAAATATCTAACCATCCTGCATCAGTTATTCAACGTATTTCAAGTTTGCAGGTACCTCAAACAACAACCGTGGATCCCATCCCTGCACCTCCTGACACAAACTCGAGTGAAATTGACCTCCCATCCTCATCACCAGGTGCTGCACAGCTCCACCCAGAAGCTGAGACTCAATCGCAAAATACGGAACCCTCGCAACCTCAGACTAACGCACCTACAGAGTCACACCAGGCTGCAATAGTAGCGCCTCCCACAGCACCAGCACCGACTCCAACAAGAGCCAGCACTCGGCCCTGTAAACCCGTCCAGAAACTAAATCTTCATACGCATGTGGATACTCCACCGACGACCATTCCGACCTCCCTTGCCGAAGCTCTCAAATCAAAATATTGGCGTAAAACCATGAGTGAAGAAATTGATTCCCAAATTAAACATCGTACTTGGGATTTAACTGCTTCTACTAATGCTAAAAATATTGTTGGTTGCAGGTGGATATTCACAATTAAACGCAAACCCGACGGAACCATAGACCGCTACAAGGCGCGTTTGGTCGCTAAAGGCTACAATCAAAGACATGGTCTTGATTACCACGACACCTTTAGCCCAGTAATCAAAACTGCAACAATCCGAATTGTTCTCAGCACTGCAACATCTCGAGATTGGCCCCTGAGACAATTGGATGTCACCACGGTTTTTCTTCAAGGGCATCTTCAAGAAGAAGTTTTCATGACTCAACCTCCGGGCTTTGTGGACAAAGATAATCCTACAGTAGTATGTAAGCTCCGGAAAGCGATTTACGGACTCAAACAGGCTCCACGAGCATGGTACAATGAGCTGCGTCAATTTCTCCTTCACTCGGGATTCAAAAACTCCCTTGCCGATGCCTCCCTCTTCATTTACAACACCAACAGCGTCCTGCTCTACATGTTGGTCTATGTGGACGATATCACCAACACACATAAACCGGTTTATCACTTCCCTTTCTCAAAGATTTTCTATTAAAGATTTGGGCCATTTATCATATTTTCTGGGTATCGAAGTAACACGTTCTTCTAAAGGGTTACATTTATCTCAACATCGCTACATTGCAGATTTATTACATAGGATGAAGATGACAAATGCTAAGCCAATCAATACACCGATGTGCCCAAACTCCTCTCTCTCACTCCTCTCCGGAACGGCTTTAGACGATGCCACAAAATATCGTGCTGCGGTTGGAAGCTTACAATACTTATCACTCACACGACCGGACATTTCGTTTGCCGTCAACAAGCTCTCCCAATTCATGCATTGACCCACGACAGAGCACTGGACAGCGGTTAAACGCGTTCTCCGGTATCTATCCGGCACTATGACCCAAGGTACCTTCTATCCAGCAAAGAACAATCCCGTCTTACACGCTTTCACAGATGCTGATTGGGCTGGAAACAAAGACGACTACACCTCCACTGGAGCGTATATTGTTTACCTTGGAAGTCATCATGTAGCTTGGTCCTCGAAGAAACAAACAGGAGTCGCACGTTCTTCTACGGAAGCTGAATATAGGTCCGTCGCATCAACAGCTGCAGAAATTTGTTGGATCCGATCTCTTATGGCAGAACTTGGTCTTCACATCGTACAAATACCAGTCATCTACTGTGACAATATTGGAGCTACGTACTTAGCGGCAAACCCGGTTTTTCATTCCCGTATGAAGCATATCGCCCTCGACTATCACTTTGTACGCAATCAGGTACAACATGGTCAGGTTCGTGTATCCCATGTTTCAACTCATGATCAACTAGCGGATGCACTAACAAAACCACTCTCCCGTTCTCGACACGAAACATTACGGATAAAGATTGGACTCTCCGATGGTGGTCCATCTTGAGGGGGTGTGTTAGAGTATAGAAACTGTATATATTAATAGTTATTAGTTTCCCTGTAATCTCGTCTCCTTTACTTCTGTATATCTCTTAACGTCTTCTTCCTTCCATGTATAGAGTCTTCTCCTTGTATAAATGTAGTGCTCTGCATATCAATAAGATTATCAATTTCCCTAATCTAATAGCTATAAATAACAATCGTGGAATGTGTGAAGCAATAATATCGGTGGTTATAGCTTTCAGAGGAAGATGAAGATGGTGATGATGATTAATCAAGATTCGCAGAGTTGTAGCAAGTGATCGGAATCATGTCTATTTCAGTTCAGCATGGGAGATGTAAGCTGTGGTTTCTTACACTATCAAAACGGAATCTCTGTTGTCACATTTGTTGGTACTGGGCTTGAAGCCCATAACTTTGGCCCGGCCCAAATCGTTATTTCTGTCAAAAGTCCGAAAACGAGATCTGTGGGGCCCATTCCCGTCAAAAACCGCAAACTACATTTTCCTATAAATACCGCACTAGGATGAGAAAATGAAGATCCTGAAATTTCCAGAGAGCACCCCCCTTAAATTCTCGATTTCTACGCAAATCGTAAGTCCGACGACTCTTACGATATTTTTCGTATCGTATCTACGATATTTCCCTTTTGAATTTACGATTTAAGTCTTTTCAACGATTTTCTTTGTAATCGTCGATTTCGATAATCGGCAACTAGAGAATACTCATTTCGAGGACTCGTCATTTTTAACTTAGAGAATTTCTTCTCTTTCGATTGTATTTTACGATTAAGTCTTTTCGACGATTTCCTTTGTAATCGTTGATTTCGATAATTCGTATAAGAAAGTTCTCGAACCCAACTTTTCACATATTTACGAATAACCGGATTTCGGTATCAACATTTGGCGCCGTCTGTGAGGAAAGGATCTCTTCTATACTTCAAAAAAAACAAAAAAAAATCAAATCATCGATGACGGAAGGAACAACTCCCGCGTCAACGAAACCAACCTCTTCGACTTTGGCCGCGACAACCGCCACTGCCTCGAAAACGACGATCTTCAGAACATCAGCAAGGCCAACCCCCACCGGGTCGGAAATGCCGATCTCATCGTTATCGACAAAACGACGACCTCCATCGTCGAAATCAAAACAGCGAACTGGAAGGTATCAAAAGGCAGCTTAAGATGATGACTTCCCGAGTCCACCAGGCAACGAGCTCGGCACCAGAGATCGACCGAGTACTCAAAGAGGCGCAAAGCACCCCATTCACGAGCAGGATAACTGACTCGCCGGCTCGGCATACGAGAAAAATCAAGATCACGGCCTACGATGGAACGACGAATCCTATGCTATTCATAACGGCATTCAGCGTCGCGATGTGTCGAACCCAATTTCCTCCCGAGGAGCGAGACGCGGGATACTGTCAATTGTTCGTGGAAAACCTGACCGACGCGGCTCTGAGTTGGTTTTCAAAGCTCGAAGCGAATTCAATCGATAGCTATGAAGACCTCACAATAGCTTTCGTCAAACACTATTCCATGTACATAGAACCGGGAGCGTGCGAGGCCGACCTATACACTTTGAAACAAGGCCCAAAGGAATCTCTGCGGTCGTACGTTAGCAAATTCAAGAACATCGTCTCCAAAGTGTCGGTATCAGACAACACATCGATCCCGACATTGCCTAACGGACTATGGTACGAATCGAATTTTTACGAGGAATTGAAGAAAAACAAACCACATACTTTGGAGGACGCACTCCACATGGCAACGATTTTTATCCAGATGGAGGAAGAGAGAGTCGAGAAGACAAAGAAATATGCCGCCCCAAAACGCGAACTCGATGACCAAGGGCAGGGCAACGCTCAGGCTCTAGCAAGACGAAGAATCAACATGATAATGGGAGGACTTCCCACGTGTAATGATTCGATCCAGTCGATCAAAAGCTACGAACGAAGAATCATCGCAGCCAAACAGCGGAAGCGCAATGGCAACGACGAACTTAAAATCGGCAATGACATATCTTTCACAGAAGACGACCTCGAGGGAGTGGATACGCCTCACATCGACCCTCTCGTCATCGAGCTCCGAATCGGAGATTGCGAAGTCACTCGTGTTTTGATCGACACCGGGAGTACATTGGATCTCATCTTTAAGAAAAATCTCCAAAGAATGGAGCTCGAAGGTTTCGAATTTAAGGCAAGCACGAAGCTACTCACAGGATTTGCGGGGGACACCACAATGACAATCAGAACCATCAAACTCCCGGTCTATGTCGGACGAACGACTAAGGTTATAAAGTTTGTGGTCATCGATAAGCCGGCCATCTACAACGCAATCCTCGGAACCCCCTGGGTAAATGCGATGAAAGCAGTCCCGTCAATCTATCATCAGTGCATAAAATTCCCAACCTCGAGCGGCATCTTTACGGTTAGAGGAAACCAACGAATGGTAAGAACCTGCTTCATCACCGAGCACAAACTGCGAAAGGCGAGGCAAACATGTCTTATCGCAACCTAAGGACCAAGCAAGCTAACCCCCCCGTACGATCAACAGCGCGTAGAAGTTGTCATAACCAATATCGACATACAAGATCCGGAAAAACACATCGGCATCGCACCAGAATTAAGCGACGACTTCAGAGACGAGCTGAAATATTTCCACATTCACATCGAAGATTAACGACCTGAAAGGGATTCCACTTCCTTCTAACACGCAAAAAAAATCGCAAAAAAAAATCGCAAAAAAAAAATCGCAAAAAGATCGAATTTTTTTTTTGAAAAACAGTCGTATAAAAAATCGCAAATAAAAATCGCAAAAAAAATCGCAAAAAAAAAAACTGTACTTTGTATTGCGAACTACTATCGGCTTGATCCCCGTTTAAGGGTATGTAGGCAGCCTTTTCGGAGGTCCATTTATACTTAGTAAAAATTTATATTTTTATCGTCAACTCTTCCGATTCGACACGCAGTCCGGCTGTCCAAACACATTGACACCCTGGCCAGGTGATCAATTTCGAAACGCGTTCCGCACGAGTGCAGTGGTGAAATAATCCACCCCTTCGATGCATAAGCCTAAAAAACTTAGCTCGTTAGTTTTAAAAGTCGAGCCCAGCCTCGCACAAATTAAACGGGATAAGCCGAGCCAAGTCTCGCGTCCAGAATCGAGAAAACCGGACTCCGGTCCGCATGAAGAGGTCGAAACGAACGAATAAGCCGAACACTTCGCACGTTGTGATTTCGGCCTCAGAATAAACGGGATAAGCCGAGCCCAGCCTCGCACAAAATCAAACGGGATAAGCCGAGCTCAAGTCTCGCACCCAGGATCGACAAAGTCGGACTACGGTCCACATGAAGTGGTCGAAACGAACGAATAAGTTGAGCACCTCGCACCTTGCGGTTTTGACCTCGAAACGCGTTCCACACGAATGCAGTGGTGAAATAATCCACCCCTTCAATGCATAGGCCTAAAACAAAATTTAGCTCGTTGGTCGTAAAAGTCGAGCCCAGTCTTGCACAAATTGAACGAGATAAGCCGAGACAAGTCACGCGCCCAGGATCGACAAAGCCGGACTCTGGTCGGCACGAAAAATCGAAACGAGCATATAAGTCGAGGTCCTCGCACATTACGATTTCCGTAAAACAATA
Source organism: Alliaria petiolata (assembly GCA_020283515.1). NCBI lineage: Eukaryota > Viridiplantae > Streptophyta > Magnoliopsida > Brassicales > Brassicaceae > Alliaria > Alliaria petiolata. The sequence goes on from JAHZTW010000003.1 coordinate 49,822,960, forward strand.
TAATAAATATCAGGCATGAAGGAAAAGAAAAGTGTTGAATTATCCAAAAGAAACGCCAAAAGGTTCAGTACATATCCGAAAAGGGAAGCCCAAAAGATAAAAGTCCACATACGGACCAACCGAACATAAGACGGTAAATAAGGAAAGAAGGCCAAAGCGAATAAGGCTCCGAAGCATCGTCCTCCCGGATAGTGGCAACAACCGCAGAAGTAAGTTGGGTCGCATTCGATCCATACTCGTTGATGACGGGAGCGGCCTCCTCTGGACGCGTCAAGCGCTCCACCCAAGCATCGACTGGAGTAATGACGAAATCGCTTTCCAAGAAATCCTCGACATGCATAGCCCGAGCATCTCTATCTCTTTCAGATAACTGCTTCTCCATTTTGGAAATCTTCCCCTCGGGAAATTGGACACCTTCACTCACGGAACCCCGAAAAGCTTCAAAAACCGCTTGCTTCTGACTATAAAGACTAAGAGCTTCCTCAACGGCCTCACTACCATAGTAAAAACGCCGAAACTTTTCAAAGCACTCTTGGTATCTCGAGGCAACTGCCTCAAGAGCGCGACGCCTCTCGTCTTCCACCTCATGCGTGCCCTTTATTAATGTCACCTCGTTCAACAGACATTCCAACTTCGCGTCATTCGACGGACATTCCAACTGCGCCTCGTTCGACGGACACTCCAACTTTGACTCATTCGACGAACTCTCCGACTCAGCCCCACTCGAAGCAGAAGCTGAGCCCGTTACACTCTCTTTCGTAACTATATCAAGACAAGATACATCATCATCCGCCATCAAGTGTCCAAACAATCGACAAGATACTCGATCAAACTTGGGCACTAACTGCAAAAAAAAGGAAACACGAATCATCCAAAAATCAACATGTAAAACGAAGCACAGCCAAATAAAATAGAAGGAGTCGACCCTGAAAAAATTCTCGAAGTTTCGGTAACAAGCACCCGAAGCACAAGCAACAATACTTTTTTTCACAAGATCTGACGCGTTGACATGATGACTCGGGAGATCCAACTCGACTCGGCGTAACTCTGACACGTCAACTCGGCATCTTCCTCGGCGACTCACAATTCGTCATCTCGACTTGACGACTCGAGATTCGACTCGACAGCTCGACTCGACGATTCGACTCGGCAAGATGACGACACGGCGAACTCCCGAGCTTCGGCGACGCCTCCATGGCGAGGACCACGCAAAATTACGCCGATCTCCCGACACCTCAAAGGCGAGGACCACGCGAAATCACGCCGATCTCCCGACGGCTTCACCCGACAAAGACCACGTGAGATCACGCCGAGCTCCCAAGCTTCCGACAAAGCCTCGCACATTAATCCGCCAGAGAACTCGCCGATCCGCCAAAACGAGCGAGAAGCCGACCCGAAGAAGCGTTCGCTGACCCCGATTACACACGCCGATCCTCGCCTACTTCGCGATCTCGCCCATCCTCGTCGAGCTAACGAATTCCGATGCGGACCGGCGAGATACGCCGACGTCGACACGCGAGCTCCGACGTAGATCTTCAAACTCCGAAGCTTCAATCCGCGAGCTCCGCAGCGCGACTCGGTGAAACCCGCAGAGCTTGCAAGCCCAGAAGCTCTGATCTGCGAGCTCCACACGACGATCTGCAATAGGACGCGTCTTCGAATTGAAATCTCGCGGCGAAGACTCCCGCGACTCGGCTAGAGATCCGCGCAACCCGGTGACACCGCGACACCACGCGACTCGGCGGAAACGGCGTAATCTTCACCGATTCGGCGATACCGACTCACGCCGAACCAATCTTAGCTCGCCACCGATTCAAGACTCTCGCCGACCCCGCAACATATGAACTCGCAGACCCTCTCGATCGAGGCACGCAAGATTAAAAGAACAAAGTGATAAATTAGAGAGAGAGAGCAGAAGAATCAATGGAGGACTTGGAGAGAGAGGCTTAAAGAGTAGAAGTGAAGAGAGGGGGAGTATTTATAGAAGAGTGAGGAGATAAAAGAAAAAGGGGGTGTCTCTCATCTAAACCTAAATCCGCCTCAAAATCCGCGCAAAAGGCACGTAAAGAGCATACAAAAACGCCAGCCAATCTGCATTACGACCCCGAATCCGTTGGTAAAGCCGAACCCCGATTTGTGCCAGACCAACAAATTCGAAGAATCCATCAAAATGCATATAAAATCTACAGTACCGGAGGATCCGGCCTCAAAAAGCTTCGGAGTCACATGAGGAGACGCCCGAGACTCCGAAGCAAAGAGAAATTTAGGAACTTTCTTCATCCGTTTATCCATCTCTTTCGGTCGATCGAAATTCACTGCAAAACGAAGATTGGTTAAACCAAGTCTAAAAAAAAAAAAAGGGACTTACCTATATACCCGGGAACACCATCTCTCTTCTCCTAAACCAAGACAATAGTCGACCACTTTTGGGCACCAAACTGATTGATTTTCCCGAGATCGTCTTGATATCTCTCAAGATACGACTTGCCGGTCGGAGTTTGGACTGCAAAAAAAAAAACAAAAATAAAAAAGAAGAAGAAGAAGTCAAGACGTTTCATTTACCATGACAAATCTCAAGCGAATCGCTAAGTCTACCAAGACTCGTGCTCCAACGACGTCTAAACTCTTTGCTAGCATCGGGAACCGATTCCTCGGTCACCCGAACATAAAAGTAACGCCTCCACCAATCGTACTCTTTTTTCTGAGAATGATAAACAATCATGCATCCCGGTTTCATATTCAAAAGAACGGTCCCCGTAATCCCTTGGGTATTCCATCAGACGTCCGACATCGCTTCGAAAAGGAGAACACTCATGTTGAGTCCACACTCGGGCGCCAAGAGAGTGGACGCAACAACGTTCCGGATCGAGCCCGGACTAAGTTGAGAAAATGCTATTCCCCTAGCTACGCACAAATCCACCAAAAGCCCGGGCAACGGAAACCACAACCCGCAATGAGTAAACCAGTACTCATAAAGACAGATCCAACCCAGAGCCTGGATCCAAGACCGCTCGCCCGCCACAGGAGACCGAAGCTCCAAACCAAGAACCACGTGAAAAGACTCGAAATTTTTTTTAATGACTCCGAATCCGACAGGGAATCCGGAAAATCGTGGAGGGTGCGAAATAATAGATCCCGGGTTTCCGTCGTCGTCTCCGAATCAGAATCGTACTCCTCAAGACTTTCTACGACAAAAAGATCAATATCGGGGATCGGCGCATTGTCGTCGGCAATCTCCGTTTCGTCCGGAAAAGCTAACCCCGTCTTATTTTCTTCCATTGCTCTATCAAGCCAAGACGCATCGTCGTCTGACATCGGATACCAAGCAACCAACAACAAAAACTCTCGATCAAAAAAGAAACGCTACCTAAAAAAAATGAAATTAGGATGAGGAAAAATATCACAAGTAAACGAAGCTCGGCCAAATGAAATAGAAGGAGCCCATCCCGACAAAATTCTCGGAGTTTCGGCAACGAACACCCACCGAAAATCCACGACATCCTCAAAAAAAAAAAAACTCGAAGCGCCAATCCAAAAGCCAATCGTAAAAATCAACGAAAGTGACTCGGCAAAAATGGTTCGACGAAATAACGGCGATACCACGACATCTCCAACTCGACACGCGCGGCGAAGCCCAACCCATAACGTTAATGGGCCTTTTTCTTTACTTCTTTTTCCTCTTCTCTCTCACGTTAATGGGCCTCACATTTGTTTGCTTCACGTGAGTGTTTCTTCGGCATTATTATGGGCCTTACGATTGTTGATACACGTGTTGGATTGGTGGGCTTTTCTTTAAAATTCAAACCCATCTCCTCCCCTTACTCTTTCTCCTTCTCCTTCGATGATTCACAAAGACAGAGGGAAGAAAAACGCCTAGCATCCGACGTGACCCCATCCCCATCCGGCAAAGACAACCCGGCGAGAACCTCCTCCCGGCGAGACTCCCCACGCGACCCGGAAAAACTCGATGGGTACCGGACCCGGCTTTTCCTCCTCTCCCGGCAACGACTCTGCAAAACTCCACGGCGAGGACCCAGCGAGAGCCACCACCACGCAAGACCACACCGAACTCCCGGGGACGCCTCCACGGCAAGAATCACGCGAGATCACGCCAACTCGCCGTCACGCCTCCTACCGGCGAAATCCACGACACGTCAACCACACAACACAGCGAGATTCAAACACGCAGTCCCGAGACGGCGAGCTCCGAGCTCCAACTCGGCAAGACGGCGAGCTCCAATCCGTGATCCGGCGAGACGACTAGCTCCGAGCTCCGACGCGGCGACTCATTGATAGGGGTCTAGTTTTACCCAAATAATCAACTACTGCAAGTGCACAGCAATGCAGTTGAAGTATAAGGGGTATCGAATCCTCAGGGAAGTTAAAGCTACACTTATGGTTTCTAGGTTTAGATTATGCTAGGTCGAATAATGAAATTGAAAACTAAGCAATTAAAGCAAGTAAATAAATCGGATTTAGATGGATTAAAGTTCAGGAGACGAGGCGCTAGGCAAGGATAATTATCAGGTTTGAATCCAAGAATGCAGAATCTAAGTTTATTAGGGATTTATTAAGAACCGTCTAGAACTCGAAACTCTAAGGTAAAACCAATCAACTCTCGTTGCAGAAGTTATCTATGCCTAAATCCCTAAATTCCAAATCTCTTTGCGAATTTAAACAATCAAGGCAAGCAATAAGAACAGGTTCGATTTGTTCACAAATTACCTAAACCAAATCTCTTTGCGAATAGATAATTTGCTCACGTAAGATTAGTTCAAGTTATTAATAATGCTCTCGCATCTATTAAACAACCTAAGGTTTGATTTCTAAGTGATCAATTCAGAGAATCAAGTTAAGCACAAATCTAGGTGAAGATCCAATTGATTTACCTAATAATTATAGTGATTCTACAAACTCTTCATCAAACCCTAAATCACCCTAACCTAACTGGCAAACTACTCAGACATAATAATGCAAAAACAAAACATGGCTGAATAATATTGCATAAAAGAATAGAGAATGATACAGGGGTTCGAAATCTGGCTCAGATGAGTTAGAATTGTCTCCCCAAAAGCTCAGGATCAATCTCTCTCTAAGTCTCAAAAACAGAAAATAATGATAAGGTAATTGGCTAAACAATGTCTGAAAACTATTTATAGAAGGGGATTTTTCGTCCAGGGGTAAACTTGTAATTCTTCAAACTTGCTCTTCTTTCCTTTTTCTGATTGGAAACCGTCAAGCTTCGCCGTCTATCCTTGGTGTCGATCGACACTGATGGTGTCGATCGACACTCAGGTCGTAAATCCAGCCTCTTCACTTCATCACTTCGGCTGCTTCTCCAAAGTGCTACAAAATGTTCCAGATTCTCCCATTTAGCTCCAAATGCTCTCCATCCTGTAAAGACTCTAAAAAGACTCCAAAACTAGCAAAAGACTCTATAAAAACACTTATATCATGGCTTAAAAACGGGTAAACTTCTGGATTTTCTCATGCAACTCCCCTATTTTCTCTTCCCTTAGTCAACTTCTGCCAATTTTCAGGGTGTTCTAAGATCTTTTCATTGACTTTTCTTATTCTTTTTTTTTTTTTTGGGATCTCTGGAATAGTGCTACCCTCTACTTGTGTTCCTTGTGAGGAGACGGGTTCAAGAGCATCACTAATATTGTTGCTTGTGAGGAGACAGGCTCATGACAAGGCACTATTCCAGACAGACTATTTTTCTTTCTTTTCTTTTCTTTTCTCTTAAGGGAAGATCAAGGAGAGACTGCAATTGCCTATCTGTTTGGACTGAAAGAGAAATCAAGTTCTGCGCATACCTAGTTCTTTGTAAGGGGATCTGAACTCGCCGTGTTAGACTGATTCCACTTGTAGCTTTCTACTTAGTAAGTCCTGCAATCAACTCTTATAGCAATGGTTCTTCAAGTGTTAACTTTCTGTGGTTAGTTCCTAGAAAAACTGAAAGTTCCAACTAATTTTGACTCAATAAAACAGATTTTGAAAACTTTTGACTCAAGACTCAACTGACTCTCAAAACAAAACACAAAATTAGCAACCACCTCCCCCAGACTTGAATAACACTGTCCCCAGTGTTACTAAGAATGAGTTTGGATAGAAAAAATTCGTACCAAATTGTTGCAATAAAGAGAAAAATCGGATTCTTACCTGACTTCTGCGTGTAGCGTCGATCGACACAGATGTTATCGATCGATGCTGTGTCTGAAGTTGGTGTCGATCGACACAGATTGTGTCGATCGACACTCTGTCAGTAGACAGAGTTCTGGCACTCGAACATTGAAGTTGTTAAGTCAGATTGTTGTTAGAAGTCTTCAAAGCTGTTAGAAAACTCAACAAAAGGTTAAAAGCACAAGATAATCCAATAAGCTCAATAACTGCAACAAGTTTGAAACAAGGTACTGAATCAAATGAAACAAAATGCAGACTCAAGTGAAAAGAAAAACTGACTCAAAATACTAAAAAGAAAAAGGATGAGAAAGTCACTCGTCGTCATCAGCATGTGGTGGAGAGGAACGTGGTGGCGTAGGTGGTCGAACGCAGGTAGACACAGAGGCAATGGCGTTCCAGATGGCCTGGAAGCTCTGAACCACGTATCGCTGGAAAGCAGCCTGCTCCATAGGAATCTCAGGAGCGTCTGGAAGGTGATGCGGTCCAATAGGCTCTAAAGTAGCCGGTGCTCTGCGTCTAGAAGAGGATGGTCGTGGAGGATCCGCAGCTGTGCGTGACGAAGTACCTCTGCGTCTGGCAACGGGAGCATCCCTGAGCTTGGTCGGACTAGGCTGAAATGCGAGGCGCCCCGGATCGCTGGTAATGTGAGTGAGGTCTCTGTCAGGTAGCTGAATCAAACGCTGCACTCTCTGCTCGTCGCTAAATGCCCACAATCTCTCTCCGGTCACCCAGTGAGTCCTCTTCAGGTACTCCATATCCACCAAGGCACGCGATGTAACAATGGAACATGTAGAAGTGTCAATCCCGCAGTGCTGAAAGATGGGTGTAAGAAGACTCCCTATGGTCTCTGGCTTCAGCTTCGTCCCACTGAAAGGCTTCGTCTTCAAGGAAGCCAAATGATGAGAAAATACCGCGCCAAGGTTCGCGCTAACTGGCGCGTCCTCATCCTCATAGATCTCAGACCAGAGACCTCGATAGAGCAGCACCAACTCAGACACTCGCATCTTCCCTGGCTCGTGCTTACACAGAAGTGTAGTGGAGAACAATCGAACCAAATAGCGCAGAGTAGGATGACGAATGTCGGTGTGAGTGGAGGTCTTAGAATCATACCTCCCATTCCCGAAGTGCGACCAGAAGTCCTGGTTATCTGGAAGCTGAGTCTGAAGAGAGACTCTAGTGGCATGCTCGTCGTCGAATCCATAGATCCCACAGAGGTCTGGAAGAGAAATGCGGTATCTGATTCCGCGGATGAGGAAGGTCAATGTCCCTTCCAGAGCATTCCTGTTGATCTCGTTCAAATAGTAGACCCTGGCTGTGGCAATGAACTGGCGGACTAGGTCTGGATAAAGATCGAACTGCTTCATCGCGATGGTGCCCATCCCAATTCTGCTCATCAAGGAAAGGATGTCATCCTTGATTCCTAGGGCGGTCATCGTCTTCTCACAGGCGAAACGAGTTGGAGCGATCTCTACTCGCTGCCACGCATTGTAGAACAGCGTGTCGTAATCATCCCATGACTCGCTGATGTCTCTGTAAGTGCATGCGTCCTTTGCCACCTCTGCAGCTGGTGACTCGTCCCAATTTCGTGTAATCCGGATCTTTGCGTTTTCACGCTTTGGCCATGGAGGAAGAGAGGGAATCACCTCATCATTAGCCGTTCCAGTGCGGCGTGGTCTCTTACTCACAGGAGGCATCCGTAACCGTGCTTGGTGTCGATCGACACCCACTGTGTCGATCGACACTGAGCGTTGTGATACCCTCTATATTTTTTTTTTTTTAATAAAGCCAAAATAAGATAATTAGTAAAACCAAATGCAAAATGTAAAGAAAACTTACCTAACAGTGGGTTGCCTCCCACTCAGCGCTCGTTTAACGTCAATAGCTTGACTGTTCTTGCGTGATTTAGGCGTTGGTTGCATCATCCAAAGACACAATGTGTCCGTCTGGAATCTCGGCTTGAGCCCAATAGTGTTTCACCCTTTGCCCATTCACAGTGAACTCCTCTCCTTTGGCGTTCGTCAGGACAATTGCTCCATATGGTCTAACTTCTTTGATTGTGAAGGGACCTGACCAACGTGAACGCAATTTACCAGGAAACAATTGTAAACGAGAGTTGTATAGAAGTACCTGGTCATTTGGCTCGAATTGTCTGGAGATGATCTTCTTATCATGATATGGTTTAGTTCTCTCTTTGTAGAGCTTTGAGTTCTCATAAGCATGATAACGAAGTTCATCCAATTCGTGGAGCTGAAGAAGGCGCCTCTCTGCAGCTGGCTTCAAGTCGAAATTCATCTTCTTGATAGCCCAATGTGCCTTGTGTTCCAACTCCACTAGAAGATGGCAAGCTTTGCCATAGAGTAGCTGAAACGGTGTAGTCCCAAGCGGCGTTTTGTAGGCTGTCCTGTATGCCCAAAGAGCATCATCAAGTTTCGTGGCCCAATCCTTCCTTGTCTTGCCCACTGTCTTCTCCAGAATTTGCTTGATTTGCCTGTTGGAGACTTCCACTTGTCCACTTGTTTGGGGATGATAAGGGGTCGCGACACGATGCTGAACACCATGTTTCTTTAGCAGCTTGTCGAACACCTTGTTGATAAAGTGAGATCCACCATCACTAATGACAATCCGAGGCACTCCAAATCTTGGGAAGATGATTGTCTGAAACATCTTGAGAACCACTGCAGCATCATTAGTCTTAGAAGCAATTGCTTCCACCCACTTAGAGACATAGTCCACAGCTACCAAGATGTACTGCATTCCGTAGGATGGAGGAAAAGGACCCATGAAGTCAATACCCCAGCAATCAAAAACCTCAACTTCAAGGATGAAGTTCTGTGGCATCTCATTCCTCTTACTGATTTTTCCCCTCCTTTGACAAACATCACATTGCATGATGAACAGCTGCGCATCCTTGAACATAGTAGGCCACCAAAAGCCTGCTTGAAGAACCTTGGACACCGTCTTGAATGTAGCAAAGTGTCCCGCATATTCAGAACCATGACAATGGAAAAGGACATCACGAATTTCACTTTCTGCAATGCATCTTCTGTAGACATTGTCTGAACAATGCTTGTACAAGTGAGGTTCATCCCAATAGTATCTCCTAAGTTCTCTCATGAACTTCTTCTTCTCATAATTCTTGAGATGTTTTGGCTCAATGTCAGCAGCAAGTGAATTCACAATGTCAGCATACCAAGGTCTGTTTGCAGCATTGATGGCAAAGATTGGCTGTCGAAACACATAATCCAGGATCATGCGAAGTGAAGCTCGTGTCGGGTGTCGATCGACACTCGGGCACATGAATTGTCGAACTTCGTTTCGGACGGGGTGTCGATCGACACCACTATTGTGTCGATCGACACTAAGCTCACAGGGTCTAAACTCTCAGCTTGGAAACGACTCTCAATGAGATAAACGTTTTCTTCAGGCAGAAAATCATCTATGGGCACATCATCTTCAATCCTGATCCTTGAGAGATGATCAGCTACTCCGTTTTCAACTCCTTTCTTATCCTTGACTTCTATGTCAAACTCTTGTAGAAGTAGAATCCACCTTAACAATCTTGGCTTTGCATCCTTCTTCTGCATCAAGTATTTCAATGCAGAATGATCAGTGTGGACAATCACCTTTGAGCCAACAAGATACTGGCGAACTTTCTCAAAGGCAAAGACCACAGCTAGCAAATTCTTTCTCCGTTGTTGCGTAGTTCTTCTGAGCATCATCTAAGGTCATGCTGGCGTAGTAGATGGCGTGCAACTTCTTGTCTTTCTTCTGTCCCAGAACTGCTCCTACTGCGAAGTCACTCGCGTCACACATCACCTCGAAGGGTAGATCCCAGTCCGGTGGCTGAACAATTGGAGCACTCACTAAAGCTTGCTTGATCTGCTCGAAGGCTGAAAGGCATACTTCTGTGAACTCAAACTTCACATCTTTGCAGAGAAGAGTAGTGAGTGGTCTTGCAATCTTGCTGAAATCCTTGATGAATCTTCGGTAGAACCCAGCGTGCCCCAGAAAACTCCTCACAGACTTCACAGAATCAGGTGCTTGCAAAGTTGTCATGACTTCAATCTTGGCGCGGTCTACTGCGATTCCTTCTGCTGAAACTCGATGTCCAAGTAAAATCCCATCTGCGACCATGAAATGGCACTTTTCCCAATTTAGGACTAAGTGTTTCTCCTCACATCTCTGAAGTACAGCGCATAAGTTCTCCAAGCAGTCTTTAAAAGATGACCCATAAACAGAAAAGTCATCCATAAAGACCTCCATAAACTTCTCAATCAAGTCTGTGAAGATAGACATCATACACCTCTGGAAAGTCGCAGGAGCATTACAAAGTCCAAACGGCATTCTGCGGTATGCAAAAGTACCATAAGGACATGTAAACGTGGTCTTTTCCTGATCATCCGGATGGATGGGGATCTGGAAGAACCCTGAATAGCCATCAAGGAAGCAGTAGTAGGGATGATTCGCCAATCTCTCCAGCATTTGATCAATGAAAGGCAGAGGAAAGTGATCCTTTCTAGTTGCGGCATTCAGCTTCCGGTAGTCTATGCACATCATGTGACCAGTCACAGTCCTTGTGGGAATCAGCTCGTTTTTTCTCATTCTTCACCACTATGACTCCTCCTTTCTTAGGGACCACGTGTACAGGGCTGACCCAAGCACTATCTGAGATGAGATAGATAATCCCTGCATCCAACAACTTCATGATCTCTTTCTTGACAACTTCCTTCAGATTTGGATTTAGCCTCCTTTGGTGTTCAATTGATGACTTGGTCTCATCCCCAAGGTGAATCCGATGCATGCATAAATCTGGTGAGATACCTGAAATGTCATCAAGAGAATAGCCAAGAGCTTTGCGATATTTGCGCAGCTTGCTTAGCAGTAAGGTGAGCTCTGCGTTGTTCAAGGAAGCATTTACTATAACAGGATAGGTCGAATTAGGACCAAGAAATGCGTACCTTAGCCCGGCAGGGAGCTGTTTGAGCTCAACTTTATGTGCTTTGACACAGGTCTTCCTGTGCGATAAGTTGCATCAGTTGCTCACTGGCGTCGAGCATCTTAGTGTAGCCAGCAGCAGCGTCGTCGTCGAGATCTTCAATATCCTATCTAGAAGTGGTCAGAGCTCGCTCCAAAGGGTCTGTAGGATGGTCCTCTTTGAAGATTTCTTCAGCAAAGTTGGTGAGTGAATCAACATAGAAGGTTTGTTCATAAATTGTGGGTCTCTTCATCAGCTTCTCCATGTCGAAATTCATCACCAGATCACCAATGTTCAGCGCAATCCTTCCCTTCCTCACGTCAATGATGGCTCCAGCTGTAGCCAAGAATGGTCTACCAAGTATGAGGGGGTCTTTGAGTTCCTCATCATAGGCTAATACCACAAAGTCTGTGGGTATTAGGCAATCTCCAACTCTGATAGGAACATCTTCTAAAACACCTTCAGGGATCCTGATAGATCGGTCAGCAAGGACTAAAGAGATTCTGGTGGCCTTGAAGTCCGTCATGTCCATTCTGAGAGCAACCGAAAGAGGCATCAAGTTGACGCTTGAGCCTAAATCGCATAGAGATCTCCCAAACTTGTCTGAGAAAATGGAGCAATCAATAACAAAGCTCCCTGGATCGGGGAGCTTTTCTGGTAGCCTGTTCTGAATGACAGCACTGACTTGCTCTGATATCATCATTACTCCTTCCTCCATGTCAATGTTGTTGGTCATCATCCACTTCAGGTATCTTTTTATCATTGGAGTAGTTCTAATGGCATCCATCAAGGGGATTTCTACCACTAGTCTATCCATGATAACCTTGCATCTAGCTTCCAACAGTTCCTTCTTAGACTTCATTGTGATCAGTGGGAAAGGGATCTTCGGCTTGTAAACTTTTTCTTCAGCAACAGTTTTGGTTTTAGCTCGATCTGGTTCAGTCCGTGGTGGGTGTCGATCGATACCCTCCTGGTGTCGATCGACACTGGTCTCTGGAGTCGAATCCTTCGCGTCGCGTTTTTCTGATTTGTCGTTCATCTCCTCAGGTGTCGATCGACACAGGTGGTGTCGATCGACACTCTGCTCCGCAGCATCTTCTGTGTCTTCAAGCTCCTCGAATTCTGCAGTGATGAGCCCTCTTTTCTGCACGGTTTGAAGGGTCTTGCCACTCCTCAGCTCAATGGCATTCACGTGGCGTTTGGGATTGGTATACGTCTTCCCTAGAAGGAATCCCTCTTGCCTGTTAACAATTTCTGCGGTTTGAGCAACCTGAATATCCAGATTCTTCATGTGAGAATGTATGTTGGTAATCTTCCCATTCAGGTCCTCATACAGTGCATCAATCTTGCCATTGAAGCTCACTGTCATCTTCTGCTGTCCTTCCAATATCTGCTCAAGCATGGCCTCCATTTTGTTGTCTTGCGGAGGTGGCTTCTGGTATGAAGAATTTCCATAGCTCCTAGTGTAGTTGCTGCTCTGAAATGGGGGTTTCGGCGTGTAACCAGAAGAGTTTTGATTTCCTGTGAAGGAACTCTTCTGATAATTCCCAGTGAAGTTCCTGTTTCCCTGCTGGTTCCCATAGCGCTGGCCCTGAAATCCTCCTCCGTTGATGTAATTCACGTCTTCTTCTTCACAGTCTGGCTCTGGTTCGAATGACTCCACCTCATTGGCAAAATGGACTTGCTTCTTCCCTACCAAGAGATTTTGTACGTTGTCCAGCTTCCTATTGACTTCAGCGATTTGGTTTCCTCCAGCTTGTCCTGCGCTTTGTCTTCTCTCGAAGTCGGCATTCTTGGTGCTGTTACTAGAAGCCAAATTTTCAATAAGCTCTATCGCAGCTTCCGGAATCCTTGTGTTGAAGTTGCCATTGCTTGCAGCGTCCAAGGCCATCTGGTACCTCCAATCAATCCCTCGGTAAAAGATACCGATAAGCTGTGGTTTGCTAAAACCGTGATGTGGGCAGTCCCTCTGGTAGGCCTTGAATCGCACCCATGAAGCCTTGAATGCTTCAGCAGGTCCTTGGGAGAATGTAGTGATCTTCATCCGCAGCTCCTCGGATCTTGCATCATCAAAGAAATTGCATAAGAATGCATTCTTTGTTTCTTCCCAAGTGTTTAAGGATCCTGGATCAAGCTGCTTCAGCTAGTAAGACGCATCGCCTGCAAGCGAGTAAGGAAAGAGCTTGCAAAAAATGTAGTCGTAGGTCACTCCATTGGCCTTGATGCTTGATGCGAGGTCCTCGAATCTTTCAATATGGTCCATAGGGTGCTCACTGGGAAGACCATGAAAGAGATGCTGAGCCACTAAAGTGTAATAAGCGGGCTTCAGCTCAAAGTCATTCCTCTGGAATGCAGGAGGACGGATCGCAGCTCTATTGGCATAGAACTGGTTTGGGCGGTTGTACTCGCCTAGTGTTCTTCCACGTCCAGCTTCTGCAACTTTGACGATGATGGTGCCAGCCTCATCAAGTCTCTGTCCTTGGGCGTTCCCCTGCAGGTCAACAAAGTCGCCAGCCTCGTTGCGTATCATGATTACAGGTTCAGCAATCTCTGTATGCGCAAGGTGTCGATCGATACTAGGTGTGTCGATCGATACTGGTTGAGAATGGTGTCGATCGACGCCTGGTGTGTCGATCGACGCTCGTACAGACTTGCGGTTCGTACGTTTGAGACGGTTGATTTCCTGGTTCAAAGAGACTAGTTCTTCTTCCTTGTTGCTCCTGGTACTGGGTATGCACCTGAAACAAAAGATAGAAAACTAAATCAGTAACAAAAATAAAACAAAAAACTAAACAGAATCCTAATACTAGATCCCGTTAGGTAGCTATTAGCTTCCCCGGCAACGGCGCCAAAAACTTGATAGGGGTCTAGTTTTACCCAAATAATCAACTACTGCAAGTGCACAGCAATGCAGTTGAAGTATAAGGGGTATCGAATCCTCAGGGAAGTTAAAGCTACACTTATGGTTTCTAGGTTTAGATTATGCTAGGTCGAATAATGAAATTGAAAACTAAGCAATTAAAGCAAGTAAATAAATCGGATTTAGATGGATTAAAGTTCAGGAGACGAGGCGCTAGGCAAGGATAATTATCAGGTTTGAATTCAAGAATGCAGAATCTAAGTTTATTAGGGATTTATTAAGAACCGTCTAGAACTCGAAACTCTAAGGTAAAACCAATCAACTCTCGTTGCAGAAGTTATCTATGCCTAAATCCCTAAATTCCAAATCTCTTTGCGAATTTAAACAATCAAGGCAAGCAATAAGAACATGTTCGATTTGTTCACAAATTACCTAAACCAAATCACTTTGCGAATAGATAATTTGCTCACCTAAGATTAGTTCAAGTTATTAATAATGCTCTCGCATCTATTAAACAACCTAAGGTTTGATTTCTAAGTGATCAATTCAAAGAATCAAGTTAAGCACAAATCTAGGTGAAGATCCAATTGATTTACCTAATAATTATAGTGATTCTACAAACTCTTCATCAAACCCTAAATCACCCTAACCTAACTGGCAAACTACTCAGACATAATAATGCAAAAACAAAACATGGCTGAATAATATTGCATAAAAGAATAGAGAATGATACAGGGGTTCGAAATCTGGCTCAGATGAGTTAGAATTGTCTCCCCAAAAGCTCAGGATCAATCTCTCTCTAAGTCTCAAAAACAGAAAATAATGATAAGGTAATTGGCTAAACAATGTCTGAAAACTATTTATAGAAGGGGATTTTTCGTCCAGGGGTAAACTTGTAATTCTTCAAACTTGCTCTTCTTTCCTTTTTTCTGATTGGAAACCGTCAAGCTTCGCCGTCTATCCTTGGTGTCGATCGACACTGATGGTGTCGATCGACACTCAGGTCGTAAATCCAACCTCTTCACTTCATCACTTCGGTCTCCAAAGTGCTACAAAATGTTCCAGATTCTCCCATTTAGCTCCAAATGCTCTCCATCCTGTAAAGACTCTAAAAAGACTCCAAAACTAGCAAAAGACTCTATAAAAACACTTATATCATGGCTTAAAAACGGGTAAAAACCCATGATATATCACTCATCAAGCAACTCCCGCGACTCGTCAATAACCCCCAACTCGGCAAGCTCCACATACCGTTCCGAGACACCACAACACCAAGACACTTCTCTCGCCAACCGAAGCAACTCGTAAGATGTTGAAGTTTCCTCCGGCCAAATCACGTCGCAAGCTTTTCTATCAAGAGACGTCCATGTATGCACGAACAAAAAAAATAAAGGAGAAAAGAGGGACGAACAAAAATATAAAAAATGAAGACAAGGAAGATAAAAAAAAATACCTACGTTGCTAATGGAGAAAGATAGAAAGCATAGACGAATGAAGGGAAGAGAGCACGAGAATTATAAGAAGTGAAAGTTGATGGAGAAAGACATATAACATGGACGAATGAAGGGAAGAGAGGAAGAGAATTATAAAAAATGAAAGATGGTGGAGAAAGAAAGAGAATTATAAAAAATGAAAGATGGTGGAGAAAGACAGAGAACGTGGATGAATGGAGAATTATAAAAATTGAAAGATGGTGGAGAAAGACAGAGAACGTGAATGAATGAAGGGAAAAGGGGAAGAGATGAATAAAAAAAAAAGGGGACACTCACCTACTTTGCATTTCCGAAATGGAGGAGGAGAAGAGAAAGTATGAAAAAAAAAAATAACAAGAGGAAAAGATTTTTAAAAAAATATATATATATATCAAGAGGATCACTTGCATTGATATAAAATATCTCGAGACTCCGCGTAACAGCCCAGGATTCGTCAATGGAGCGAAACTCCGATTTATGTCGGACCAACAAATTCGAAGAATCCGTCAAAATTCATATAAACATCTACATTTTAACGGACTGGGGGGGGACTTACTGTTGGTACTGGGCTTGAAGCCCATAACTTTGGCCCGGCCCAAATCGTTATTTCCGTCAAAAGTCCGAAAACGAGATCCGTGGGGCCCATTCCCGTCAAAAACCGCAAACTACATTTTCCTATAAATACCGCACTAGGATGAGGAAATGAGGATCCTGAAATTTCCAGAGAGCACCCCCCTTAAATTCTCGATTTCTATGCAAATCGTACGTCCGACGACTCTTACGATATTTTTCGTATCGTATCTACGTTATTTCCCTTTTGAATTTACGATTTAAGTCTTTTCGACGATTTTCTTTGTAATCGTCGATTTCGATAATCGGCAACTAGAGAATACTCATTTCGAGGACTCGTCATTTTTAACTTAGAGAATTTCTTCTCTTTCGATTGTATTTTACGATTAAGTCTTTTCGACGATTTCCTTTGTAATCGTTGATTTCGATAATTCGTATAAAAAAGTTCTCGAACCCAACTTTTCACATATTTACGAATAACCGAATTTCGGTATCAACAACATTGAAGATCTTGTGGAAGGGTGCCGTGGTCGATTTTGCTTCGTGGTTGTTGCTAATGAAGAAGAAGTTTTTGTCTTGTTGCCATCGTGGAAAAAACATGAAGGTAATTGGGCCTAAAAGTGAATACTTGTGAAAAATGGGCCTAAAATGTTTTTTTATAGTGGGCTTCCTCTTGGCTTGTTTAATTTAAATGAGTTTCTGATACAAGTTTATAAAACCAAAAATCAGCAACGGAAATGTGTTGTGGAGAGAGAAGCAAACTTGCTATTTGGTTCAAGTGCAGGTCGGCAAAGGTAGTTGAGTTTGATGTGAGGTTTGGTTTTAATTTCAGAAAGGAAAGGGTTAAAAGTCCATCTTATTTCCGCTGCAATCACAAGGAATGCCTTATGATTCTAATCTGGTTGATATTAGATGGCGTATTATCTGCTTAAGGTTTTGGGTTTCAAGTAGAGAAAAGTTATTGATGATGATGTGTTGTTACACGGAAAATCGGCTGGTAAATCAAGGTTGCATCTGAAGATGCTAGTGAAACATGATAATGAGGAAGCTGTGTGCAAGGATTCATGTGGTGTGACTGATGTTGGAGATTCAAGATAAGATTGCATAAGCCAAAGATTCATAGATCTTCAACTGAGTTGCATGTTTCTATGTATTTTTCTGAAAGAAGAATTTTAAGTTCAGAAGAATATAAGTGTAACAACCCTAACCCTCCCTTTTTCCACCTCTCACCTCCACTAATATTTCCACTCACCATTAAACCCCACCATTAACCTTCCATTCTCACCTACTTAACAACTCAATTCCCACATTCTCCTCTCCTTTTTCCCTATATAAACCCCTTCATACCATCATCATTTCTCACACCAAAACTTCTTCTCTTCTTAATCAACACCAAAACGTGTTCTTCTCTTTAGAGCTTTGTGCTCTTCGAACCTTACAAGTCTGAGGCCACTACAGATTCTACACGTCGAGACAAAGCCGTAGACACCAAAATCATTCTATTCCGACACCGTACGAGCCCTCACGCGCCGTTTGATGTTCGATGAGCGTGACTCACGCGCCGCCGTCCTTGGCTGGAACGGCCGCCAGAGCCGCCGCCCGTCGTCGCCGGAGCCACAGCCGGACCACCGTCCGTCACCGCCGGAGCCACCGCCGCCGGACCACCGCCTTCCGCCACCGTTGACCGGAGTTGACCACCGTTGATCGGCGTTGACCAAACCGATCAATTGACCCGCGTTGACCGTTGACCGAACCGTTGACCATTGTCTTTGAGCGGATTGACCCGTTATCCATTTTTTGTCGTTCGAAAGCCGTTTCCATTCGATTTTCCGTGCTGATCTTAGATTTTACATCCGTTTAAGCATCCGGAATTCAGAACCGTAGTTATCCGGATTTTTGCTAAGGTGAGGACTGGTTGTGATTGATCTATCGTATATTCGTACTCGTTTTAGTATGAGTAGTCTTTTGTTAATGCGCGCATACCTCCGCTGTATCTATATGAATACACGTATTTGATTGTTGTCTAAACCGGATTAGTAAACACATTAATAATAGTATAATATTAATTGTTGTATTGCTGTTCTTGTTGATTGATGGACTTAGTAAAATAGATTGTTAAACGGAAAATGGTTGAATGAATTATGAATAGTGTTTGCGGGTGTTTGTATTGTGTGGGGAAAATCAATTGTGCGGGTGGGATTAGTTGTAAGCTATTGAGGCGGTTTTGCCTGTGTGACGACATAGTAATGGATGTTCGATTCTCTTACTATGTCTGTGTGTTGGATATGGTTTGGCGTGTCGTGCACCATAGTTCCATCGTCTGTGGCTTGACGAGCCAAGCGTCCTGGGGACGGACAGCGTGTGTGCCGCTATATGCCACGGGTGTACGCTGGTAAAGGGTGTGGAGGCACCGGTTAGGTCTAGGATGTCATTTCTTGATCTATGAGTGTCTTCGGACGTGATTGATGTGTGTATTAGCTTAGAACTTTCATCAGGGATGATTATGCATGTGCGAGATGTATATCGTGAGTCCCTAGGATCTGCACTCACTGAGCTTTGGTCGAAATGCTCATCCCTCTCTTTTTCAGGTGATCGCGCTGGTTTACAGAAGTAGTCTTTCAGCTTGCTGATGGTTTTGGGAAGACACGGGTTTTTATTTTAATAATCGTTATTTATTTTAAGAACGTTGTTATTTCAATTCGGATTTCAAGTTTAAGTTAAAAGTGGTATTTGTAAGATAATTTGATACGATTTGGAAATGTGGATTTTATCGATGTAGTAATAAATGGAGTGTTTTGTAATAATTCGAGTAACTTGCGTTATAAGTTAGGGTTCGTGGCACGCCGTTCTCTGTAGAGGAGGAGACGGGTGTTACAATAAGGTTCAGGTGAAGTTGTACAATGTCTCAGACGTCTCAGGTTAAGAAAGGTTTTGATTAAGATTTTTATCTGTTTTTTGGAAATAACATTGAAGAAAGGCAACTGTTGTTGAATAGAATTCATGCTGTGTAAAAGTGTGGAGGAGACAAATCTGTCAGACTAACTTCAGAGCAACGATTGGACGTTCCAAAGTGTTCTGATCAGACATAAAATTGGTGGAGAGCTTCGTGGCATTGTTGTCTACAGAATCAATGGTGGGATTAAGATTTCAACGGTTATTTCAAGACTTATTCATGCATTTTTGAGACATATCTGCACAGAATATATAGTGATCAGTCTAACGAGAAGATATGTTTAGATGGTCAACCAAACTCGATTTGATCTGAGTATTTGCAGAAATATTCTGGAGATATGGGGCTATGTTCTGACCAAAGAATAGCTCACTTGGAGATTGGGAAAAAGGTGGGCATTTTTGCTGAAATAGCAGTAGTATTTGGTGGTCAAGGTTCGTGTGGAACATTAGATTTGGTTACTGATGGTGTAAGAATCCATTCAAATGAGGTGTCATGCGTACTAGAAGCATGTTTAAGAAGCTGAAAGTGTTATCATATTCTCGAAATGTGATAAGTGTAGATATGTGAACTGAAGAGCAGGCTGAAATTTATCATGGTAGGATGCAAGCCTGATTAAATTCAGAAATGATGGTGGTTTGGAACATTATCAAGCAATGTCAGTTGCAGGGTAATTGATACAAACACAGATACTAGCCTCAACCCCACTGCCATTGTTCCTGTCATGAAGCAAGCACCAAGGACACGTTCTGGAACTAGAGACTTGGCCGAGAGCTTCAATGAAGCCGTGGAAACACTTCTCACCAACAAAGAACTTCAAGACATCACGTCCCAGCTCCATCAACTAAGTATATCCAGAGAAGCAGCCATAGCAAACGCAGAGCTTGAGGATCACGGTCTCATTCACATTGAAGATCCAAGCTACAAGCCTCAAGAGGACGCCATACTCATCAGCAACGGTCCAAGCATCAAGACTATAGGTTATATCAAAGAGTGGCGATAATACAAGAGAAGAAAGGAGTTTCCTTATTCACCATTGAGCGACTCAATGACTAAACCAAACGCAGCATTTGAAATAAACCAAGGTAAGTTTTTAATTACATTTCCATATGGTTATTTGGACTAATAAAACTTTGGTTTATGTCTTTCTTATATCATTTAGTCGTTTTTATTTCATTAAGTAGAGTAAGGCATATGTTAGCCAATTCATTTACATTTTTATTCTTAGAGTAAGGCATATGTTTAGCCGATTATTTCTTTAGTATAGTTCTTATGTAATCTGCTTCAAGTCCCCTAGAAGGGCATAGCTGTTTGAACTCTTATAAAGTCCCCTCTCACAGCCTTGTATCATTTACCCTAGATCAATAAAGAACCGAACTTCTTGCAAAAGAAAACTCTAGCCGTCGGCTAAACCCTCTCATTCTCTCTTATGCGATTCAATAGAGCTTGTGAGTTTGTCTTATCAAAGTTAATCCATAAAATTTGTGGCGACCCTCGATCCATCCTTGTTACTTTACCGTGAATCCATCCTTTGATCTAAACAGAAAGCGTTGAACAACCAACTGCTTAGATCCCACACTCGTTCCACTTCATTCCATAACCCCTCCATCGATTTTAGCTGATAGAGTTGAACAACCAGTGGCTCAATCCCATCCTCCATACGAGATCCTCACCCTTGGATCTTGTGTCATCTGGTATCAGAGCCGAAAGGCTTCTACATCAGGTGTATCCTATCCTTTTTACATCTGTTTCATTTGCTTTCTTTGTTTCCGCATCCATAGTTTGTTTCTGCGTTTCATTGTTCTTAGTTTCTGCATCTTGTTTATCATCTTTCAAAAAAAAAAAATATAAGAACCTTGAATCTGATTGCTTGCATATCATTCTGCTTAGTTCCGCATCTCATCTTTCAAAAAAAAAATATAAGAACTTTGAATCTATTTTGCTTGCCGAGTTTTACTTGATCTGTTTTGTTTCCATCACTTACCGTCGTGCATCCTGTTCATCTGGTGTTCATCGTTTATTCTGAATTTGATTCATCTTAAGTCAGAAAAAGCCAAAAAGATTTGTTAGCATTAAGTTGATTTCCGGTTTTTGTTTCTCATAGTTTGCATATTTCCTTATTTGCATATTTCCTTTGCTTTAGCCACACGTTCTTGCCTTATTTGCTTTGAACCGATCTTTTGAGCATTTAATCAAAACCGTGTTGCATATTTAACTTTGCGGACCGTGTTATTTGCATCATAAGCCGAGTTTGTTAGTTAAGGATTAGCTCCTTTCGGTTTGCTATTCTTTAAAAACTTTCTTTGCGAACTTTGATACTTGTGTTTAATCTTTCAGGAATAAGAATGGAGACCTTGAGCAGCAGCCGAATGCTATGGCGCAGCTACTAGATGCCATGAGAGGCATCAGTGAGAGGATGACCCTACTGGAACAAAGGGTTGCAGTTGCAGCTCCCCCACAAGCACCAGCACCTCCACCAGCACCAGCAGCACAGCCTGGCGCACGCAATGGTCCTAGGCACCGTGACCGAACCCCTCAACCTAGAGAGAGCGATTCAGACAGTGACATGCCAAGTCTGGAAGATGATGATCCCCCTCCAGCAAACCAAAACCGAGCAGCTATGAGGAACGAGAGGGAGAGAGACAGAGACAGAGGAAGAAACCGTGGAGGCAGAGACATAGAGGAGGATCAGCCTTGGCTTGGAGGCAAGGATCTCAAACTTAAAGCCCCCACATTCGCTGGAAGAGTCAATCCCGAAGCCTATATTGATTGGGAGAGACGCATGGAATACCTATTTGAGTATTACCATTACTCAAATGCAAGGCAGATCTCCCTTGCAGCAGCTCAGCTTACCGAGAATGCACTGTCTTGGTGGGACAGAGAAGTATCCGAGAGGAGAAGACACCAACATGGGCAGATTAACACTTGGGAAGAGATGAGATATCAAATGAGGAAGAGATACATCCCAAGCTACTATCACCGAGAGCTACAGAAGCGATTCAGAAAGCTTACTCAAGGGACTAAGTCTGTGGAGGAATACTTTGAAGAACCGTTTAGAGACTGGAGATTCGGAGGAGACACTTATGGCTCAGTTCTTAGATGGACTTCATGACCGAATCACTAGAAAGGTGGAGAGACAGACCTACAGAGACCTAGATGAGCTTCTACACTTAGCTATTCAAGCCGAACAACACATCAAGAGGAAAGCAGCCTCTACAACACGCATGAAACCAGC
>JAHZTW010000003.1:49847063-49865664 GCA_020283515.1 Alliaria petiolata
TTTACCCTAGATCAATAAAGAACCGAACTTCTTGCAAAAGAAACCCTAGCCGTCGGCTAAACCCTCTCATTCTCTCTTGTGCGATTCAATAGAGCTTGTGAGTTTGTCTTATCAAAGTTAATCCATAAACTTTGTGGCGACCCTCGATCCATCCTTGTTACTTTACCGTGAATCCATCCTTTGATCTAATCAGAAAGCGTTGAACAACCATCTGCTTAGATCCCACACTCGTTCCACTTCATTCCATAACCCCTCCATCGATTGTAGCTGATAGAGTTGAACAACCAGCGGCTCAATCCCATCCTCCATACGAGATCCTCAACCCTGGATCTTGTGTCAGTAATGAACTCAATAATCTCTGAAATTCATTTCTATCCAAAGATGGTGTTTGTGGAAAGTTGTGAGGACCATAGTGTTTCAAAAAGATAAAAGTTTCAAAAGCAGAATCGAGCTGCAAGTGGATGTCTAATGGTGAGCCATAGGAAAGGTTTTTCTCAAATTGGGTGACAATGTTGATTGGCCATTAGACACTCCGATTTCAGTTGCAGGTTTATAAGATTGAGAACGAAGACGGTTTGAGCTAGGGAGAATGTTTGAACTCTCAAATGTGAAGCGCTCGTGTGTTCAAAGTTTTTCACTTAGTTGTGTACTCAAGCAGGGGGAGATTGATGAGGTGTTTTGATGTTGACATTTATTTGGATGTTTGAAGTAGTAGCTTCGTTTGAGGAGGGAATAATTGTTTCTAATTGATTTACTCATGGTCAGCTAATTGCATGTTCTGCAGTTCTTTATGTGTTACGTAACAGATTGCTTGAGTATCAAACTAAGCTAAAAAGAGGGAGAATGGAGATGTTAGATCATGTCAGCTAAGCGATGATGCATGTGAGATTGATGATTATATAGCTGGACCAGAAAATACATCAAACGATGTAACATGAAGCGTGAAGAGTGGTGTGGCTTAACAGTGTTTAACTAGACACAGAACGGGAGATTCATATGTTGTGTAAATCAAGCTGTCATAGTTGTGTAAATCAAAATGAAGAATAAGTTCTAGAGATATCTCATAAATTTGCAGATATACAATTGAGGGGGAGTTTGCATATAAACTCTTATCACTCCCCCATATAAACTAAATCATACTCATATTTTACAAATATTCATGATATATTAACATTAAATAAGGTTTATAACGGACTATTTTATCAAAATCATATATCGTGTATTAGGTTATAATTAGTTGGTTCAATTTGATGATATAATCTTTACATATACATTATTGAGTAACCATAAAATTCATAGCATAAACGAAAAATAGAGTTTTTTTTTTTTTTTTTTTTTTTTTTTTTGAAACTGTACGAAAAATAGAGTTTAGTTTAGTAAAAGTAATGATAACAATTTTGTTGGATATTAAAATGTCTGATTGGACCAAACAATCTCGATTTCTAGACTTCTATCAGAACCATCTTTCTTGTTTTCGTCACTTAGTCTGAAACTTCCACTGTAACTCCCTTCCGTCAACACTTTGTCGATTGGTATCCTCACTTTACCCAGATTTTTCTGTAGATTTTAAAGAATAGAACGTAATTAATGAAAGATTTAAACCACACGTTTTAAAAAAAAAATTAGAGATTATCTTCATACATTGCGGAAAATGTTGTTGGATTTGCAGACGATTTCAAGAAACTGTCCTCTTGGAGGAACAGCAAAGTCCCATGTGAATGATTCCTTCCAAACCGGTGAGTTTGTGCGTTTCACAACCTGAACCGAAAGACGTGGAAATGTTTCCGATTCAATATATTTAAAATAGAATCGAACAAAACCGAATCAAACCGCATCAAAACGAATTGAACCGAATCGAACCGTCTTGAAATGAATTAAACTGAATTAAACTGAATTAAATTGACTTCGACCGAGTTAAACCTAATTTAACCGTGTTCAACCAGAATTAAACTGAATTAAATTGAATTGGACCAATTTAACCGAATTGAACCGGGTTCAACCGAGTTAAACCGAATTAAACTGAATTAAACCGAATGTACCTTGGTTTTCTTGGTGGGGCAATTATCGATAATTAAGCTACAAAACGCGTTTGTGTTACCCGTAGAGCGTTTCAGATTATCTCCGCGTTTGATCGCCACCGTCAAACTTCCCGGCAAGCAATTCAAGAGGCTGTTTCCTCTCTCATGGAAGCTTCTCTCCGGAGTTTTCGATTTCATCATCAACTGAAGCATCGGTATCGCCTCCGCCGCCAAAACCGCCTGAGACCTCGCCGTCTCCGTCGGCATTGTTATCCACGACTGTCGTAGCGTGTAGATCGTGTCCAACGCCGAATCTCTCGCTTCTTTGTCGCCGGATTTCAAAGCTCCGATTAGATGAGGGATACAAGCGGTCGCCGCCTCCGATGAACGGAGTTTAGGAAACGTCGTGAGAATCGCGTTGAGCGTTCTCACCACCTCCACGTTTATCGTCGCCGTCGCCCAAAACTCTCTCTCCATCGCAGCTGCAATCGACGGTGAGTTGATCGGATTCTTAAACGAAAACGGAAATATCGATTTGAAATCTTACCGGTTAGAGATTTGATGATTTCACAAGAGACATACTCTTGAAGTGTATGATTAGAGAAGAGAGATTTGATCATCAGAGCTGCTTGAGTTGAAACTTGTGAATTACAAGATCTAAGCATCTCTTGAACCAAACACACACCACCAGATTCCGCCATAGCTTTTCTGCTTGTTCTACTGTGCGTTGCAAAGTTCCCTAACGCACACATCACAACCATTTGCATCTCATCGCTTGGCTCTTCCTCGATCAAGCTGATCAGCGCGCGGCAGGCTAACGCCGAATCCGCGGCTTTCGCGAGTCCTTCGTGTTGAGAGATCCCCCCGAGAGCCATTGCCACGAGAAGCTTTGCTGATTCTGATCTTGTCTCTGTGTCTAGTATGTAATCTGACAATGGAGTTATCACGAATTTGCAGATTTTCGTCTCTCGAACCTTTGGATTTCGGAGTATGAGTTCGAGTAATCTTGCCGAGAGTTCTTCGCAGTGGTGTGATCTTAGCAGGTCGAGTAATGCGTCGAGTGCACCTGCTTCAGCCATTTCAAGAACACTCGACGAGTCTTGCTTCTCGCGGATGATCAATGCGTCGATGGCTAAGATCACCGTGCTCTCTGCTGTTGAGAACAACATTTTCGCAAGAACTGGTATAGTTACTGTAAAGTAATACTGTTCTTGGTCGAATCTGAGAATGTTGCATAGAATGAAAGCTGCTGATTCCCATAGAAATACAGGAAGTTGAGGATCTTCGTCGATAATAACCTTGGAGAGCTCTTGGATTCCTTCGGCGTCCGCTACCTCCTTCGTCCACGTAACCGAGGATTTCTCTAGACCCGTCAGCGCGATTTCTTGCAAGTTTCTTATTCTGATCCCCGCGAGTTTCACAAGAGGAGCGATGAGATCCTTGGTCGTGATCTCGTCTTGGAAACGCTGTGTTTCGAATAGAGAGGTAAGAAGCTCTGCCGTTGCGTGTTGAACCGCTATAGATTCGGATTCGAGCAATGGTATCAAAGGCGTAATGATCGCTGAAGACGCGGTTTTTAATGATTCAAGAACCATTGGCTTCTCCAAGATGTTTGCTATCGCTTGTAAACCACCGAGCTGGCCTTGAAAATCCAAGTCTTGTCTAAGTAAAACCAAGAGAAGCGGTTGTACCATTTTTACCGCTTCTTGGCTTCTAGCTATAGCACCAACGTTGGTCAAAACTCGGAAAATCTCTGCGATTACAGAACACAAAGAGCTTGGAGGATATGTGGAGAGTTGACCAAGGCATTGCTCGATTAACCCCATTTTAATCAGATCCATTTTACGCTGAGTCTTGTCTTTAGCCATTTTCACAAGACAAGAAATCGCAGCCTCGCTGATCAGATAGTTTCCGGAAGCCGAAAACCCGAAGAAGAGATTAACACAATCATGTTCTTCTGCTACTTCAGTGTATCTTTTGCTATCCAAGAGTCTGTCAAATGCAACCATCCCAGCTTCTACAGCAGTGCTTGTTCCTGACCGGATAAGTGATATAAGAGGTACAATGAAATCTCCAGCCGACGAGATTTCTCTCAAACCTTCGTTAGTAAACATAAAGGAGCATATCCTCGCAGCACTTGTATTAGATTCAAGCGATGAACTGTCAGAAGATAAAATCTTGTAGATGTTCTCCAATGGGTTTCCTTCAAGACTACTAAGAATATCTAACCTTGGGCATTTTCCAATAGTTAGCTTCACTAAAAAAGTTAGAGCAACATCTCTTTCACTCTCCAGTGTAGTACTCAACATATCAATGAGAGGAGAAAACGCTTTCCATGCTGATTCAGAGTCTCTTATGTGCTCAGAGCTAAAAAGTTCACGGAGAGCTCTTGCAGCGCTATAACGGGTACTTCTAAAAGAATTATGAAGAATCCCTATGAGCTGCTTCATGGAGCTTAAAGCTGCTTTGAGCCGTGTGATTTCCGGGCTGCGAAAGAGTGATCCTAACAGTTCAGAAACGGCGAGCTCAGTAGAATCTTGAGGACTTGAAGAAAGGTACTTCGCTAAAACATGTAGAGCTCCAGCTTCGACGATAAGTAATTTACTTGAATCTCCCCACTCTGCAACACGGCTCAGAAGCCGAACAGCTACATGAAAGGCTCCACGTTTATTTACATTTGGCTTCAAGAGATTCACAAGTAAAGGAATACATGAACCATGTCTTAATCTTTCATCTTCGAATAATGCCTCTAAAATAGCCTCACAAGGGTTTTGTAACAGAGATAACTCTTCTGCTAAGGCACCAAGATTCCTTGTGTCTGATTCTGCATTCTCAACAGCGTTTATCAGCGTTTCTACGATATCCGAATTTATTATATCTTCAATGATTTTATCATTCTTATGACGAAGTAATGCTGCCAACGCTTGTGCAGTAAAATATCCATCGATTATCTGATCAGAGTGCATGAAAAGAGCTAGTGTTGGCACAAGATTTGCTGATATTGGAGATGAGACAACGCTTGGTTCCTGAGACATAACAGCTAGGAATGATATCGTAATCCATTGTTCTTCGGAATCAGATAAATTCTCCTGCAAAAATTCAAGATCATTACTCAGCTATACCAACTCTTGCAGGATTTAGAAGAAAAAACATACAGAAAGCAAGCTAGTAAGTATACTCATCTACCTTTGTGTTGGACTTGTATCTTTGAAGCTTCTCTGCAATAATTTCAAGTCCATTGGCTTTCATGACGGCAAGTCTGTTCTTGGAATGAGAAGAACAAAAGATGGAGAGTAACCACATGGAGACAGTGCTTCCCATGATTGTAACTGAATCAACTATTTCAGAGTCATCGATCTTTAAGCACAAATTGCTTCTGATGAAAGAACTTGGTCTTTGAATATCAACTCTATAAGAAAAACATATAGAGTTCTGCTTTGACATATCAAGAAGAATGCACACTAAACTTTTAGAATACCCTGATAGTAAAATTGCTTCAACGAAAAATTTCTTATCGTTCTTTGCTGCGCACACAAGTAACATAGCTCCTCCGACTTTTATTTCAGGAATCGATGAGTTGATTGTCCTATTAGCCAACGAAGAAACTGATTTCGATCGTGTGACCAAAAGCTCACCTAAGAAGACACACTGTGTCTTGCAAAAGCGAGATAAAATCTCTATTGCTTTATCTTGCACCGAAGGATGACCTTCAACTAAACAGCGGACGAGAGAGTCTAAACTCGAGGGAGCTTCAGTGAATGCAGAAAAAGGGTTATGGGACAAGTTTGAACCATATTTAGCTTTGGCTAGCAAAGAGAGTACTTCTAAAACGTCGATAAAAGCGTTGTTGTTCAGGTCAGTTGCGTTTAAGAGATCAATGAGATCAGGAAGACACTGATCATTTCCTTTGAACACATCATTAACCTTGAAATGCTTAAGTAACTGATGAAGAGCTTGTGAAGCATTACTCTTACCTTGCAGTGTTCCTTCTCTTAGTACTCTGGTCAAAGCGGAAACAACATCATCAGCTAATGCCTCGGCTGCGATATTCGGGTCTGAAAGAAGGTTTGCAAGAGTGGAAATAGGATTCTCTGCTGACTCTATCGGGTTTGTCTTTGCAGACTTTATCAATGGTTTGATAACTTCAGTTTCTCGACAGGATAACTTCTTTTGGCCGAGTTTTGGATTAGATAGAGAGCCTAGAGCGCGCGCTAATTGCGTTGCAACAGCGTGAGTGTTCCCGCTTAAAAGCTTTGTGCATGGATTATCATTCTCATCAAAACCAAGACCACAACAAAGGTCTTTTCTTGAACTGAATAGTTCAGCCAAGACAGAAGCTGCGTTCTCTTTCATCTTCTCGTTTGATGAAGCAAGTCTCTGAACAAGAGACCTTAATCCATTATTCGCTGCTGAACCTTTGGTAACAAATTCTTCAATCGAAGCCGATGCAAGAACATGGCCTAGAACTCTTATCAAATGAACCTTTGATTTAGGAGCATCTCCAAGAAACAAACCCTGCACTTGCTCGATAACACTTGGATCAGCTGTTTTTATCAGTTTCACAAGCGTATTCGCTGAGATCTCTTGAGATTTTGGTCCACCGTTCTTTAGAAGCCCCAAAAGCGCAGGAATAGCTCCTGCTTTCTCAACGCAGACACAAATTTCCTCGCTGTGACAACATAGGTTCCAGAGGACACGAACCGCATCCTCCTTTGCCTTATGAGACACACCAATCTCTAGTATCTGAAGAAATGGAGGAATCCCTCCTGCAGAAGTAACAGCCCATCTACTTTCTTCGACTTTATCAGTCAAGATAGCTAAGAACTCAACGGACAGTTCTTGATGTTGCTCGCTGAACAAACCAAGAAACGGTATGAGGATTTGTATCCCTTCTCTCTTCCCAATAGCTTCCCAAACATTCTCATATTTGCATAAATTTGACAAAAAAGTTATCATACGCTCACGTGGAGAGGCAGTGGCCAAGATTGTTAGCCCGACTAAAACCCTCTTAGCCTCCACATTGTTGAGTGATTTTGATAAATCAAAATTTCCATATAGACTTGCCATAGCCTCCAAGATACGTTCTTGGATCAGTTGAGTATCTCGAGGCTTCAATAGTTTCACTAGTACTCCTTCTGTTAGTGTTGGATCAAATGCTTCACCACAAGTTAGATAAAACTTCCTCAGAGCATAAGCAAGAGCTACGAGAATATCAGCGACAGGCTCAGCGAGGCGTGGAGACAATGATAGCCCTCCAAGGTACACAATCAAAGCAGACATTCCTCCGCATAAGTTAGCTAAAGCTTGTGTCCCATAACTTTGTAAAACAAGTTCGTTTTCTTCATCTACAGAATCTTTAGAAGAAGCAACAACTGCACTAATCAGAAGGTGGATCCCATCCAAATCTCTAGCCACATTCCTAGCTTCTTCTGAATTTGAAGTGATGGCTTCTAGAGCATTGACAACAATGGCACGCACGAAAACATTGTTTTCCTCACTTAGAAGATGAACCAGAACTTGAACAGCACCAGACTCTACTATATTTGGGATGCTGAAAGTGAAAATCCTAATGAGACGAGCTAATAGAGAGGCTGCGTTTGATTGAGATACAGGGTTACTAGACTGCAAAAGCTTTAAGATGATATCGACTCCGCCATCTTCAAGCGTCACTGTCCAAAAACCATCTCTATCGCCACAAAGATTTCTCAAAGCTCCAACCAAATATCCTTCAACTGTCTTATCTTGCTTCTTCTTCATCTTAAACTGATCCCAAAAACTCGGTACCACGCCTTCCGTGACAAATATCTTAGTACCAACATTATCATCATCCATTCCACACAAAGAAACTTCAAATATGGCCTCAGCCGCAGCTCTTCTTGCATCCACGGAGTCAGATTTCAAAAGTGACAGCAGCGGAGGGATGCATCCGCCTATCAATACTTTAGAACGAATGTTTTCGTCTTTGCATAGGACGGTCAAGATAGATGAAGAATTGAGTTTCGCCATAAGAGTTCCGTTCCTGAGAAGTGATATGAAGGAAGGCATAGCGTTCACGTTCCGTCCAATGATCTTTCTAGACTCTTTTTTTCCTTTGGCTAGACCTAGAAGCCGAGCAGTGCTGAGCTCTTTCTCTTGCGCCGATGATTTCTTGGCGTGAAGCTGCTCGATGAGACGTGTGATAGTCACCGCTGCTTTCTCCGGATCATCCATCTCCGGTGTTATTGTTTTATTGTTGTCCCTGCACTCAAAACCAGCAACCACTTAAGAGAGAGAGAGAGAGGATCAAAGTAGATGTATTGGAAACAGATCAATACCTCAGCCGAGGAGAGGACAGAATATCTTGCTGATTCGTTGAGGAGGGAGGCTTTGACATCTTCTCTTTTCTGTATACACGAAAGCTTCAAGAGATAAGATACTGAAGAAAATGTGAGTCCACTTTTATAAATGTTGCAGTAAAATTTACTGTTTTTTTGTTTTTCTGAACTCATTTTGTTTGTGATGCTTCAGAAAACATAAGCTTTTTAGCAAAATGGATTCGACAACAAATCAGACTAAATACATAAAATCTCTTGGTTTTGTATTGTCATTTGGATTAAGACATTTTTGTACAACAACTGTGTTGTGAACAATAATAATGATCTAGTGTAGATTGGTTGTGATGGTAGCTCTAAATGATGTAGACATAGAACTCAAGAAATCATGTGTTAGGTGATTTAGTTTTGTTTTGTTAACTGATAATGTTTTAGATGACCTTGCTTTTCCAAAACTGAACAAACAAAATGCAAAATTATTGAAAACCTGTATTTTGATAATATCCAATTTAAAACATTAAAACGTAATAATATGAATGTGATGTATAATAAAATTATATAGTTATTTTGTTTGTTTTAGGGTTTTCTTGTCTGGTTTTTCCAAATAAAAATTGTAAAAAGAAGAGATTTGAATCCTAGACAAATCCACATACACATTACCACCAATTCTGTCAAGAAGGTTTAAGGTTAATATAGTTCTTCCCAATCACACGTCTATGCATCGAATTGGTGATGTTAAAACTCGAACATTGTAACATGTATATTTTACATAAATTTAAAAACACATAAGAATTCTAAGATTTAATCTTATCTAAGAAACTCTAAAGAAAAGTTTTGAACAATTAATTTATAACGTACCTTCTATCCAAAATGTTTCACAACTCCCTCCTCCTAGGCGCAGCAAACGCCGCTCCTAATATTAAAATGTTGCAATTTTGCAGTTAGTATATGATGGTTTGGTTTGGATCCCGCTTTCTAATTAAAAGAAGAAAGAAAGGAAATATTGATTTTCAAATCAAATCGACATTGTCATGGTTTCTTATTGGGAAGAAAAAAATTTATTGATCTTACCTTCTCTAGAGAAGAATCAACTTCTCCGACAAACAAACAAATAAAGGAAAAATTTTTTTTTAAGGTTTGACAGAGAGGATTGACAAATCCTAAATCTCAAACGATAACTAATTTGCGCAACTTCCTGATTTTTCTCTTACTTTCACAATTGTTTTCTTCTATTTTTGTTTCCCTTTCTCGGATAATATATAACGCACACATAATTTAGTAACATCCAATACGATTTGTAAATAGATCATATTTTCATAGTAATAAAGTTTATTCACTTTAGAACATCCAAGAAAGTACGCAAAAATATAATATTCTCTTGAATGGAGGAAACGTCAACGGCTCAATTCTTTGACGTGATAAACGAGCTAATCCGCCATTCAATGTTGAACCTTACACTTACGATCTCTATCTAGCCATTCAATATGGAGCAACTAATCAAACAGAGAAAACTGTCATGGCTTAACCAACGTAGAGCACGCCAATTTTATGTCTGAAATATTCGAACCAACGGGTCATGATCATCATGTATAGAAGTGACTTTGATTCTCAAGGTGAGCAAGAAAATGACCTTGAAGGACGAAGAGATCACATATCTAGAGATTGGCGAGAGTCTTTGGTGACTAGGTGAGTTTTAAACTATAAGTCAATCCTGAAGAAATCGTTCAACTAGGGAACATCTCCCACAACCATTGTACCATCAAATATTAGTAAATTTTTTATGTATAGCCATGAATTAGCCACGAAAAATAACAAAAAGGTTCATATAACCACACAAAGAATTAGTTAAGAAGCTATACCCACGAAAAAAGCCACGAACAAAACTTTGTGGCCATAGTCAAGTCGTATAGACTTTAGAAACAAGAAAGTATAGAACAACTCTTCTTTATTGATTTAGAAACTCTCTCAAAACTAAATCTCTCTTTTGAGTCTTATAGAACATCTCTCTATAGGCTCTATATTTATAGAATTAAGCTACCACTTATTCCTTTTAGAAATAGAAAACTACTCTTTCCTTTTTCTAATGACAATAGAGATAGGAAACTACTCTTTCCTTTTTCTCTTAACAACAATAGAAGATTTCCTTTTCTATCTATTGAATTCTTATTTCCCTTTTTATTTTGGAATTATCCAACATTCTCCCCCTTAATTCCAACTTGAATTCCGGAAAGCTTGATCTCTTCTTGACCAACTTAGATTCTTCTATGGTTTCTCCCAACGATGCTGTTCTAGATGATAGACCTGATAACCTTCCTGCGAAATCATCAACCGTTTCGCTATCTTCCATCTTTAACATATCGAACTCCGCCATCAATGTCTGAAGTCTCGCCTCTCGTACACGATCCGCTCCAAGGTGTCGTGCTTTGATGCCCTCCCAGAGAGATTTTGATGTGGTTTGATCTCCTACTTGTAGGATTAGGCTTTCAGGAATAGATTGGAACAATAGTGCTGTCGCCACATCGTTCTTCTTTAGATCGAAAGATCCTGGTTCTATTGTTTCCCAAACTTCATGCACACGCAATAGAACCTTCATGCGCATCGCCCAAACTGTGTAGTTTGTCGATGTCAACATCGGACATTGGATCGATGTGGATCCAAAGTCTTTTGTTCTCGGCAGCGGAGCTATCGCGTCTCCCATACTTGGTTACGTGAATCTTCTCTTGCCGTGTTGATCGAGTCTTCTTCCCAAGGATCGGATCGAGTCTTCTTCCCAAGGCTCGGATCGAGTCTTCTTCCCAAGGCTCGGATCGAGTCTTCTTCCCAAGGCTCGAGTCGAGTCTTCCAACCTGAAGCTCTGATATTCAAGTCGTATAGACTTTAGAAACAAGAAAGTATAAAGAACTACTCTTCTTTATTGATTTAGAAACTCTCTCAAAACTAAATCTCTCTCTTGAGTCTTATAAAACATCTCTCCATAGACTATATATTTATAGAACTAAGCTACCACTTATTCCTTTTAGAAATAGGAAACTACTCTTTCCTTTTTCTAATGACAATAGAGATAGGAAACTACTCTTTCTTTTTCTCTTAACAACAATAGAAAATTTCCTTTTCTATCTATTGAATTCTTATTTCCCTTTTTATTTTGGAATTATCCAACACATAGTACTAATTTTTAACAAAACAATCGTCTTATCTGGTTTATCGAATACAATAACTAAGATCAGATTTTGTTCCTTTTCTCTTTGTAGTGATATGCTTTACTTCCATCTTGCTTTTGTCTCTGATCTTTCGCAATGCTTCATAATAGAATGATGTCACTGGAATCAGGCTTGAGGAAATAATATACTTCTTCTTATTTTCAAATATATAATTGATCATAATAAAAGAGCAAATATACTCAGAGTGGTATAAATCGAACTATACAATGACTAAACCAAGAGTAAACCAAACGAACTACACATTCTCCAATATTTGCCTCCTCTATTTGTTCTTGCATTGCATCAGAAGAACATGACGACTAATAATACGAATCTTGATTGACTCGATTGCTGACAGGTGAATTTTGCATCTCATATCCGTGAGTATTGTATACGAGTCCACAAGGATTGGTGGTCATCATGTTGTTCCATGGAGACATCTCTTGAAGCCCTGAATTTCGAAAGTAAATCAGGTTGTTCTGCATCTCCAATCTTGTGGAAGGCATTCCATCATAAGGATCTTGTTGTCGTTGAGTGATGCCGGCTTGTTGGTCAGCCAGATTAAAGATTCCATCCATGTTAACACACTCATCTTCCATGACTACAAGCGGGTTGTTTATGCTCCCTGGATCTTGACGTTGAGGAGGAAACCAAATCTGTGGATGTTGTTGTTCTTGAGTGGCCTCATCATCTTCTTTTAGCATACTTTCGAGCTCATCCGCATATCTCTTCATGTCTTTTTTTCCCAAGCCCTCTCCTTCAAACATATTGCTGTGGTGTAGTCCAAACTCAGAATCCAATTCCGCTCCCTCAACTCCGAAGTCGAGAGCGTTTGAGATCATACCGTTGTTGTTAATCTTCAACTCCACGAGCTCATCTTCCATGACTACAAGCGGGTTGTTTATGCTCCCTGGTTCTTGACGTTGAGGAGGAAGCGAAATCTGTTGTTGATGTTGTTGTTGAGTGGCCTTATCTTCTTCTAGCATACTTTCGAGCTCATCAGCATATCTCTTCATGTCTTGTTGTCCCAAGCCCACTCCTTCAAACATATTGCTGTTGTGTAGTCCAAACTCAGAATCCAATTCCGCTCCTTCAACTCCGGAGGCGAGAGCGTTTGAGATCATACCGTTGTTGTCGTCTCTGTTCTCTTGTTGTGGCTTCTCAACGATGATGTTATTGTCTCTGTTGTTTCTCTCTGGTAACTGGTCAGCGACGATCTTGTTGAGATTCTTGTTCTTGTCACGGAGATGACACAAGACTACTTCTTGGAACTGAGAATCGTTCTCACTCGCAAGCCAATACTCCGTCATACACCAACCAGTGGTATCTCCTTTTGTCTTTCCCTTGACTTTCTTGGTGTATGCGAGTTCTGTTTTGTATCCGATCACAACCTTCTTGTTACGGACGAGGATCTCCTTCTTTATGCTATTACTCGTCCAAGTCCCGCCGTTACTGCCTCCTCTTCCGGGAACCGTGCGGTTGGGTCTGTTCCCAGATTGACGTGTCCGAACAACAAAGTAGAACCAATTCTTCTCTTTGAACTGATCGTTATTGACGTGCGGAAGAAGCCACGGCTCTTCTTCGTAAAATTTGATGTCTGTGATGAAACAATCTTTGCCAGTATCGACTCTGTTCCGCAGATAATACCCCACCAACCTCTCGTTCGTCGGAGAGAACTTGAGGTCGCTTGGATAAGCCATAGTTAATCGTTCTGAATCAACTAGAAGATGCTCAGAGACAAAACCCTAGAAAGACGGTTTGAATCAAAGGAATTCGATCAAAATATACTCCAGAATCAAGCTACAGATGTCTCGTAAGAGGTCACATACCTTATATTAGCCACCAAAACTGTACGTAGAAAGCAAAACGAAAAAGAGTATGTCGCACTTCGACAAATGATCTTTATTTTGCATTGATGAATCGAGTAGGAAAATCCACACTAAATCTCGATTTATCTTTATTTTGCAGTAATGATTGGACTAGTGAAATCCACACTAAATCTAGTAATTAACCGACAAATGAAATAATCACAGTAAATCTCTTTTTATTTTTATTTTTCTTTCCTTATCTAAACCAAAATTTTATTGAGAAATTCCTTAAAATACCATCAAAACTAGTTTTTATTCCATAAATACCACACACGCTACAAATCTTCCATCCTAACATTTCAATTAATAAAAAGACTTTATTACCCTCATTTAAAATAAGAAACTTGTCCGACCATTTTTCTTTATATCGATTTTGCTTCATTGCCGCACTGTGTGAGATCCGATCTCCGATATGCATCAATTCCGATCAAATCTCCGTTCGTCATGCGGATCAAATCTCGTCATCAAGTCGGAGGAACAACATATATTTTGCCGCAGATGGATCTGATGCGGTCGGAGAAGATGACGCTTGTCCAGCATATCATCCCCGTCGAGTCCGCTCACCGTTCCGTCACTTATCTCGGCGAGCTCGGCCTCTTGCAGTTCCGCGACGTGAGTGTGTGAACTCAGATCCGCCTTCTTCTCTTTTACAAATCGATCGCGAATATGTTGCTTTTTCCGTCGCAATTCTCGGTTTAGATTATTAGAAATCAGTGGAAGATGGAGATTGTTGATCTCACAATGCAGGGGGACATTATATATCTTTGATCCGTTCTCGACTGATGCGTTACTTCCACCGCGACTGGACATGCTTAGTGATGATCTTTGAAAATGGTTGATGTTCTATGGAACTGGAATGAAATTTGTGGATTGATGTTTGGATTTAGCATTATCGAATCTCCATTGATGGTGGATATTGGATTTTTCTCCTCAAGCTTAATGAATTAGAACAGTTTAGGCGTTTTAAATTGGGATTATGAGTGAGATGTGGTAAATTCAAAGAGGCTGATACTCTCTATCTTCGTTTCCATAACACCTAAATGCCGATAAAAGTCCTTTTCAGCGGACATTTACTAATCAGGTATCAACTCAACTTTCTCTGTAGTTCTACTACATTCAAGCTCTGTTGTATTTTATTCAATGCAGATAGTTTTATACTTTTATGACGTGGTGGGAAAATTGGGCTTGAGATAGATGTACATATATAAATGCTCAGTACAAACTTTGTAGAAATATGATGATTCTCATTCGATTGATTTTCTCGTGAAGAATTTATCTCCATTTGAGAGATGAGAGTAGACCAGAGATTGCTCCTATTTTTAAGCAACAAGAACGTAATGAAACTAGAGAGAGCGAAGTTCTAGTGTCTTAAGAGTTAACGCATTGAGAAGTTTGGTTTCTTTCTTTTTGAGTGTGAAATTGAAATCCCCTAAGTCGTAAACTAGAAAGTTCTAAATGTGGCTAAAGTTAAGTGACTTCACAAATCTTCAATTTGATCAAAATGCAGCTCTCTGCAGATTTTACTGAAACGGTGAGAAAATTGTTGCAGGAGGGAGGCTCATGTAAAGACATAAGGGTGGCAAGCATGAAGCATCGATTTATTGTTTCAACAAAGAAAAGAAAGTTTTATCGATAGAGGGAGTTTGAAAGAATTCGGAGGATAGAAAGAAAAGGCTGCGTTACCATGCTAACTAACGAGAGCTTCTTCCGATGTATGACGGCCGTGGAACTGAAATGTTTTGGAATGCCTTCCTAAAATGTTTTGGAATGCATTCCTAAATAGTAGGAAAGTCTTACTTAAAAAAATGTATGTATCAAACGGTTTACAAATGCTTGCTAACCGTTTAGAAAATTCTATTTTACTAATTTTATTAATGTTTTAGAAAGATTTTCTAATGTTTTAAGAAGCGTTCATAAATATTTTGGATATTTTTCTAAATTTTTAGGAATGCGTTCATAAAAGTTTGGAAAGCTTTCCTGAAATTTTCTGAAATGTTTAAAGAGCTTTCGTTTTCTGTTTACTTGAATATTTAATAACTTTTTAAATATCTCATATCCAAGACATTAAAAAAAATTATTTTGATTGAAAAAGAAAATAGTCGTCAAAGAGGACATATTGTAAGTTTCTTGATAAAGTTACTCACATTTTTACAAAATGTCTATTGTTTGATTGGATTTTTCTTGGCTTTAACTTCATTTTTTAGTTTCTATACCGCCGCTAAAAAACTTACTAAATCGTTTGATAGAATACAGAAGGGCTATGTACTTGAATATTCTTAGGAAGACTTTCCTAAATGTATAAAAACTAAAAAACCCTTTTAGCAAAATGTATAATGAGAATTTTTGTTTATTTATACAACAACTTAAGCCGTCAATTATGAAGCCGTCTCTTAGGAAGATTTTCCTAACGTATAATTGAGAACTTTTGTTCCTATTTATACAATAATAACTCAAATTTATAAAGTCGTTCTATACATTTAAGAAGGTATTCCTAAAACGTATAAGTGAGAACTTTAGCATGATTGAACTTTTATCGAATCCAAGCTTACTGTTGGTGACATAAGTGAAGTCGCATAAATAATTTTTCTTGCTTATTGTTGATGACATAAGTGAAATCATTCTTAAATGTGTATAATGACTTCCTAAATTTGAGTTGATGTTTAAATGGTATACAAAAGTTTGCATTTATGAAAGTATTCCTAAATGTGTATAACGACTTCCTAAATTTGAGTTGCTGTTTAAATGGTATACAAAAGTTTGCATTTATACGTGTTAGGAAAGCCTTCGTAAATATGTATAACGGTTTCCTAAATTTTGAGTTGTTATTTAAATGGTACACAAAAGTTTGCATTTATACGTGTTAGAAAAACATTCCTAAACATGTATGAATTGTTCATAAATTATGAAGCTTTTAAAATATTTCAGAAGACTTTCCTAAAACGTATGATAACTTTATCAAACAGTTTACAAATGCTTGCTAATCGTTTAGAAAATTTCATTAATTTTCTTGACTTTCATCATCTCTGCAGATTCGTGTATTTAATCCACCTCCAAACTACCAAAGATTTATTATTGCTACAAATATTGCCACATGAAATTTAGGAAGATTTTTTGAATTTTTAGGAAGATTTTTACATATGTAGGAATGTCTTCCTAAAGTTTAAAATCTAGTAAAAAAAGCTTCCGAAATCGTACTAGATCGAATAAATATTTAGAAAGTATTTCTAAACTCTCAGGAAGACTTTCCTACATTTAGTAAGTTTTTCTAATATTTATGAAAAAAATTATAAGCATTTAGGTTATCTTTCTAAACTCTTAGAAAGACCTTACTAAAATTTGTATGATTTTTTTCTTAAATATCTTGAATAGTTTCATTCATTTAAGAAATTTAGGAAGCATTCTTGAATTTCTAGGAAACATTTTTATAAATTATGTTAATTACTAGTAGATCAAATAAACTTATTAGTATTGTTTCCAGCCAAATTTCGTGAGAGTATATGGACAGAGGTGTTTCTCTTGTTTTTATAATCAAAGTTGCTGGATTTGAAATGAAGAAAAGAACATCAAATTGCGAGAATATAAACTGAAAGTTTAAAATTTATAACGCCTTCCCCGAGACAAAATATCCAAGTAGCTAAGATAGCAAATAGCCAACTTCTCAGTTCTCACCCAATATCTCTCAAACTTCACCTCCACATGTTCTTCTTCGGGTAATTGTAGCCAAGGCTATACTAAGACTCATTATTACAGATTTCTCAGTGCTACTGATTTTGACAAACTCCTACTCAGTTCTATTCAATTGTCTTGCCTCACAATATGTGCCTCCTACACTAAGGTTTGC
The DNA here is from genome assembly GCA_020283515.1 of Alliaria petiolata. NCBI lineage: Eukaryota > Viridiplantae > Streptophyta > Magnoliopsida > Brassicales > Brassicaceae > Alliaria > Alliaria petiolata. The sequence continues at coordinate 49,864,302 of JAHZTW010000003.1, forward strand.
ATGTCTTCACAAATTAATGAAAATCTAACCTCTTCGAGTGAAGCATTTCCAGCTCTTTCACCGATCCCATTGATGGTCACACAATATTTGTTAAAGACAAAAACCAATTTATGAAGACTTTCCTAAGCATTTAACAATATTATTCAATATTCCTAAGCATGAGAAGGTTTAGTTTTTATTGTGGCTTTAGTTTTACTACAAGTCTACAACTATAGATTGGATGATAATTGAAGATCTCTGAAAAGGTTAAGAAGTTTAAGAAGCTTTCTTAATATTTTAGAAAGTTTTCTAATTTTTTAGCAAATCTTTCTAAACATTTAGGAAGTTTTGCTCCAGCTTCAACACATGTCCTCAAAACGCGCCGCAGACAAACTTCGCTCCCGTGACACTGGAACTCACCTACATCTTCCCTTGTGTATGACCGAGGAGCCAACACGAGCACAGCTAAAACCTAATAAGCAGCCACACTTCACTGATCAAACACTCAAACAAGAAGCTGATGGTATTTACAATTGTATGTATATCTATCTATATGACTGCACCAAGTCATAAACATAACCAATTTAACAAATCAAGACGAAAACATAGAGACCGAACACTTATGTGTGATGAAGAACAAGAAAAAAAGATAGTATATGGAAATTATCTTATCTAGACTAACCGAATAAGGAACCGCTTCAAACTTCCGTTCCAACCCAGAGGATAGAGATGCCTAGTTCAAGCAATCATCAAACACAACTTCCTGTGTCATTGGACCAAAAAATGGAATGTAAGCATGTCGGCAAATAATGCATTTTAGCAGCCATAGTTGGCAGATCTAAGTATCCAACAATGAATCCCATATTCATTCCCTTTTGATAACATAGAGGTTCAGAATGGTAAAATGCATTCTTTGATCATCACATAGTGATAATCGTTTAGGAATAAAATTCAAGAGGAAATGAAACACACCTTATCGCATATAGGGCAGCTATCGCTTCTTTCAATCCACTCCAAAAGACGAGAGGTGAAAATCGTGCTCACACTTTGTCGTTAGTTTTGGATTCTCCACATCATAATCTGCAATAAGGTAGAATTCTGAATCTTGCGAAGAAATCAGAAACAGAGAAGTGTGAATTAGCCTCAATTGAAACGAAATTTGAGAACTTGTTCAAAATTCTACCTCATCAACAACATTGCCTTTTGAATCAACGACAACTCCATATTCCTCAGAGCAATCCTTCGCCTTCTTCCTCCTTTTCTTAGCCGAGCGAAAGACTCGTCTTGCAACTTCCACAGCCTTAGATCCCGACAACCGCACGATTCCCACCGCACCAGGTGGCCCACCGATCGGCGTCACGATCGCTACAATCGTGCTTGAGCT
>JAHZTW010000003.1:49867546-49969014 GCA_020283515.1 Alliaria petiolata
AGAAGCCACCTCCGCAAGACAACAAAATGGAGGCCATGCTTGAGCAGATATTGGAAGGACAGCAGAAGATGACAGTGAGCTTCAATGGCAAGATTGATGCACTGTATGAGGACCTGAATGGGAAGATTACCAACATACATTCTCACATGAAGAAACTGGATATTCAGGTTGCTCAAACCGCATAAACTGTTAACAGACATGAAGGATTTCTTCCAGGGAAGACGGATACCAATCCCAAACGCCACGTGAATGCCATTGAGCTAAGGAGTGGCAAGACACTTCAAACCGTGCAGAAAAGAGGGCTCATCACTGCAGAATTCGAGGAGCTTGAAGACACAGAAGATGCTGCGGAGCAGAGTGTCGATCGACACCAGGAGGGTATCGATCGACACCCACCACGGACTGAAGCAGATCGAGCTAAAAGCAAGACTGATGCTGAAGAAAAAGTTTACAAGCCAAGGATCCCTTTCCCTCTGATCACAAAGAAGAGCAAGAAGGAGCTGCTGGAAGCCAGATGCAAGGTTATCATGGATAGACTAGTGGTTGAAATTCCTTTGATGGATGCCATTAGAACTACTCCCATGATAAAGAGATACTTGAAGTGGATGAAGACCAACAACGTTGACATGGAAGAAGGCGTGATGATGATATCAGAGCAAGTCAGTGCGGTCATTCAGAACAGGCTACCAGAAAAGCTCTCCGATCCAGGGAGCTTTGTTCTAGATTGCTCCATTTTCTCAGACAGATTTGGAAGGTCTCTATGCGATTTAGGCTCTAGTGTCAACTTGATGCCTCTTTCGGTTGCTCTCAGGATGGATATGACGGATTTCAAGGCCACCAGAATCTCTTTAGTCCTTGCAGATCGATCTATCAGGATCCCTGAAGGTGTTTTGGAGGATGTTCCTATCAGAGTTGGAAATTGTCTAATACCCACAGACTTTGTGGTATTAGCTTATGATGAGGAACCCAAGGACCCTCTAATACTTGGTAGACCATTCCTAGCTACAGCCGGAGCCATCATTGACGTAAGGAAGGGAAGGATCGCACTAAACATTGGTGATTTGGTGATGAACTTCGACATGGAGAAGCTGATGAAGAGACCCACAATTGATGGACAGACCTTCTACGTCGATACACTCACCAACCTTGCTGAAGAGATCTTCAAGGAAGACCATCCTACAGACCCGTTGGAGCGAGCTCTGACCACTTCTACCAAGGACATTGAAGACCTCGACGTAGCTGCTGCTGGTTACGCGAAGATGATGGACGCAAGTGAGCAAGTGATGCAACTTATCGCACAGGACGATCTGTGTCGATCGACACCACTTGGTGTCGATCGACACCATGCGACATCAAGCTCAGATGGATCACTTGGCGATTGGAGTGAGATCAAAGCACCTAAAGTTGAGCTTAAACAGCTCTCTGCCGGGCTAAGGTACGCATTTCTTGGTCCCAATTCGACTTACCCTGTTATAGTCAATGCTTCATTAAACAACGCAGAGCTCACTTTATTGCTAAGCAAGCTGCGCAAGTTTCGCAAAGCTCTTGGCTATTCTCTTGAGCTCACTTTATTGCTAAGCAAGCTGCGCAAGTTTCGCAAAGCTCTTGGCTATTCTCTTGATGATATTTCAGGGATCTCACCAGACTTATGCATGCATCGGATTCACCTTGAGGATGAGGCAAAGTCATCAATTGAACACCAAAGGAGGCTGAATCCGAACCTGAAGGAAGTTGTCAAGAAAGAGATCATGAAGCTGTTAGATGCAGGGATCATCTATCCCATCTCAGATAGCGCTTGGGTCAGCCCTGTTCACGTGGTCCCTAAGAAAGGAGGAGTCACCGTGGTAAAGAATGAGAAGAACGAGCTGATTCCTACAAGGACTGTGACTGGTCACAGGATGTGCATAGACTACCGGAAGCTGAATTCCGCGACCAGAAAGGATCACTTTCCTTTGCCTTTCATTGATCAGATGCTGGAAAGGTTGGCGAATCACCCATATTATTGCTTTCTAGATGGGTATTCAGGGTTCTTTCAGATTCCTATCCACCCAGATGACCAGGAGAAGACCACTTTTACATGTCCCTATGGCACTTTTGCATATCGCAGAATGCCATTTGGACTTTGTAATGCTCCTGCGACCTTCCAGCGCTGCATGATGTCTATCTTCACTGACATGATTGAGAAGTTCATGGAGGTCTTTATGGATGATTTTTCTGTCTATGGATCATCCTTTAAAGATTGCCTAGAGAACTTATGTGCTGTGCTGCAGAGATGTGAAGAGAAACACTTAGTGCTGAATTGGGAGAAGTGCCACTTTATGGTCAGAGATGGCATTGTTCTTGGGCATCGAGTTTCTGCAGATGGTATTGAAGTAGACCGCGCTAAGATTGAAGTCATGACCACTTTGCAAGCACCTGATTCTGTTAAGTCTGTGAGAAGTTTTCTGGGTCACGCTGGGTTCTACCGCAGATTCATCAAGGATTTCAGCAAGATAGCGAGACCACTCACTGCTCTTCTCTGTAAAGATGTGAAGTTTGAGTTCACACAAGAGTGCCTTTCAGCCTTTGAACAGATCAAGCAAGCCTTAGTGAGTGCTCCGATTGTTCAACCACCGGACTGGGATCTACCTTTCGAGGTTATGTGTGATGCAAGTGACTTCGCAGTAGGAGCCGTTCTGGGACAGAAGAAGGACAAGAAGCTGCACGCCATCTACTACGCAAGCAGGACTTTAGATGATGCTCAGAAAAACTACGCAACTACGGAGAAGGAACTGCTCGCTGTGGTCTTTGCCTTTGAGAAATTTCGTCAGTATCTTGTTGGCTCAAAGGTGATTGTCCACACTGACCATTCCGCATTGAAGTATTTGATGCAGAAGAAGGATGCGAAGCCTAGGTTGCTCAGGTGGATTCTACTTCTACAAGAGTTTGACATAGAAGTCAAAGACAAGAAAGGAGTTGAGAATGGAGTAGCTGATCATCTTTCGAGGATTAGGATTGAAGATGACGTGCCAATAGATGATTTCCTGCCTGAGGAGAACGTTTATCTCATTGAGAGTCGTTTCCAAGCTGAGAATTTTGACCTTTCGAGCTTAGTGTCGATCGACACTAGGGGAGTGTCGATCGACACTCCGTCCGAAAAAGTGAGAACAAGTCGCGGATCAACACTTCGAAGTTTGCCAACTTCGCTGGTGTCGATCGACACCACCTGTGTCGATCGACACCAGGAGTCTTCATTGATTCGCAGACTTCTAGGAGAGGTGTTTCGACAGACGATCTTCGCCATCAATGATGCAACTCGACCATGGTATGCTGATATTGTGAACTTCCTTGCTGCTGACATTGAGCCGACACATCTCAAGGGTTATGAGAAGAAGAAGTTCATGAGGGAACTTAGAAGGTACTATTGGGATGAACCACATTTATACAAACATTGTTCAGACAGTGTTTACAGAAGATGCATTGCAGAGAGTGAGACTCGTGACATCCTGTTCCACTGTCATGGTTCTGAGTATGCTGGACACTTTGCTACCTTCAAGACAGTATCCAAGGTTCTTCAAGCAGGCTTTTGGTGGCCTACTATGTTCAAGGATGCGCAGCTGTTCATCACTCAATGTGATGCTTGTCAGAGGAAAGGGAAGATCAGTAAGAGGAATGAGATGCCACAGAACTTCATTCTTGAAGTTGAGATCTTTGATTGTTGGGGCATTGATTTCATGGGCCCTTTTCCTCCATCTTATGGAATGCAATACATCTTAGTGGCTGTGGACTATGTCTCTAAGTGGGTCGAAGCGATTGCCTCTAAGAAGAATGATGCTGCTGTGGTACTCAAGATGTTTCAGACCATCATTTTTCCAAGATTCGGAGTACCTCGGATTGTTATAAGTGATGGTGGTTCTCACTTTATTAACAAGATCTTCGACAAGCTGCTAAAGAAACATGGTGTTCAACATCGAGTCGCGACACCATATCATCCCCAAACGAGTGGACAAGTAGAAGTCTCCAACAGGCAGATCAAGCAAATTCTGGAAAAGACAGTAGGAAAGACAAGGAAAGATTGGGCAACAAAATTAGATGATGCACTTTGGGCCTACAGGACTGCATACAAAACGCCTTTGGGAACTACACCTTTCCAGCTGCTCTATGGCAAAGCGTGCCATCTTCCAGTTGAGTTGGAACACAAGGCACATTGGGCTATTAAGAAGATGAACTTCGACTTGAAGCCAGCTGCAGAGAGGCGCCTACTTCAACTCCACGAATTGGATGAACTTCGTTATCATGCTTATGAGAACTCAAAGCTCTACAAAGAGAGAACTAAAGCATATCATGATAAGAAGATCATCTCCAGACAATTCGAGCCAAATGACCAGGTACTTCTGTATAACTCCCGTTTGCAATTGTTTCCTGGTAAATTGCGTTCACGTTGGTCAGGTCCTTTCACCATCAAAGAGGTTCGACCATATGGAGCAATTGTCTTGACAAACTCCAAAGGAGAGGAGTTCACTGTGAATGGGCAACGAGTGAAACACTATTGGGCTGAAGCCGCGATTCCAGAAGGACACATTGTGTCTCTGGCTAACGCACCGTCTGCCTAAACGCATGACCAGTCAAGCTATTGACGTTAAACGAGCGCTGAGTGGGAGGCAACCCACTGTTAGGTACGTTTTTCTTTGCATTTGTTTTGGTTTTTACTAATCATTTTGGGTTTTATATATATATATATATATATATATATATATAAAAAAAAAAGGAGAAATTTCGACCAGCTTTAGTGTCGATCGACACCCTTATGTGTCGATCGACACCACCATCCGGACCGAGGTAAGTCTTCAAAACCACGAGTCTCGTTCTTCATCTTCATAATTTCAAAAACCGCCTTTAGAAAAATTTCTCCACAAATCCGATTTTTCTCAAAAGTTAACCAAATTGAGTAATTTTTTGCTCTAATCTGTGCGGATTTTTACCCTCTTCCATAATCTATCATCCATTCATTCGATCTACAAAGGTATGTTCTTCAAATCTCCCAATTTTGATTTCGACCCTAAGGTGAAAATTTTCGAATCCGACCTTTTTGGCTTGATTTCTTGTTTGAATGATACTCATTTAGGTTGTCTACCATAGTTTACATCATCACCCAACCATTTTTCATCCTCTAAATTGCATAATTTGAAATTTTCGGATTTTTGGAAATTGATGATGAATGTTGTGAATTTGGAGTTTTTCTTTGGGTTTTATGGTCTAGGCTAGGTCGATTATTGTTATTGGGACTGCTGGGATTGATGTTTGATGATGTATGAAGTTGCACTTGGTATTTTCGGGTTGGATTGGATTTTCACGCAAAGTGTCGATCGACACCATGAGTGTCGATCGACACCCGACTCGACCAGACACAATGTTCTTCATTTCTTAGATTGTGGATTTGATTGGGATTGCTTTTCTTTTGCAGATGGCTCCTGTGAGTAAGAAACCACGCCACACTGAAGCTTCCGCCTAAGGAACAGCTAATGATGAGGCAATTCCGTGTCTTGCTCCTTGGCCAAAGCGTGAAAATGCAAAGATCCGGAGCACACGACGTTGGGAGGATCCACCAGCAACAGAGATTGCTAAGGAGGAATGTACCCTTCGCGGTATTAATGAGGCATGGGATGATTACGACACGCTCTTCTACAATGCGTGGATCGGTGTGAAGATAGCTCCGACTCGCTTTGCTTGCGAGATGACGATGACAGCATTGGGCATCAAGGAGGATGTTCTGCAGCTGTTGTGCAGAACTGGTATGGGCACCATTGCGACGCGGCAGTACGACTTGTACCCCGATCTAGTCCGCCAGTTCATCGCCACTGCCAGAGTCTACTACAGGAATGAGATAGTCCGCAACGCTCTGGAAGGGACACTTACATTTCTCATCCGCGGGATCTGTTACCGCATTTCTCTTCCAGAGCTTTGCCAGATCTATGGGTTCGATGATGAGCATGCAACATGAGTTCCACTTCAGACACAGCTTCCAGACAACCAGGATTTCTGGTCCCTCTTCGGAAATGGGCAGTATGATTCGAAGACCTCCACTCACACCGACATTCGACATCCCACCCTGCGCTACTTGGTACATTTGTTCTCCACTACACTTCTGTGTAAGCACGAGCCAGGGAAGATGCGAGTAGCTGAGCTAGTATTGCTTTACCGAGGTATTTGGTCTGAGATCTACGAGAATTCACAGGCGCCACTTAGCGCGAACCTTGGCGCGGTCTTTGCCCATCATTTGGCTTCTTTGAAGACCACGCCCTTCTCTGGTTCGCAGATGAAGCCCGAGACCATTGGCAGTCTTATTACTCCTATCTTCCTGCATTTCGGGATTGATACTTCAAGCTGCACCATTGATACTTCGCGATCTTTGATTGACATGGAGTACCTGAAGAGGACACATTGGGTGAAGCCAGAGAAACTTTGGGTTTTCGCTGACGCGCAGAGAGTACAGTACTCAGTACTTCTACCTGACCGCGACCTTACTCGCATCACTTCAGATCTCGGACGCCTCGCCTTTCATCCTAGCCCAAGCAAGCTAAGGGTTATTCCTGCTGCCAGACCTAGAGGCACATCATCCAGGCCAGCTGCAGCCACCAGTCGCCCTTCATCTTCCAAGCGCAGCGCACCACAGGCCATTGGTACTCATCAGCTTCCTGAGCCTCCTGCGATTCCCATGGAGCCAGACATCTTCCAGAGATACGTGGTACAGAGTTTCCAGGCGATTTGGAGCGCCATTGCTACTGTGTCTACATGCAGCTGCGTTCGCCCACCTTCACCACACCACAATCTTCTCCGCCACGCCAAGATGACGACGAGTGACTCTTCCATCCTTTTTCTTTTTAGTCTTTTGAGTCAGTTTTTCTTTTACTCTTAAGTCTGCATTTGCTTCAGTACTTTGTTTCAAACTTGTTGCAGTTATTGAGCTTCTTGGATTATCTTGTGCTTTTAACCTTTTGTTGAGTTTTCTAACAGCTTTGAAGACATCTAACAACAAATCTGACTTAGCAACAATCATGTTCGAGTGGCAGAACTCTGTCTACGGACAGAGTGTCGATCGACACTACCAGTATCGATCGACACCATCTTCAGACACAGCAACGATCGACACCATCTGTGTCGATCGACGCTACGCGCAAAAGTCAGGTAATCCGATTTTTTTTCTCTTCGTTGCAACAGCTTGACACATGTTTTTTTCTATCCAAACTCATTCTTAGTAACACTGGAGACAGTGTTATTCAAGTCTGGGGGAGGTAGTTGCTAATTTAGTGTTTTGTTTTGAGAGTCAGTTAAGTCTTGAGTCAAAAGTTTTCAAAGTCTGTTTTATTGAGTCAAAATTAGTTGGAACTTTCAGTTTTTCTAGGGACTAACCACAGAAAATTAGCACTTGAAGAACCATTGCTATAAGAGTTGATTGCAGGACTTACTAAGTAGAAAGCTACAAGTGGAATCAGTCTAACAGGGCGAGTTCAGATCCCCTTATAAGAACTAGGTATGCGCAGAACTTGATTCCTCTTTCAGTCCGAACAGATAGGCAATTGCAGTTTCTCCTTGATCTTCCCTTAAGAGAAAAGAAAAGAAAGAAAAAATAGTCTAAGTCTGGAATAGTGCCTTTGTCATGAGCCTGTCTCCTCACAAGGAACAATATTAGTGATGCTCTTGAACACGTCTCCTAACAAGGAACACAAGTAGAGAGTAGCATTATTCCAGAGATCCCATAAAAAAGAAGAATAAGAAAAGTCAATGAAAAGATCTTAGAACACCCTGAAAATGGGCAGAAGTTGACTAAGGGAAGAGAAAATAGGGGAGCTGTATGAGAATGTCTTGTTCAGGTACTAAGGAAGGGAAAGAATCAGAAAAGTTCTATGGCATTACCAATGTTAGAGTTCGAAATTTATACCAAGGAAAGGATCTGGATTCGAACTGGGAGATTGCTAAGCTTGTGGTAAGTACATTGAACATTTCCTAAGGTTAGCTCTAATATCATGTGGATTCAAGAAGTGTTAATTCATGTGGCGTTTTGAAGAAGTGATTGGAAGTTCCTGTTTTCAAACTTCTACTTCAGTCTAAGTTTCTGTTTTGCTTGAGGGCAAGCAAAGGCTAAGTCTGGGGGAGTTGATATATCATGGTTTTTACCCGTTTTTAAGCCATGATATAAGTGTTTTTATAGAGTCTTTTGCTAGTTTTGGAGTCTCTTTAGAGTCTTTACAGGATGGAGAGCATTTGGAGCTAAATGGGAGAATCTGGAGCATTTTGGAGCACTTTGGAGAAGCAGCCGAAGTGATGAAGTCAAGAGGGTGGAATTCACGACCTGAGTGTCGATCGACACACTCAGTGTCGATCGACACCAAGGATAGACGGCCACAAGTGACGGTTTCCAATCAGAAAAAGGAAAGAAGAGCAAGTTCTGAAGAATTACAAATCTACCCCTGGACGAAAAATCCCCTTTTATAAATAGTTTTCAGGCATTGTTTAGAAATATACTTGATCATTATTTTCTGTTTTTGAGACTTAGAGAGAGATTGATCCTGAGCTTTTGGGGAGACAATTCTAACTCATCTGAGCCAGATTTCGAACCCCTGTATCATTCTCTATTCTTTTATGCAATATTATTCAGCCATGTTTTGTGTTTGCATTATTATGTCTGAGTAGTTTGCTTGTTAGGTTAGGGTAATTTAGGGTTTGATGAAGAGTTTATAGAATCACTAGAATTATTAGGGAAATCAATTGGATCTTCACCTAGATTTGTGCTTAACTTGATTCTCTGAATTGATCACTTAGAAATCAAACCTTAGGTTGTTTAATAGATGCGAGAGCATTATTAATAACTTGAACTAATCTTAGGTGAGCAAATTATCTATTCGCAAAGAGATTTGGTCTAGGTAATTTGTGAACAAATCGAACCTGTTCTTATTGCTTGCCTTGATTGTTTAAATTCGCAAAGAGATTTGGAATTTAGGGATTTAGGCATAGATAACTTCTGCAACGAGAGTTGATTGGTTTCACCTTAGAGTTTCGAGTTCTAGACGGTTCTTAATAAACCCTCAATAAACTTAGATTCTGCATTCTTGGATTCAGACCTGATAATTATCCTTGCCTAGCGCCTCGTCTCCTGAACTTTAATCCATCTAATTCCGATTTATTACTTGCTTTAATTGCTTAGTTTTCAATTTCATTATTCGACCTAGCATAATCTAAACCGAGAAACCATAAGTGTAGCTTTAACTTCCCTGAGGATTCGATACCCCTTATACTTCAACTGCATTGATGTGCACTTGCAGTAGTTGATTATTTGGGTAAAACCTGAGCCCTATCAGCAGCAGATCGGCCTCGAGCAAAGCCCGTTACCCAGAACACACCTTGACTTTTCTCAAGCGTTCGCAACCCCAGAGCCCGCAAGGCAGCAAAACGCTCCTTCGAGCTCTAGGGGACCGCAACCTCACACCGCGAATCTCAACGATTTAAACCCACGAGGAACGGTAAACGCTCATGCTAGCAAACTACCGCCTCCACCGCCTCGCGGATCCCCAAGAGGGATCAGTGCATCCTCTTTCGCTTTTACCTCGCATGCCCAGGAGCATGCTCCAGCAGCAACCGCAAGATACTCGGCCCGGTTACCTCCCTCTGAACGCACGCCCCATGCTGATGCTCGAGTAAATGATACCCCCGCAACTCGAACAGCCCGACAACAGTTCGCCAATCGCAATTTCCAACAATACGTTGACGCTCAACTCAGGCAAATAAAACATGCCATGCATATTGCCACGAGCTCAGCACCCGACATTGATCGCGTGATCGAGGAAACACGTCGAACACCCTTCACCAACCAAATAGCAAATGCTAAACTCCGCGACGCCGGGAAAATCAAATTTCCAGAATACGTCGGAACAACAGACCCAAAGGCACACATCATGACATTCTGATCCACGATAGCCCGAGTTCACCTCCACGAAGATGAACTCGAAGCGGGCTATTGCAGGTTTTTCGCGGAAAACCTTGTAGGCCCAGCGCTAGAGTGGTTCGGAAGCCTAGAAAGCGCCTCGATCGATAATTTCGATCAACTCGTAACCGTCTTCCTAAAACAATACTCGGTCTCCATCCAGACCCGAGTAACGTTAGCCGATCTATGGAAGATCAAACAACAAGAACACGAACCATTGCGAAGCTACCTAACACGGTACAAAGAATGCAAATCTAAAGTCGCTAACCTCAACGAAGAGGTCGCAATGGAAGCCCTAAGGCAAGGATTGTGGTTCGAATCTGAATTCTTACAAGAACTCAAAGTGCGACGCACTACCTCGACGCTGAACGACGCGCTACACCAAGCTCTTCTGTTCGCCCAATCCGAGGAAGAAAAAGCCTATGCAAAAAGGCAGCATGAACTGCAAGCTCAGACGTCGAACCCGCAAACGAAAGGTTTTAAAAGAGAGCGATCTTGGGAAGAGTAAAACTCCCCTCCTCCCGCAAAAAAACATCGAATCGACGTAATTGTCAAAAACTTCGAAAATTGCGGGAGCTCGATGAAATCATAAGTCGCCCCCCACCCACTCCTAGAAAGATATTGTGCCAACGCCTTCAAAAGCTTAGCCTTTGTCGGAGGGGAGGGGGGGTATAGAGACCTCCATCCCGAAATGAATAAACTTCATCTCTGAAGGCTCATTGTTTTATCGGAATTTGATAGAACCCAACAAAGACTTTCCAACGAAAGCTCGAAACAGACTCTAGAGCACAAACACCTTTAGAATGTCCAGATCGCGAGATACCATTTCTCGAAAATGAAACACTGGACCTAGAAGGACTTCACAACAACGCACTTGTATCACGACTCGACGACTCCGTATTCGAACTGTCGAGAGTAATCACAGACACTGGAGCTCGTAGATCTCTACGAAGCTTTCAAAACGAATCAAACTCCCTGCTTTAGACAAGCTGCGAGCTCTTCTGCATAGAAATTACACCAAGAGCTCGCGAAACATCGAAAAAACCTTGTCACTCAGGTACGCATCAGTGATGCTCATCCTGAAAGATGCGTAAGCACGCGAATCGAGCTCCCGAGCTTAATTCGAAAAGAAATGCGTCCATGGAATCCCATGAACCTCAAACGCTACTATTACTAAATAGTAATACAATCGAACTACGTTAAGGCTTGATCCCCCAAGCGGGGTACGTAGGCAGCTCACCCCTCGAGTCCAGCCACCATACTCATAAACTTCTTACAGTCTCAACGACTCAAACTCTTTTCGAGTTTCACTCACGATCTCTTAAAACGATCTGTGACACACACGATCTCTTGAAACGATCTGTGACACACTTAGACGCAATTGAGCACACGAGATCAAAAACAAATTTGATCCGCTAAACAACGTCTGGCCAGACAACACATTGGGAGCTCAACCCACTCGCGTCACGATCGAACTCTCGATCAATCAAATCTTGCTTAAAACAACAACAGCCTAAACAAACTCGAGTCAGGCAAACGTCGAGCTCTCGCTCGCAAGCAAGTTAACAAAACCGAACCCTCGTTCGTACTTCCACGAGATTTAAACAACTTAGTTCGAGCTCTCGCTCAAAACTAAACAAATTCTCGTCAATCACCAAAACCGAACCCTTGTTCGTACTCGTGAGAATTCAAAACAATTTGGTTCGAGCTCCTGCTCGTAACTAAACGAATTCTCGCTCGCACTTAAGCAAAACGTCACTCATTGAACTCTCGTTCACATCTACGTGAAACTTGTGCAATACAAGTCGAGCTCTCGCTCATACTTAACCGAGTTTTCACTCATCTCAAAATCATAATCTTTTAAACTTTGTCTTCCGCCCATTAAGCTCGCACCTCACTTAACGGGCTGGGGGCAACTGTTGGAGCTGGATTTAGCACCTAAATCCGGCCCACCGTGAAGCCCATCAAGGAATCACCTCAAGCCCATCTATGACGATCCATCAGAAATATGGCCCATCTTTGCATCTTCAGCAGACCCTCGAGCTGCCGCACACGGATAAGGATCAAGACTAAGTCAGCAGTTAGGCGAGTATCCCGCAAGATCCGGAGCTCGGTGCAACAGTAACCCCCGAGATATCCGGAGCACGTGCAACAGTCCCCGATATTCGCGCAGCAGCTCGATATTCGCGCAGCAGCTGGAGATCGAGAGAGGCTATATAAGGAGCACGAGTCGTCATAGATAGGCTAACTTTTTACCTAATTCACGACCTGTATTCATTACGAGATCTAGCACTTCATTCATCTTGTAATCGAATACTTGTTCTTATCAATAAAATCCACTTATTCAATCTAAGCCTTATATTCTACGGTTCATAAAGAGATTCTTACCCATCTTTTCTCCAATCTATTCAATCACTCTACAAATATCTGAGTGTGAGTTTTAGTGCCCACACCCCCCCCCAATCACCAAGGAGTCTTAAATATTCCGAATAACCAACACCACTATCTCGATCTCGATCTTCTGCTATTTTGTTAGACGCATGGACAAATGATTATGGACAAACTACATGGACATGTTTGCTAATTAAACTTTATGCTCGACTGTCCATTAACTTAGACTGTATAGTATCAGTCGTTGCTAGTTTTAATTGTTTTTGTTCTGATTGTATTTTGTTTTGTGGCGATGTTGAAACAATTCTGGAACCCAAATATCATCAACAAGAACAAAGCTATGGTGGATGAAATCTTGATTCCAGATGATTATATAGCTATGGTAGACTGTATAGTATCAGTCGTTACAACTCTTATTTTTCCCTTTTGTCGATGAAACCTTGATTCCAGATCTCCAATAACAGCGACAACCAAGAGCTATGAAGCCGCAAACACAACTTGCCTTCCAGTTTGGACAAGAGCAGGTGGACAAGAGATGGTAGACAAGAGATCTTGGACAAGAGATGGTGGACAAGAGATAGTGGACAAGAGATCTTGGACAAGATTGCATTTACATGATCCAATGGACATGATAGCACGTACATAGTTAGCTCTCTTCGTGTTCTTTGTCATTCTAACGGATCTTATAACTCTCTCCATGATGTAATTCACGATAATTAGGATTTTCTCTTCCTTATTGATTTCATAACCGTCATTTTGATGAAACAAGGAGCTGAAACTATACACGTACAATACAATGTCCATGTTATCATAACTAATACTTCCATTTATGGACAAGGATTGGTGGATAATTCATGGTGGACATATTGTAATTTAAATCAAATGGACAAGATTTGGTGGATAATATATGGTGGATAATTCATGGTGAATAAGATCATGTAAACATATTGTAAAAATGGTTTCAATCAAGATCATGTGGAAATATTGTAAAAATGGTTTCAATCAAGATCATGTGGAAATATTGTGGACAAGATCATATAAATCAATCATACAAGATCAACGTGAAGCGATAGAAAATGGTTTGTCTTACGAGTAACATCATGGAGAGAGACATAGAGTCATTTGGATATATTGTAATATAAATCAATCACTACATGCATATCCATGTGTTTACAAAATTCTGGTTTTTGTAAATTAATGCATGTAGTGAATGATTTATATGGATATGCATATAATGTTTACAAAACTCATCCGACTTTCGAAGAAGATTAGTTATGGTCTTAGAAAATTTGCACAAGACTTCAAGATCTGAGTTTTGTCGATCCTAATAAGATCCAATTGATTCTCATAAGCAATTATTATGATATCCATGTGTTTACAAAGTTTTACACTTGACTCATATTTGTTACGTTGTGTCCACGATACACTGTCCACGTTACGCTGTGTGTATGATACAATGTGTCCACGATATACTGTCCACTTGTCCCTATCTAGAGCTACCAAGACCTAGACTGTAACTCTCAGTTGATCTAACGACCTTTGAACCATAAATTCTCCTCAACTCGTTTCATTATCCACATTTACCTATCCACATGGATTGAATCTAAGAAACCTAATAAACCATTGTACTACCACAAAGAAGAGAAACAAAAAGCGTTACAGAACAAAATAGTGTGATGGGACTTTCTTCGTTGTTGGAGGCAAGACCTCGACCCCTGATCAAGTCATCGCGGTGAGCCAAAACCTTGAAATTCATCAAAATCGATTCCAATAAATGAGATCTAACCACATCATACTCGCACGAGAATAATTGCTAGTGACTCACTCTTCCAACAATTGCCTCTATCGAGTAATCAATTGCGAAATCAGCTCCTGATACTCCTTGGATTTAGAACAACCAGGAAAGGTCTTCGCTTAGCCAACCAATCTCACCGCCGTTCTGTAAATATCGTCGACAGCCAAAGGTCTTCGTTCATTAAAGGTAAATTTGACAAATCAAGTAACCAAAGTACAAGCAAAGTGCCCCACTACCTCAAAGTGCCTTAATATGAAAGAAGTTTCGTGTGTTAATCTGTAAATCTCTCTTTCAATTCGTTTCTTGGTTTTTGAAATTTCATCTTTCTTTTGGATCTGCTTAGTATGTTCAACAACGAGGTTCTTGGTCTTAGAAATTTAATTTTTTTTTCTTTGACAAAAAAAAAGAACATAATCACATTTATCGTAACGTTTTCATTTCGTTTCTTGTCTTCGAAACTTCATTTTTCTTTTGGATTTGCTTCGTTCTATGTTCTACATCGGGGTTTTGAATAGGAGTTGAAATAAACCGCAACCAAAACAAACCAAAACTAAATTACATTTATAAGTAAACCGTTTGGATTTCTTTATTCTAAAATTGGAAACCGAAACCGAACCAAAACCATTTTTGTGTAACTAATTAAACTGAATTGAATAAACTATGGTCGTGGACAAGAGCTCATGGACAAGATTGCATTTAAATGATCCAATGGACAAGATAGCACGTACATAGTTAGCTCTCTTCGTGTTTTTTGTCATTCTAACGGATCTTATAACTCTCTCCATGATGTAATTCACGATAATTTTGACAAATCAAGTAACCAAAGTACAAGCAAAGTGCCCCACTACCTCAAAGTGCCTTAATATGAAAGAAGTTTCGTGTGTTAATCTGTAAATCTCTCTTTCAATTCGTTTCTTGGTTTTAGAAATTTCATCTTTCTTTTGGATCTGCTTAGTACGTTCAACAACGGGTTTCTTGGTCTTAGAAATTTAATTTTTTTTTCTTTGACAAAAAAAAAGAACATAATCACATTTATCGTAACGTTTTCATTTCGTTTCTTGGTCTTCGAAACTTCATTTTTTCTTTTGGATTTGCTTCGTTTTATGTTCTACATCGGGGTTTTGAGTAGGAGTTGAAATAAACCGCAACCAAAACAAACCAAAACTAAATTACATTTATAAGTAAACCGTTTGGATTTCTTTATTCTAAAATTGAAACCGAAACCGAACCAAAACCATTTTTGTGTAACTAATTAAACTAAATTGAATAAACTATTCAGATTTATATATTTTAACTATCTATGTATATAAATAGTAGATATAATCATAATATTAAATAGGTCATTTCTTTACACTTATATTTTGAATATGATAAATTATCTTGCAGATAGCTATTTAAACATGGTTACTAATATATTGTCTGCTAATACAATGGTTTAAGCCTATATGAGCACTTTAGCCTAATACAGTAGTTTTAGACAGTTGAAGTACATTCCTAAAAACAGAGAGTAGTCCCACACCTTTCAGAAAAAGTTGAAAATCATTAGTATACGACATGAAGTACATAACACAGTTGATAGTTTTGTTCATACGTAACTGGAAATTCCCATTCACAATGCGATCTAGGCCATCAAAACGTTTATGCCTTCCATCTTTCTGATCTCATATGAGACATATTTGTGTCTGCGTATCTGCCGTGTATTACAAGACGTGGATATGTTCACTAAACAGGGTATCTCCATCCTCAATCACATGTATAGATCGAAACTTGAAAGAGTAATTTAGAGAAAATAGGACATAAAAGAGACTCATGGGTTCACTTAACTAACATAAGAGAACTCTTCCTTTTATGAATCCAAAACTGTATCGCCATTAATTTTATTGAAGTTCACTACTGTTATGATTCTACGGCCTAAAGGCAACGCCTTTATCAACTCGAACCACCACAAACCGAGCCTGAGATGTTACTGAGACAAGAACAGAACAGAGCAAGAAGAAAACAGAGTATATGCAGAAATGAAAAGGGAGCACACAAGCAAGTTAAACGAGTTCACGCCCATAAACTCGGGTCGCTACGTCTCGCCGGGATCTCTTCCCGGAATCCACTAGAACACAATGATATACAAGAGATAGAAACAACCCTCAACCCCTTTACAAAGATCTCTTAAGCTTTTCTCTCTTCCTCTCTGTATTTCCCGAAAACCCAAACAACCTTATACTTTGAATAAAGCTTTCTCACTGTTCTAATTTTCATGTATCTCTCTCTCATGTGCCTTTAGTATTTATACTCTTCTCAGACGTACCCTAGCCCTCTCAGCTGCAGACAATTAAACTCCTTTTTGGCGTGTACCACAGATTTGAACTCGCCCTTATCTCCAACTTAGACGAATGAAGACAAAACTTGCTTTTGCTTTATGGCAGTAGCAAACAGCTAATCTTGTGGTCCTGCAGCTCGATCCCGAGGCATTGTAAAGTCTGACCTGGCACAACTTGTTCTCCACGCTTGTCTCTTGTACGGAAATGTCTTGATCTTTACCACTATATTCAACAAAACTCCACCTAGTGATAAGAGATCAAACAGACACAACACAAGCGAATTTACCTGAGACTTAGATAGACTTCTCCTTCTAGTATATTGGACTCCGATCCCGGTTCCTGAGTCTGATTACTCAGCCTTGACTCGTAGTAAGCTCAATGCACTTTGAAACTTACTAACGGGCAAGATCTTGGTGAAGATATCTGCCGGATTAGTCAATGTAGATATCTTCAGCACATCCACAATGCCATCTGCAATTTTGTCTCGTATCTTATGATACTTCACTTCAATGTTCTTCGTTCTCTCATGATGAACGTTGTTCTTTGACAGTGCGATGGCACTTTGAGAATCACATAAAATGTCAACAGTTTTCTGCTCATAACCGAAGTCCTTCAACAATCCTTTGAGCCATATAGCCTCCTTTACAGCTTCATTCAGAGACATATACTCAGCTTCTGTAGTGGATAAAGCGACCACTTTCTGCAGAGCTAACCTCCAACTGATAGACCTTCTTCTATCTGGATCCGCTGCAAAATCTGAGTCACAATAGCCCTTTAAAATAATCCCAGTGCCTTTCCTGTAACACAACTTCTTCTTTAGAGTTCCTTTGATGTATCTCAGCACCCATTTTACCCCTAACCAATGCTCCTTGATCGGTTTGCTCATGTAGCGACTATTGATACCAACCGGGTATGCCAAATCTGGTCTGGTTCCAATCATTGAGTACATGATACTCCCAACAGCATTTGAATATGGAACAGACCTCATGTAATCCTCATCTTTGAGCAATTGTTGTTCCGTTGCAGCAGCCATTTTTAAGTGAGCACCAAGTGGAGTTACCACTGATTTTGCTTGCTCCATCTTGTACAGCTCCAGAACTTTGCCCAAATACCCTTCCTAAGACAGCCATAGAACTCCTGTTTTTCTGTCTCTTGTGATCTCCATACCAAGAATCTTCTTAGCAGCTCCAAGATCCTTCATCTCAAACTTATACTCAGCTGTTGTTTCAAAACTGATATTACACCCATGTCTTTTGCAGCCACCAACATATCATCAACGTAGATGAGTAAGTACATCATAGAACCGTCCTCAAGGGTCTTAACATATGTGTAGTTGTCATGTGCGCTTCTTTCAAAACCAAGCTCCCTCATATAACTGTCGAACTTCTGATTCCATAGTCTCGGTGATTGCTTTACACCATACAGGGACTTGTTCAAAAGACATACCTGATTTTGCTTGAACTGATCCTCAAAACCTTCAGGAACCTCCATATAAAATTTTTTCATCTAATTCACCATGGAGAAACGCTGTTTTTACATCTAACTGCTCAAGCTCATAGTCCTCCTCCACAACAATGGCTAACAGAATCCTTATTGAAACGTGTCTGACCACATGAGAAAATATATCAGTGTAGCCAACTCCCTCTTTCTGTGCATAACCTTTAGCAACTAGTCTAGCTTTGTATCTTGGTTCTTTAACTCCTGGAATTCCAGGCTTACGCTTGAAAATCCACTTGCAGCCTATTACAGATAACATGCATATTTTACCCATTTTTACTATCATAAGTGAGTGCTTTAATAAGAATTTCACTAAGGTTTAGATGCATAAACACTAGATTTCGAGTATTTGGTTGTTCAAGACTCTTTTCAGGTAATCTTAGCAAAAGACGCATATTTTGGAGCAAAATGGACAATTCCGGAAACAGTGCCCGAGGACAGAAGTTCAACACCAAATGAAGGCCTTCCCACCACAAGATCAAGCTCATATTTGGAGACAAGGTAGCCTTATCAGTTGTCTTTCACCTCGAAGTGGTTTGAGAGCAATCCCACGGTTGGATCTCAAGTTATGAAGGAAGCAAGAAGGTCCGTCAAGCACCCGGAAGGACGAGCTGGCCGCGCCACGGCCAAACCAGACGACCAGTGGCCGCGCCACGGCCAGTCGCTCGCGCGGCCAGGCCACTCACGGATTCCCGAGCCCATTTGAAGCCCAACTTAAACCCGCAGCCGTCTTATGCAAGCCAAGACCTAATCCACGACCTAGGGCACTTGAAGACCTATATATACTCGACCTTTAGGGTTTTTTAGGGCATCACCACTTAGCATCACGAAATTCTCTTGTTACAAACTTCTCTTGGCGGCCGCGAATCTTTGATTCGTGGTTTCCACTTTGTTCTTTGAGGGAGATTGATTTGTTCTTGAACCCTCTTTTATTTTAATCGATTTATACAAGTTATGCATTCATCAATCACGTTTTCTACTTCTTCTTTTATGTCTGAGTAGTTTACTTTCGTTGGGTGTTCTTTAAGGGGATCTATGGGGAATTTCATTAACTGTTGTTGAACCGATTGTTTAGGCCGAAGATTAGGATTTTCTGTCTCACCTTATTCGTTCTTATTGCATGAGTCTGGCGTCATGAACTATATTCTGATCGCAGGATCTTGAGAACGACGAATGTCCTGAATCTCAGATCTAGACCAAAATAGGGTAGAGAGCATCCTTTAAAAGATGTCTGAATGTTTATTGTCCCGATCCTATTGCGTGTTCGTCTAGGACGCAGGATATGAAAGTATACCTGTGGAATGGAAGTTCGCAGATCGACCTAGTTTGATAAAGTTAGGTTGTTAAAACCAGTGAATCAGTTTGGGGAAAATCGCCTAGTCTCGCTTGCTTAACTTTTGTGTGTTTGATTTCTAGTTAGAACCCCATAGATTTCCCGAGAAGATTCCCAACGTGTTCGCCCCATCTGCTTTTAAATCGAGATTTACGCACTTCCATACTTTACTTTTTCTGCACTGCTTACCTGATTTCCTTTTTACAAGTCTTTAAGTTTATTTTCCTTTTCCCGTTGGTTATAGAAAAGGCTGACAACC
Organism: Alliaria petiolata; assembly: GCA_020283515.1. Taxonomy (NCBI): domain Eukaryota; kingdom Viridiplantae; phylum Streptophyta; class Magnoliopsida; order Brassicales; family Brassicaceae; genus Alliaria; species Alliaria petiolata. Next base: position 49,887,095 of record JAHZTW010000003.1, read on the forward strand.
TTCTCTATATAAGGCGTGGTACTGCTTTCTTTATTTTCTGCAAAAATCGTGACACTTACCCCCAAACCCCAATTCTCTGCGTCTTTGGTTGCCCTGATTCTTCTGTTTTGCAGTTGACCTCCTCCCTGTGGATCGATACCCTAAGTACTACAACGCACGCTGTGCACTTGCAGCTTAGGGTCCTACAAATTCAAAGCCTGACGAGTCCCCAAAGAAATCCTCCAAACTCGGACGACTATTTAGACCCCATCAAGCTTTTGGCGCCGTTGCCGGGGAGGCTGCGTTTCGCTGTCCAAGACAAAGGTCAGGATCACAACTCAAAGACATTCTTTTCTCTAACTTCTAGATTTCTTTCTATGAGTTTCAGGAACTACCATATCATGGAGCATACAAGGAGCAGTCCCTGCATGCCCCCGAACTCACGCCCACCTGCAGAACTTCTGCACCATCTTCGGAGACCGCCGCCGACACCGCAACCACACGAGCGCTTCACGCCTCACCCACAAGGAGGATTCCCACCTCCTATTATTCACGGAAGCGAGAGTCTCCACCTCCAGACGCCACCTCCTGCTCAGAACGATCAGAAAGTCACACCTGCTCCCTTGTATCAGCAAGTGGAGAACCTTATCGAGGCGATAACGGTAATGACTGATTATCAAGCTAAGTCTGAGAGATCTTTGCACGCCCGGATGGACTCTATCCAGGGTGAAGTCTTCCACAAGCTCCAGGAAGTCGCCAACAACGTAAAAGTATTGGAGAACCGCACTTTTGGCAACATCAACAAACTATCCAGAACTTCCGAGGACTTGGCAGATCACAGAGGGGTCCTGAACCGCGGACTAGGCGATGTCCGCGCCCTGAAATACGAGTTCGAGGAAACTCGTGGGACCACCTACAGCATCATGGGCCGAATGGAGAAAGACATCCAGGAGAGGGAACGCGCCCAGCATAAGGTTGAGTCACAAGTCGAAGACTTGAGAGACGAAGTCGAGAACATGGGAAAGGGTCAAAAGAAAAACGAAGCCATCTTGGCTAGACTGTCCAAGGAACATAGGAGGCTTGGCGGGCTCATCAATAAGCTTATAGGAGAACACGAAGCTCTAGCCTCTGGAGCCGAGAAAGCACCCTGTTGTTTCGTCCAGCCCCATCTGATGCACGAACCGACCCTTCGGGAAGAATCACCCGAACTCACTGAGGGCGGACCTGCCGCAGGTATCATTATCCACGTGGAGAGACCTCTTACGCTGCATATCAAGAGGGAAATATTGGTAGAATTCCACAAGAAAGTGGAGGGAATCCCGGTAAGCATAGGATTCGATGAAGCATGGGAAGGCTATGGCTTAAAAGAATACTTTGAAGACAGCTTAGAGAGCAGGAACGAGATCAAGGTTCACTTTGGTCAAGCCAGACGTTCAATCCCCTCTTCCAGAGCTGCCTACTTCTCCTGCGCTGAGAAATACGAGAGCTACACCAATAGGATCGCTCGAGAGAACCTCGGCGAGTTCGACGAGGTAGTTCGAAGCCTTCCGTCAGGTATCACGTTCACAGAAGCATGGACAGAGCATCTTATTGGGCACTATTTCTATGAAAGCAATGAGACCATGCTGGAGATACAAGACCTTTTCGCACGAGCAAGGTCAGGAAGGGCACTTCACACCCTGCACAAGACGAGGAGCCTTGGTCGATTTCTCGTCACTGTGAAATCAAGGGAATCAAGGTCGAGGCATTATGCGACCCCGGCTTGACTATTAGCGTTCTACCGACCTACGCGGTGCGAGAACTCGGGATCAGGCACGCCCACACGACGGAAGTAATGATTGGACTGGCGGATCAATCATTCGCTGCCTCGAGAGGAGTCATTTATGATCTCCCGGTCATCATTGGCGATTGTAGAATCCCGGTAGACTTCTACATAGTCAAGACACGCCAAGAAGAAGCTGCACCTCTCATCTTGGGATGGCCGTTCTTAGCCAATGTAGGAGCCATCATGGATTGGCCAAACAGGCGAGTCTCATTTGCCAATATCGACGGAAAAAAGTTCTATCCCGCGATACCTTACACCATGGAGAAACACCTTCTTGAGAAGGATGAAGATGCCATCATGAAGAGACTCGAGGAGCCTTTAGCAGAAGAGGCCGCGCAGAAGACAAAAAGACCTTGCCTAAGGTCGAACTCCACCTCCAACTAAGCTCCCAAACTACCAAAGTCTAGCTAAAAGACTCTAAACAAGAGCGGCTCAATGGGAGACAACCCATTTTAGGTATTCTCTTTCTCATCTCTTTAACCATACTAATTTTTAGTTTTGGTTTTTTCTTAGTTTACAGCATTTTCATAAACCACAAAAGCACAAAAAAATTAGAAAAACCAGAAAAGACCAAAAAAATGAAGAAGGAAACCCGAAGAACACTCACCGGGCGACGAACCGCCCGTCGGCCGGCCAGAAGGAGCCCAGCCGCGCCACGAGCCACGATGGCGCGGACGAAGGACGCTCGGCCGCGGCCGCGACAACCCGTCGCGCGGCCGGCCTTCGTCTGAAGACGTTTCCGTCCCGACCTCACCAAACCGGACCTCTTTCAACCTGTTTCAAGCCTTTCAAGTATCCTCCTTGATTCAATGGCCTGAACACGACCTAAAGACCGCAAAGATCACTTCCACAACCGCGACACATTGCTGTTTCATCAAAGATGGCGAGACAAGACAAGGCTCCATCCAAGTCAAGTCAAGTTAATGATCCATCTCTCTACTTACTTCGTCCAGCACGTTCAACGGACCTGTATCCACGAAAACGAAGAAGAACACCATGATTACAGAGGATGAAAAACGTAGTGCAAGCTCCAGAAGGAAGAAGATGCAACTTCCTTCACCAAACCGCGAAGAGGAAATTTCCCGAAGACTAGCTTCTCTCTTCCGCAACCAAGACCTTTACTGAAAGCCAAGTAAGGATTTCATATGGCATTGAAGTTCATACTAGCAACACCTGTCTTCCGGGATCCCGAACAGATCACTGGATAGGCCAGCATAGACCCAAACTTCAAGTCAAGTTTCTGAGGTGACGCAATCTTCAAGACGCAAGGACGGAAGAATTTCCATCTCTCATTCACGGTGTTATCAAAGGTCAAGGAACTAAGACGAGTACTCAACAACCGTAATACCTGTTCTTCACATCAAAGGCGAGCCAATCATCACCCCCAAACGCCTATCACCATCCTCATCCATCACCCACACACGCCCACCACCACCATCAGAAGCAAGGAAGCTCAACCGCGCAACACATTTCCTTTCGAGGTAAGTTTTCGATTTCTTTTGTTCAATCAAATCGATTCTAAGCAGGGACATACGGATAATGATCAAGTCCTTCGCTCAATCATACCACACGCCCATCCACCCATACCAAACCCAACGCCACTTTCAAGTAAGTCTTCACAAGCTTGTACTTGAATTTACCTATCTTTTTCACCTCAACTCGATTTAAACAAACTGGGGACAGTTTGATTTAAGTCTGGGGGGGTTTCTTATATTACTAATTATGCTTTTATTTGATGAGTCTTATGCATACTTACATCATTTATCGAGTCGTTTTATAGAGTCAAAACTTTTTTTTCTTTTAGTCGGAAACTATGAACTTTGCTAGGTACAAGTCACTTTGAACAAGGAACCTTAATGACCATTCTCACGGATTTAGAAGCAAGGTTTACTAAGTTGAACACGGCGAGTGGATCATTCCAGCGGAGAAAGTTCTAATCTCTAGAGTACTCGAAGGATCTTGCGTTGACTCCGCACCTAATGAATCAAATCTTCTCGTCAAGGGGCTTGAGGTACTTCGAACTTTGCTCCTCTTTTAGACTCTAGCATGACTAAGTAGATGCAATGCAACCTCTCCTTGATCTTCCCTTGTTATATAAAAAAAAAAAAAAAATATAGAAAGAAAGGTTTTAGTTTGGGAATGGCAACCAGAGTTCCTTAAAGGACAATGACGGTTCGCAGCAATCATGTAAACTTCAAAGAAGTGATCATTCTCAAACTAAAAAGAAAAAAAAAAAAAATGGAATAAGAAAGTCGATAGAAAAAATAAAATGATACCCTAGAAAAGTAGGGAGAAATCGACTAAGGGAAGAGAAAATAGGAGAGTTGTGTCTGAAATGTCTTTGTCTAGATGTTTGGAAGAGAAGAGTATAATGTCTCGTCGACCAATACTCCCTCGATAGAGACCGCACGCCTAAATGAATAAAGGGGTCAACAAGAGAGAGCTCGAAATACTCAAAGGGACCATGAAGCGTATCCGGGAAGGGTGAAAAGCTCAAGGTAACTAGACCCAAACGCCTTGAAGCTGAATTCCGAGTTACGTGGCTCAAACAGGTCGATTGCTAGACTTGATGAGTTCCCAAGTATTGGTGAGTTTCCACGTTTTCAAACCTCTTTTCCTTACTTAGATTTCTGTTTTGTTTGAGGACAAACAAAGGTTTAAGTCTGGGGGAGTTGATAACATGCATATTTTACCCGTTTTTACTATCATAAGTGAGTGCTTTAATAAGCATTTCACTAAGGTTTTGATGCATAAACACTAGATTTCGAGTATTTGGTTGTTCAAGACTCTTTTCAGGTAATCTTAGCAAAAGACGCATATTTTGGAGCAAAATGGACAATTCCGGAAACAGTGCCCGAGGACAGAAGTTCAACACCAAATGAAGGCCTTCCCACCACGAGATCAAGCTCATATTTGGAGACAAGGTAGCCTTATCAGCTGTCTTTCACCTCGAAGTGGTTTGAGAGCAATCCCACGGTTGGATCTCAAGTTATGAAGGAAGCAAGAAGGTCCGTCAAGCACCCGGAAGGACGAGCTGGCCGCGCCACGGCCGAACCAGACGACCAGTGGCCGCGCCACGGCCAGTCGCTCGCGCGGCCAGGCCACTCACGGATTCCCGAGCCCATTTGAAGCCCAACTTAAACCCGCAGCCGTCTTATGCAAGCCAAGACCTAATCCACGACCTAGGGCACTTGAAGACCTATATATACTCGACCTTTAGGGTTTTTTAGGGCATCACCACTTAGCATCACGAAATTCTCTTGTTACAAACTTCTCTTGGCGGCCGCGAATCTTTGATTCGTGGTTTCCACTTTGTTCTTTGAGGGAGATTGATTTGTTCTTGAACCCTCTTTTATTTCAATCGATTTATACAAGTTATGCATTCATCAATCACGTTTTCTACTTCTTCTTTTATGTCTGAGTAGTTTACTTTCGTTGGGTGTTCTTTAAGGGGATCTATGGGGAATTTCATTAACTGTTGTTAAACCGATTGTTTAGGCCGAAGATTAGGATTTTCTGTCTCACCTTATTCGTTCTTATTGCATGAGTCTGGCGTCATGAACTATATTCTGATCGCAAGGTCTTGAGAACGACGAAAGTCCTGAATCTCAGATCTAGACCAAAATAGGGTAGAGAGCATCCTTTAAAAGATGTCTGAATGTTTATTGTCCCGATCCTATTGCGTGTTCGTCTAGGACGCAGGATATGAAAGTATACCTATGGAATGGAAGTTCGCAGATCAACCTAGTTTGATAAAGTTAGGTTGTTAAAACCAGTGAATCAGTTTGGGAAAAATCGCCTAGTCTCGCTTGCTTAACTTTTGTGTGTTTGATTTATAGTTAGAACCCCATAGATTTCCCGAGAAGATTCCCAACGTGTTCACCCAATCTGCTTTTACATCGAGATTTACGCACTTCAATATTTACTTTTCCTGCACTGCTTGCTTGATTTCCTTTTTACAAGTTCTTAAGTTTGATTTCCTTTTCCCGTTGGTCATAGAAGAGATTGACAACCTCCTCTATATAAGACGTGATACTGTTTTCTTTATTTTCTGCAAAAATCGTGAGACTTACCCCCAAACCCCAATTCTCTGCGTCTTTGGTTGCCCTGATTCTTTTGTTTTCCAGTTGACCTCCTCCCTGTGGATCGATACCCTAAGTACTACAACGCACGCTGTGCACTTGCAGCTTAGGGTCCTACAAATTCAAAGCCTGACGAGTCCCCAAAGAAATCCTCCAAACTCGGACGACTATTTAGACCTCATCAATTACCCTCTGACCTTTTGGCTTATCAACAACAGTCCAAGTGTGGTTTTTCAGTAAGGAGACCATTTCTTCGTTCATTCCACTATTCCACAACTCCCAATCTTCATCATTCCTTGCTTCTTGGTAGTTTGTAAGTTCGATACAGTCTCCATCTACTGTAGTGAATAGAGCTTTGTACAAAAGAATTCATCTTCATCACACTCTGCATCTTCACCTAAGTAGCCCTCTATTTCAAAACGCCTTGGAGCCCTTGTTTCCCTTCTTGCTCTATCCCGAGCCAAGTGATAGCTCTCTGGTGATTCATGATTTTCCCCAGCTGCACTTTCATCTTCGTCTTGATGAATTTGTATCGGTGTTTGATCTCCAGTAGCTTCAAATTCTTCTACAGAGTCTCCACCTGAGGGTATATCACTGCTTTCACCAAGGTCAATATCAAACGGTGAACTTGGAGGTTCACTTTGATCTTCTGTTTGATATTTGTTTCTCTACAACACGTCTTTATAGACAACGTTTTCTTGAAACATCACGTTCCTGCTGATAGTACACTTCTTCTCATCAATCAACCATATCTTGTATCCTTTCACACCTGCAGGGTAGCCCAAGAGAACCCCTTTCTTTGCTCTCAGAGACAGCTTCCCTTCGTCTGAATGTACAAAAGATAAGCAACCAAATCTTTTCAAATAACTGTAAGTATGAGCCTTTCCTGTCCACTTCTTGTTAGGAATCTCCGAATTCAGCGCTGAAGATGGTGGTTTGTTGATTAAACTCACTGTCGTGTGTGTAGCTTCAGCCCAGAACAACCTCGGTAAACCTGAGTCACTCAACATGCTTCTTACCTTTTTCATGATGATCCTATTCATCCTCTCTGCAATCCCATTTTGCTGTGGAGTGTAGGCACATGTTCTATGCCTGACAATACCATTTTCTTTGCAGTAATTGTTGAACTGAAGATTATAGAATTCAAGGCCATTATCAGTTCTCAAGATCTTGATCTTCCTTTCAGCTTGATTCTCAACCATCACACTCCACTCAACAAAAATTCCATAAGCTTCATCATTGTGCTTCAGAAAATATACCCACGTTTTCTTTGAGTAATCATCTATGAATGAGATGAAGTACTGACATTTTCCCAAAGACAGTGGAACTGATGGAGCTCCCCATAAATCAGAGTGAATGTAGTCTAATTTATCCTTTGTGTCATGAGTAGTTGTACCAAAACTGACCCTTTTCGCCTTTCCATATACACAGTCTTCACACATCTCAAATGCAGAGATTTTCTTTCTGTCTAGGAGACCTTTCTTTGCCAATATATCCATGTTCTTCTGACTCATATGGCCTAATCTCCTGTGCCATAAGATTGTGTCATCTGTTCTTCTTTCAACCGCCAATGACTGACCATTCTCAGGTTTCCCTTGAAGCAAGTAGAGCTTCTCATACTGTTTTCCTACCATAAGATTGTTGGTTTCGTTCTTCACTAGTAGGATCCCATTCCTGGATTCAAAACTGCAACCAAGTTCTTCTAATGTTCCCATAGACAACAAGTTTCAGTCCATATCAGGAATGTACCTTACATGTGTAAGCACCACCATGGATCCATCACTGTTTATGATCCTCACACCCCCAATCCCTTTGACCTTTGACGTAGTTTTGTTTCCCATCCTTATTGATCCTCCCGCTTCTTCATTTAACCTTTCAAACCACTCTCTCTTATGCGTCATATGGTAGCTGCAACCGGTGTCCATAATCCATTCATTTTCCAAATTTATATCTGATAAATAATTGGCTTCTGAGACATATAAACCTGCAGCATCACCTTGATTTCCTTGTACCATAGCAGCTTCGCCTTTGTTGTTGTTACCTTGGTCCTTCTGTTTGCCATGTAACTTGTTTCTGTTCGGACAAGTGTTCTTAAAGTGTCCCTCTTCTCCACAAGTCCAGCAACCCTTTGTTGTTTTTGACTTGGACATGTTCCTGTTCTGCTTTGAATACTTGTTATCCCTTTTATCACATCTTCATCTCTGATCTCCCTTATCCCTGACATAAAGACCTCCTGCTTGTTTTTAGAACCCTTTGAGCTTGAACCAAACTCTAGTTCCTTTGAATAAATTGCTGCAGTAACTTCATCAAGTGTCAGTGTTGCTTTGCGTGAGCTGTATTTCAGTGTATCTCTTAGGTTATAAAGTGCTTCGGAAGAGACATAAGAAGCAGGATAGCTTGGTCTTCATCGGACACAACAACATCAGCATTCTCCAGATCTGTGATGAGATGACGAAACTCATCTATGTTTGCATCAACAAATATAGTTTCAGACATCTTGAAGCTGTAGATTCTTTGCTTCAGATAGATTCTTTTGGGAAGAGCTCTTCCAAGATAAAGCTTGTCTAAAGCTTTCATCATTGTTGGTGCAGTCTGCGCCTTCCTAACTTTCCTCAGAACTCTGATAGGACTCAAGTTTTACCCAAATAATCAACTACTGCAAGTGCACAGCAATGCAGTTGAAGTATAAGGGGTATCGAATCCTCAGGGAAGTTAAAGCTACACTTATGGTTTCTAGGTTTAGATTATGCTAGGCGATTAATTTTAAGTAGTCTAAAGCAATGCAGAAGTAAGTAAACGAGTTTATAAGGCGATGTAAGTTCAGAGACAAAGACGCTAGGCAAGGATAATTATCAGGTTGAATCCAAGAATGCAGAATCTAAGTTTATTAGGGATTTATTAAGAACCGTCTAGAACTCGAAACTCTAAGTTAAAACCAATCAACTCTCGTTGCAGAAGTTATNAGTGAAAAATTATGTGAAGACTGCACATCATCCTACAAGTTTAAAAACAAAAATTATCAAATAGTAGACTGCAAATAAAACAGATCTCAATGATAAACTGAATAGAGGTATAAGTTAAAACTCATGGAAGGCCTGGTGGAGAAGCATGAAACGGCTTTGCATGATCATTGCAGCTTCCCAACAAAACTACATGCACCCTTTCATTGTTCGCGACAACTCGATCTTTTTTCTTAATTGTCTCAAACACACTTGTGCAAAACTTAGTATGCATATTAGCAACCGAGCGACCAGTTCCTCTGTATATTCCAACAAATTCGCATTACACTTTGCATTCAAATTAAAAAAGTTGATAAGACAACATATCTAATTTTTTTTAAAAAATACAAAAATTGTTATCAACAGGAATCACAAATTATATATGCATAGGTATACAACAACAATGAGACATTCAATAAAAAAACCAAATATTTAAACACATAAAACTAAGAGAAAGAACTATAAAAATCCCAAAAAAATAAAACAAAACACCAAGATCTTATCAAGGAAACTCTTCTCTAAATCAAACGTGTGTGCATGTCGAAGTTAAATAATTCGATAGGTGATCATTACTATTATTTTAATTAATGAGATTTTTAATTTTATAAACAAAAATAGGAAAAATTACACACTATATTTTAAATTATTTTATATAACAAAAAATTTCTACAAATCTTTTATGGTTTTAATAATTTATAAGATATTAGCGAAAAAAATTAAATCAAATTATTAATACAGATTCGCGCGTAGCGCGGATTAATAACCTAGTATAAATAAAACTTAAGATTAAAAAAACTAAATCAAAAATCAAAAATGATAAAAAAAAATAAATTAACTTAATATCTAGACTAAATTATGGAGAATTAACATAAAAACTATCTAACAAAAAAAAAGGAAATTATGTCTTAAAAAATATTAATACCTACAAAAAATAGTATATGTTAAAACTAAACAAAAATCAATATTAAGAATAATAAAATATTTTACTATACAAAATTTGATTTATTATGCCATTGAGGGCGTCAACATGAGACAAATAAACTCAATTTGATTGGTTCAAATCAGCGTTTTCATTAAATACAAAAATGTTAAATATGATTAACATTTTTTATTGGTCCAAATCATCATATTATTAGAGATAAAATGTAAATATGATCTTAAATTAAACAAACAAAAAACAGACAAAAAAGGAAAATAATTTGATATCTAGGCAAAATTTTAGAAAAGTAACTAACAAAAAATAAAAAGATATTAAATCTTGAAAAATGTTAATACCAACAATAAATAGTATATGTCAAAATTAAATTGAAATCGATATTAAAAATATTAAAAATAGAAATTAACTTGATGTGTAGACTAATTTTTTGGAAAATAAATTTAAAAAATTATATGTCATCTATTTAATTTTAAACAGAAAACTATGTCTTACAAAAATGCCAATACATTCACATAATTGTATATGTCAAAATTAAATAGAAATGATTATTACAATTTTTTAAAAATATAAAAATCATATTTCTCAAAATAAAATAATAATCTATATAAAGCAAAAGCTAATTAAATAACATCTAAAAGAAAACCAACTTAATATCTATGCCAACCTTTTGTAAAATCAATATAAAAAGACTAACGAACAAAAAAGAAAAAATAAATTGTATCTTAAAGAATGTCAATACATCAAAATAACAGTATATGTAAAAATAAAATGGTATCAATATTAAAAAAGCTAAACTAGCAAAGAAAAGTTATCTAAAAACAAAATTATCTTGATATATATAATCAACAATAAAATCAACAATAAAAGATCGTAATTAACAACAAAAAGGAACAAATTATATCCTTAAGTATATCAAAACATAGTAAAGATAGTAAATGTCAAAATAAAATAAAATTAATAGCAAAAGATCTAAATTAACTTACAAACAAAAGAAAATTAATTCAAAGTTTAGTTTAGGAAGTTTATTCTTTCTAAAGTATTGGCACCAACTATAAATAACAAAATTAATTTATAGAAAGCCATGTTTGTTACGAGTTAGCTAATCTGAATTAATTTAGAGATTAGCTAGGGTTTATAAAATAATTTATAAAGTTATTGGCATCGACTCAATCATATATATGGTTTGAAACTTATTATTTCTAAAGTAATGATATCGACTATATATAACAAGCTATATGTTACACAAGTATACAAACCAAACATATTCTTCAAAAATACATAGAACTTACTAAAATTATGGTTGCTTCCATTTTTTTGCTACCCAGTCACTTATGGTNGATTAGTTCAAGTTATCAATAATGCTCTCGCATCTATTAAACAACCTAAGGTTTGATTTCTAAGTGATCAATTCAGAGAATCAAGTTAAGCATAAATCAAGGTGAAGATCCAATTGATTTCCCTAATAATTCTAGTGATTCTACAAACTCTTCATCAAACCCTAAATCATCCTAACCTAACTAGCAAACTACTCACACATAATTATGCAAACACAAAACATGGCTGAATAATATTGCATAAAAGAATAGAGAATGATACAGGGGTTCGAAATCTGGCTCAGATGAGTTAGAATTGTCTCCCCAAAAGCTCAGGATCAATCTCTCTCTAAGTCTCAAAAACAGAAAATAATGATAAGGTATATTGGCTAAACAATGCCAGAAAACTATTTATAGAAGGGGATTTTTTGTCCAGGGGCAGACTTGTAATTCTTCAAACTTGAGCTCTTTCCTTTTTCTGATTGGAAACCGTCAGACTTTGGCCGACTCTGTCCTGGTGTCGATTGTCGATCGACACTTAGCTCGTAAATTCACCCTCTTGACTTCATCACTTCGGCTGCTTCTCCAAAATGCTCCAAAATGTTTCATATTCTCCCATTTAGCTCCAAATGCTCTCCATCCTGTAAAGACTCTAAAAAGACTCCAAAACTAGCAAAAGACTCTAAAAAGACTCCAAAACTAGCAAAAGACTCTATAAAAACACTTATATCATGGCTTAAAAATGGGTAAAAACCATGATATATCAAACTTTATCCGTGATACTCAACACAATGGTACTCCTTGTCTTTTTCTTTTTCTCAGCTAAAGTTTTCTCCTTTTCTTTAGCTTTCTTCGTGTCTTCCTCAACTTCATCTGAATCTGAAGAATAGCCCTCATACACCTCCAGAAACTTGCTCAGACCCAACCGATCTAGATGAGCCACAAGTTTATCTTTCCAAAGAGTGTAGTCGATCTCCATGTCCGTCGAACTTCTCCATCTCCACTCTTGATGACGACATGGCTCTTAACTTGAGTGACCTTTATAGAGCCAACCAACAAAGAACATTCGCTCTGATACCACTCTGTTATGATTCTACGGCCTAAAGGCAACGCCTTTATCAACTCTAACCACCACAAATCGAGCCTTAGATGTTACTGAGACAAGAACAGAACAGAGCAAGAAGAAAACAGAGTATATGCAGAAATGAAAAGAGAGCACACAAGCAAGGTTAACGAGTTCACGCCCATAAACTCGGGTCGCTACGTCTCGTCGGGATCTCTTCCCAGAATCCACTAGAACACAGTGATATACAAGAGATAGAAACAACCCTCGACCCCTTTACAAAGATCTCTTAGGCTTTTCTCTCTTCCTCTCTGTATTTCCCGAAAACCCAAACAAGCTTATACTTTGAATAAAGCTTTCTCACTGTGCTAATTTTCATATCTATCTCTCTCATGTGCCTTTAGTATTTATACTCTTCTCAGACGTACCATAGCCCTCTCGGCTGCAGCCAATTAAACTCCTTTTTGGCGTGTACCACAGATTTGAACTCGCCCTTATCTCCAACTTTGACGAATGAAGACAAAACTTGCTTTTGCTTTATGGCAGTAGCAAACGGCTAATCTTGTGGTCCTGCAGCTCGATCCCGAGGCATTAAAGTCTGACCTGGCACAACTTGTTCTCCACGCTTGTCTCTTGTACGGAAATTTCTTGATCTTTACCACTATATTCAACAACTACTTTTTGTTAATAGAAGAGGTCGACATACCATATGATTGGAACCTCATGTCACTCCTTTTGATGGGCTGTTTGATTCATCATGGTTGTGGTGATTACAAAAGCTTTGACTTGTGACTTAATCTAACCTAAAATAGTTTCTCAAAGAGAAAACACCTTTAAAAAGAGTAAGCGATGTCAACACAATCAAAACAGAGATCAAGAAAGGTTAACCTTTTTATGAAAAAAACAAGAAGAAGGGTCAACCTTAGAAAGAACTGAGAGGTGCCCTGATCTATGCGTTTGAGATTGTGAGAAATAATAGAGCACATCCTCAACCCAGAAAACCCAAAATACAATTTGTTTCTCTAGCAGCGAAAGTGGATTTCTTCAGCACGGATGCGAAGACCGGTGGAATCAAAAACATAGATTTCCGAGAGAAAGTAGTAGCAAATATATAAGATGGAGAAGATGAGAATGGTAGATAGGTATAATATTACAGTATCATATGTATATAGCAAAAATAATGTACAGTATGTTATCCTTACAACGATAATTAACTAACAACTATATTCTTTATTTTGAAAAGAAAACGTAAAATGGTGAGAAGAAACAAGAATAAAAAAAAGTTAAAATAAGAAACCAAAAAATTATGAACAATCAAAAAAGTTCTTAATCCTCCAACCAAAACTATTAAAACAAAAGTCTAACTTAATGTAAAACACTAAATGACACTGTAAATAACTTGAAAGAGAAGAAGAGTAAATGAAGCCATAAGATTAGGCTTTGTAAATTGGGACTAATTATCTCGTTTTCTCCTTCTTCCTCCAATCCTCCTCCTGCAGATTTGCTATGTTTTTTTCTTTTAAATTAAAGACATAAAGTTTTAAAGAACTTTCCTTTAAATGGGGACAAAAGTGCGACAAGTCTCAACATCTTTTCATCATACCGACGCTTTTCTGAGTAGCTCTGTCTTTTCCTTTTGCCTCGTGCTACTTTCTTGATTTGCACTAGACTTGGAACATAAGAGAACACATTTGTCCCCCACCCAAAGTTCATGTCGTCTAGGACCAGTCTTCTTAAGTATCCAGCCTCTCCAACGACGCTAAGTATGTGTTGAGTCCAGCCAGTGTCGTCTTCATCAAAACCCATGACGAGTTTCTTTTTCTCGTCAATGAAGAAAGCAATATGTGAAATCGGATAATTGGGTTCCGTATTCAATGTCAAGAACTTGCTCCACGACGCCTTTTCATGCTCAACCTTAGTCGTAATCCATACGTCAAGCTCATATGGATTTGTATCATCGTGGGTAAGTAAAACCGCAAGCTTCTCTTCTCTGACACAAGATAAAGTCACAAAGTCATGATACCCAGCGTTAAACTGAAAACGCAGAAACGGCCCAAATCTCTCACTTGTATAATCAAAACAGATCAAGTGATAGTCAAGTTCTTCTTCTGAGTTAGTTTTTGTAGCACAAAAGTAAGTGTTTCCCTGCAGAGAAACGCCTTATATCTGTTTACAAATCTCTCACTTGCTTTGATCCACCTTGTTTGACCCAATACGGATTCCAAACCACAACCTTAGTAAGTTAGTATCGCCTTCCAAGGTGCATAACAATAAACCCTCGCAGTTGAAGACTTGAGATATCTTGAGTTGTTCGTTTCCGCAAGTAAGATTACCTTTAGTCTCAAAAGATGGATCTCCGTCGACGAAGAAGCTCATTAAGTGAAGATTTTTATTCATCATTACGATCATCTGAGACTCCCCTTCCCTTGTTGCCGAAGCTTCTTTACCAATGTGAATCTTCGAAAAGCTCCGAGTTTTGGATAAACTGTCCCAGGTTTTGCAAGTTATTCGCACTTCTCTCATAGATTTCGAGGGAACCCTAAAGAGAATCTCCTCTATCAAATCCCTAGGAAGATTGGAGATCATCGTCGTCATATTGTTTCAAGTTGCAACAAGAGTTTTTTTTCTCAACTTTAAAATGCCGATGTAAATTAATTGAAGAAGATTCGAAAACCCTAATGAAGTTGGGCTAATCATGGGCTTGAGAATCTTATGGGCTTAAGAAACTTACTTTACATAATCGCATATTAACGTTTTCAATTCGTTTCTTGGTTTCAACATCGGGGTTTTGAGTAGCCTGAAAATTTCGGAACGGGTTTCCGGTTCTCACTCGTATCCGTTTCGAATTTTCCGTCCCGTTTTCATTCTTGTTCAAAAAAATTCTCATTCGGGATCATTTATTTTATTCAAACGAATACGGGAAAAGTACGAGAAAGAACGAATATGAGATCGAATACCCGAACTACCCGTTTAAAATTTGAAAATTTAAAAATTTTATATATTTTTCGAAATTATCCGAAATTTCTATAATTTTCTCGAATTTGTTCCCAAATTTTCACGAATTTTCCTGAAATTACCCACAATATATGTCACAAAGTTGATAATTATCTAAAATTATTACCCGTTTGGGAAGAGGTTTTAGGTAATAGAATTTCCCGTACCCGTCTCGTTCTTATCGGATTCTCTTTTAAGAATTGTTTTTCAATTCCCAAATTTCTCATGCCTATCCCATACAAGTAAATTTCCGTTCCGGTTCCCGAAATTTTTAGAGCTAGTTTTTTTTTTTGGTACGAGACTGAGAGACCGCAACCAAAACAAAATTATATATATAAGTAAACCATTTCGATTTCATTATTCTAAAAGTCGAAACCGAAACCCAAAACCATTTTTATGTAACTAATTAAACTGAATTGAATAAACTATTCAGATTTATATATTATGAATATAAATAGTTGATATAATCATAATATTAAATAGGTCATTTCTTTACACTTTTTTTTAATATGATAAATTATCTTGCAGATAGCTATTATTTAAACCTGGTTGCTAATATATTTGTCTGGAAAAAAATGTTTGTCAATGACTCAATGATACCGAGAAGGAACTGCAACAAAAATATGAACTTGATCACTTTTTGATTGTGAAAGAGCCTTTGATGCCTGGATTTGCAGAAGATAGTTATCGTATTGTACTATACTTTTTTTCTTTTTCTTATGACATAGGACATCTCGAGAGGTTAAGACAATCTTGCAATATTAAAAGCCACTNTTTTTTGCTACCCAGTCACTTATGGTTTTGGGTTTCAACGAACTTACAAAAAGAAATTATTAAGAGACACAAAACAACAATAAAACAGTTTACAGATGGATTCAAACTGTTTATTATCGATTAAAAAGTACTACCAAATTTATTTACTCATCGCCAAATGAAAATTTAATCAACACTTATATTATGTTTTAACACAATTTGTTCAGACAACTACAATTCAAATATTCATAGTAATAGGCTATTATGTTATGAGGCTAACATAAAAATTAATAAATCTGAATATTAAGCTATCAAATATGCATTTTAAAAAGATAAAAAAATAGTCTATCAGACACAAAATATACAAAATAATATATATAAAACCATACATTCATAGTAACTCATTAATTAATACAAAAAATTGAATATTATGCAGACAAATTAACTTTTTCATGTCATTCAAGCAAAAATATAGTTAAATGGTATAGTAAAAACATCCACAATAGTGTATTAGTAGTTTATTTTCAACCAAAAATATATAAATAACATTTGAAAACACTACACAAATAACTCTCCACTTAAAACACAATAAGTATTAAAAGTCTGATTTCATATACATTGCTACTACCGATATTTGAACCCACATAAACAACAAATGAGTAACACCGCATATAATTTCATTTAAATAATAAAGTATGACGGTGTTATGAATCAAACGCAAATTGTCAAACCTAAACATTTTCTCAAATCATAACATTGAGAAAATACACATAAGTTAATACAATGATAAATGTTCAAAGACTTCACACCAACCTAAAAAGTTAAAAAAAATATTATATAATAGCAGAATGCAAATAAAACTGATTCGAAAGATAAAAAATATGTGAAAAATCCGACGGAGAAGCAAGAAGCTATCTTGCATGATCATTGAAATTTCCCAACAACTCTATAGACAGTTTTTTGTTTGCGATATTTCGATCCTTTCTTTGATTATCTCAAATACATTTTTACAAATCTCAGTATGCATATTAGTAACTAAACTAGAAAAATATGTTGAAATATACTCTCTCTGTTTTTTTTAATTGTCGTTCTACATGATTTCACACAAATTAAGAAAACAATTAGATTTTCTGTTTTACCCCTAATTAATATATTATTTTGTTTGATATGAGTAATTAATAAGTAAAAAAAACAGGGACAAAACTAAAACTTTTGTCATAAATCTGCATTGAAAAATGGAAAAATGACAATTATTTTAAAATAGAAAATAAGCTCAAAACGACATTTAATAAAAACAGGAGGGAGTATGAAATATATTTTGGTCAGGTTTATAAAATTTCAAATTATTCTTCTTTCAATTATTATTTTTACACACATGACATATAACTCAAAGTGTTAAAAAAATAAATTAGTTATTTAATCATGTAAAATTTAATTAACATATTATTATTTTACTTAACAAAATTTGCAATCTTATAAACAAATACAAGTAGGAGAAAATTATACATTGTATGTTTAATATATTTTTATTAAAAAAAATTCCGTAAATCTATTAAGCATTCAGTAGTTTGACATATACTAACAAAAAAAAGATTAAACGAAATCATTAACAAAGAACAATAATAATAATAATAATAATAATAGAACAAAATGATAGATTAAGAGAATTGGTGGGGTTTTAAATGTTATAATTGCAGGATGGTACAATAGATCTGTTGGAGTTTCAGAAAAAAAAAGCCGCCAAAGTATTTTTGTTCATTCATCTGAGAAGATTCTGCAGAATTAATGCGTATGACTACGTGTTCATGTGATTGAACTATTTTGTTTTGGAGGATATGGGAGACTTCATTCACCAGAAATTGAGACAGTCCACTATCATTGTCTAACGCAGCAACAAAAACATAATCACAATTACACTAAAGTGAGATCGAACATTGATTCCATTATTCTCCTGCATAGTATAGGGTTGGGGGTAAAGATCGGGTACGGGTAATCCGGGTATCTTTCTCAGATTTCATGTATTNCAGCCACACGCTTTCCTTCAGAGTCTAGAAGAAGAATGTTCTTTACCAACGGACAAGAATCCTGTTCATTGTAAATTGGACAGTCAGGTGTAAGGCTGTCTCTTATACACATCTAGATGTGTATAAGAGACAGGAGTAATACTTGACAGCCACACGCTTTCCTTCAGAGTCTAGAAGAAGAATGTTCTTTACCAACGGACAAGAATCCTGATCATTGTAAATTCTGTCTCTTATACACATCTAGATGTGTATAAGAGACAGGTCTAGAAGAAGAATGTTCTTTACCAACGGACAAGAATCCTGATCATCGTAAATTGGACAGTCAGGTGTAAGGCTGTCTCTTATACACATCTAGATGTGTATAAGAGACAGAATTTCGGTAAAAAAAAAAAAAAAATCGTCATAAGATACTTAAGTAAAACAGGGCTTGATTTCTAATGAACGGCAACCATTTCAGGTATGGTTACTAGGGCTCATGAATAAACATACCATTTCGCTCCAATGACATAAAGAATCATGTAAGAAGACTTCTTGCTAGGTGTTCCCGAGCTGTTGCCAGTGCTTGAGTTAATGTCTGCAATCCCAACATGTAAAACCCAATTAGCTGTCTCTTATACACATCTAGATGTGTATAAGAGACAGGTATTGTACTATACTTTTTTTCTTTTTCTTATGACATAGGACATCTCGAGAGGTTAAGACAATCTTGCAATATTAAAAGCCACTAGAGATCAACCTTCTCCACAGTTAGAACTTGACACAAGGAGAAACACGACCTTCTTCTCTTATGTACTTTGGAACTTTGGAACAAAGAGGTTGTTTGTTTGGAATTGAGACTGTTGTTCTAATCTCTTCTGTATTTTGTATTTTGTGTCTTTATGACAGTTCGTAAACTTTCGTTTTGGAATTGGGTGTGAAATTAGAACTTTTGGATTGTTTGTTTTTTAAGTTTTTTTGGGGTAATTTTGGGTAAAAAATATCATATCCGAACCAAACCCAAATATTCTATATCGGTTCTCAATTACATTACTCAAACCGAACCGAGACCAAAACCTACCTGAACAGATTCCAACCGATATATGATCCTAAGAATCTCTCTATCCAAACTATCTGAAACCCAAATGAACTTAACCGAATACTCAAATGCTCAGGAGGCCGGGACTAATTAATTATATCAATGAAAAGTAAAAGGGAAAATCGCATAAAAAACCTGCAAAATGACAGCCACTGACATTTTAAACCTGCAAGAGTATTTTACTAACACAATAAACCTTCAAATTAAATATATTAACACATAAAACCTTAAAACTGGTTTTTTATTGCGCGCCATTAGAATATTTAACGGTTCACTGTTCATTTCCGTTAAAAAGAGATGACAATGGATTAAATTTATTTATTTTAATTAAAAAATTATATTAACTATTATTTTATTATTTANTTAGTTAGTTCCAATGTATGAGGGTGGTTTGGTTTTGTTAAGCTTCTTTCAATTTCTCTTTATATGATGGAATCTAATGAAAGAAGACAAGAACCGATAAAAGGCCCCACCACCACATCTCACAACTTGGCTTCCTTTAGAACACTTATTACTCTCGTAGATTTTAGATTGGGGACAAAAACCTGCAAAGTGACAGACACTAACACTTTAAACCTCGAGAGTATTTTACTAACACAATAAACCTTCAAATTAAATATATTAACACATAAAACCTTAAAACTGGTTTTTTATTGCACGCCGTTAGAATATTTAACGGTTCACTGTTCATTTCCGTTAAAAAGAGATGACAATGAATTAAATTTATTTATTTTAATTAAAAAATTATATTAACTATTATTTTATTATTTTATTATTTATTATAATTAAAAATAAATAAAAATATCTAAAATATTTTTTTTACTCAATTACTATACTTAACAAAAAATGTTTATTTTCTGTTAATAACATTAATATGATTTTAAAGTTATTTTTAACTAAAAGTTAATCTTTTGGTATTTTATCATGATTAAAAAATACAAAAAATATTAAAAAATACATGAAGTAAAGATGACAAATATGCAAACGATAACTTTATTTATTACATAAGTGTGCAAAATAATCTTAGTTTTTTAAACTTCAAATATGCAAAGAACAACTTTATTTAAAGTTATATTATTGTTATTAACAGAAAATAAAAATTTTATCAAATATATTAATTGAGGAAATATAAAAAAAACTTAGTTTTAAAAAAAAAATTAAATAATTTTAGTAACTTTAATTTTGTCAACTTTTTTAAAAAATATTTTAGATATTTTTATTTATTTTTAATTATAATAAATAATATAATAATATTTAATATAATTTTAAAATAAAAAAAATAAATTTAATGCATTAACATCACTTTTTGACGGAAATGAACAGTGAACCGTTAAATATTTTGACGGCGCGCAATAAAAAACCAGTTTTATGGTTTTTTGTGTTAAAATATTTAATTTAAAGGTTTATTGTGTTAGGAAAATACTCTCGAGGTTTAAAGTGATAGTGGCTGTCACTTTGAAGGTTTTTAATGCGATTTTCCCTTTTAGATTGTTTGTGTTAGAGAGGAAATGAAAAGAAATAGCAAAATCTATATTTATTGGAATTACTCTACAGAAGAAAAGAGGAAAAAACTAAATACTAAAACCACAAAAAGAAATNGGTATTAAGAGAGAAGCAGAAGCGGGAATCCATAAAAAGATCATCTCCAGTGCAGCAAACACCAATCTATTGGAAAATTACAAGGTTCAATTCAAAGCCTAAGTCACTTGAGTTATTATAGTGGCCAAACAAATAAAATATCTATAACGACATGCAATAACATGACACAACAGACGAATGGCACCTCCAGCAGATAGAATCCAAATTATTTTATATCCAAATGATGAGAAGATTAATTGCACAAAGCAGATCCATAAGCAATTGAAACTTTCCCAGCGGTAAAAAAAAGAAATCTAACAGAACTTATGTTTCTAAGTCTGTAATAAAGCTTAATCATGCTTCCAGACTGAATCTCAGATTAGTCACAGTTCCCAGAAAAACAATTAAGCCACTAAACAAAAGAACCAAGAAAAACAACTATCTTAACATAGTGATTCATAGACAAACAAAGATGTTTATCACCAAGAAACATACATGATGGGTTCGCAACTCAAGGAAACTTATTAAAAGTTTCATTACATCACAATGCAAAGAATGTAAGTGTAGCAAATCATAAAGCATCACAAGACTATTGGTTGCATTATGTATACCGGCGAACATGATCCCAGCAGTAACTACCAAAGCAAACACATACAGACAAATAATATTATTCTTACATAAAACAGAATGATCTAAGATATGTACTTACATTAGCCCCTGACATTGTTGTTGAACCAAGATATACCTGAAATAGTGATAAGTTAAGTGTTATACCAATAAAAACACACAAAAAACTCAATACTTTGCAAACAAGATTAAGCCACTGAGTACACCAGATTCTTTTTTTTTGTTTTTGTTTTTGTGAACAGATACTCCAAGATCTAAGAAGATAGTAGTGTTTTAACACTACTACAACCAAAACGACTCCAAAACTAGGACACATTTCCTTTAACACCAGTCTTTAAGACAGTATATTTTGATTTTTCCAATCCAAAACTTTACCATCAGATCTCTTCTAAGCCGTAATTTGTAATAGAATGAGTGTCAGACTTTAACACAAAGATCTAAGAAGAAAATAGATAGATCGTAATTTTTCTTAAACCATCAAACGGAAAGAAAAAAAAAAATCTATCTGGTATATACTCAAATTATAGAATCAACAGAAACCAAATCATATATATCATTGACCAACAATGCTCCATATATATTTCTGATTCAAAGCCAACATAGTCTCATCGCAGAAACTATTAACGGCTTACAAATTCTAACCAGATCTGTAGAAATTTTCCGATGGATATTCCATCGATCTGATGAAATCAGATCATAAAGCATAAGAATCTAGCCTCCGAGACATGGAATTGCAACAGCAAAGAAATCAAAAGGAAAAGACAACGGTTGTAATCTCGAGAAAATTACCTTAGTGGCTTCGGAGCTGAAGATGACTGCTGCTTGGGACGATGGAACGGACTATGGAAAAATAAACGCTGAATTTACTTAAAAATTTGCAAAATATAGTGTGGAATATTGTAAAGAGAGTCCATTAGCGCAAATTAAAATTGCATTTTTTTTATTTTTTTTATTTTTTTTTTTGTCAACACTTGAAATTTTCGTTAAACTTTAAGGTGAAATATTTACACCTACAGTCACTTTATAGAACTCATATTACTGAGAAAGTCACTTTGAACAATGAGTGAGTCACTTTTTTTTTATTTGACAAGTTGATTTCCATATGATTTTACACAAGTGTTCCTGATTTTTCCTTTTCACATGTTGGAGCAAAGTTTACAATTTAGATTAAAAATATTACATGTTACTGCTTCCTCTTCGTAAAAAGAACTTAAGAGTTTGTAAACGCTCAATTTCCTTCTGCACCGTCACCACTGTCAAAACCCTAATCAATACAAACCACCGAAATTTCGTCGATATTATCAATGTAATCAAGTTTCGATAGCTCACCATCAACGTCCACAAATCCCAGATTATCCACAATGCCAAATCCGGTGAACTCTAATTCTTCGACATGGAAGTTAAATCGCCGTTCTATTTACATTCGCTCCGCATCCATGAGGAGGAATCATTAAGAGTTTCACTAAGCTCTTCTCCTACTAGTCGGGATTTTGACACGAAATAGTAACAGTTTAGGAATTAATGGATAGTGTCCATGAATATTCATCCATGACTCGGTGGGATAAATAATCATATACTTTTCCAACTCAGATACTTACAACCCCAAGCTTATTTTTCCTAACCGTAATCATGAATCCATTTTTGTTTGTCCACACAAAGCTACCATATACGTACTTGTTGAAAACATCTTTTGCTTTTGTGTAGGATCAGATGTACAACAGCAGTGGGACAACCAACTGCCCAGCCAGAAAATCCCATCCATATCCGATTGAGTCATCATCGCGTTAATATCTCAGTAGAACCCATAGTCTCAACACCACGATCCGGTGGACAAAAATAAATGGACAAGAATAAATGGATAAACTTATAATTTTACTTCAGTTGGCCAAGGCAAATGTAATCGCTCTCTTACAAAGCTAACCTAATGGATTGATTCCATGTAATTGCTCTATTTTCTCTCTTACTTCGTTTATTTTGTTGATGATGTAATAAATGAAGAAACTTGTTGGTCTTGGATGAAAATAATGGATTGTGACCATAGGTATTGTTTTACAACTCTTTTTCCTTGATTGTGTCTACTGCCATGATCCAGCTTCCCATTATTGTACTTTGAATTGAAGTTAAAGGATTGTTGAATAAGAGAAAAATAGTGATCTTACGGCCATCATTGTTGTGAATAAATCACATCAACATACAAGAAGAGAGGAATGAATTAGTCAACAATGAAAATACATTTGAAATTATA
The DNA here is from genome assembly GCA_020283515.1 of Alliaria petiolata. Lineage (NCBI taxonomy): Eukaryota > Viridiplantae > Streptophyta > Magnoliopsida > Brassicales > Brassicaceae > Alliaria > Alliaria petiolata. Next base: position 49,910,589 of record JAHZTW010000003.1, read on the forward strand.
TAAAGAGGTTATAGAACAAGAGAAATTTAAAGATGAAACTATGATTCTTCTAAGTCGACGTCACCAATTCCTCTGAGTGTGATGAACTTCAGATTTGGGTTAAAAGGGGAGTTGCAAAATCGTTTGTGGGCTCCAATAAATGGCAAAAAGTGCATGAATAATCGAGAACCAAATAGAGTAACATTCAATTTCATTATATTAAAATCTCAAGATTTAGTATGAAACAAAAGGACTCTACACCGTAGTCTATTGAAGAACGTAAAAAAAAACATAAGAACTAATCTTAATCTAAATTACGGTACACATTAAAGTAGCTGCAAACAACAAGAAAGAACTGAATATTTTTGCTTTTCGTTACGGTGGATAGCTTTTTGGTGGACATGAAGTCGTGGACATGGTGGCGTGGTATAGTGGCGTGAACATGATGGTGTTGGGTTTATGTACATGGACAAGCTCTGCTTTAGATCGATATTATGTGAACAAGCACATATATGTAAGAAACTACACGCTACACTATATCTCAATCTACTTTCGGTTTTGGCTAATTGAACTGGAAAGACTATCAATTTGCATATTGGACATGCAGTTATGGACTGGAAGCAGTGGACATGAATTCATGGATATAAAGTCGTGGATAAGAGGTTCCAGACACTATCCATTTGAGAAGTTAACATGTGCATATTTAGATTTTTTTCATGATCTTGATCTTTTTGTTGGATCTCATATCTCTTTCTACGATGTATACATTGCTCATTAATAGGCCATCATACATATATGAAAACATTCATTTATACATGTTTAATTAGTTTCTTCTTATTGACTTGGCTACAAACATGAAAAGAAAATGAGACGGAGGCATGTAATTGTGGTTGTTGTTCCCATTGAATAGCTTCTTCAAGGCATGTAAATAGATCAATTCAAAATAAATCTATTTGTCCATGACTATTTGTCTACACGTCTTCGTCCATTAGACTATGTGTTTATATCCCTTGTGGACACAGAGGCATGGATAGCAACGAGCAAAGATGATACATGGTCATTATTATATGTCTTTGTGGACACAGAGGCATGGATAATTTCGTCCTCGTCTTCTCCACCACATCATACGACAAAACTTTCCTTTCTCGTCTACTCGATGTCGAAACAACACACAAGCTCTGCAACTGATAAATCAGTATACCAGTTCAGCTAATTAATAAACTTCGCTCATAACACTTCATATAAAGTGTTGAAATCCAACAAAATCAGTTCCAATAAAGGGGATCCAACCACGAAAAACTCGAACGACGACAATACATACGCACTCTTAAAAAAATTGACATCTCGCAACAGTATTCAGTTGTAAAATCGCTGCCAACTTATGCATGCCGGGAAGCAAAATAAACATCTCACAACTACATCCTCCGAAAAATAATTTCAATTTCGATCGCGATCTAATTCCTCGTCAACAACACAATCATAAAACGTTCCCAACATCGCACTCCATCTACAATATTTTGGCTATTGCTAGATTGTCTTCAAGCAGCGGTGATATTTTCTCAGCAAAAACAAATTCAAAATTAACTGCCGATATTTGGATAAAAAATTAAGGATAATTTTGGTATTTTGGCTCCAACAGTAACACGCTAAGTGACTAATAAGCAATAAGTGACTACTCTGTAAACATTAGAACAAAAAGTGACTATACGTGTAAATAACTCCTTTAAGGTGCTACATTTTAGTTCCATGATATTATACAAGGAAGGATTTTAATCCGAGAATATTACGAGAAAAGGCACTTTCAAGAAGTGTGATAACAAAAAAACACACTTAAGAATACTAAGGCACTTTGGACATAAAAAAAGACCTTACTACCTTTCTCTCAGATTTATGGCTCGTATTAATATAAGAAGACCAGAACAAAATAGCTATATCCCATCCCACCTCCGCCGTGTAACTTAATTAACTGGAAAAATTCAAATTTTTCCAGATCTCATCTCACCACCTCTTCTCCAGATTCCTCAAATCCTCAAATCCTCAAACTCACCACCACTCAAAATCATGTTGGTTAACAATTTCGTTACTCTCTCTCTCCGCTTCTTCACTACAAGAAAACATGGCTTTTGCCACGATTTTTTACGAGGAAAATAAATCGTAGCAAATTAGCATTGAATTAACGACGAATTTACGAGGAAAACGATAAACGTCGGTAATTAGTCGTAAAGAGGGACGAAAAAAAATCGTGTTAAATTCGTCGTAAATACCAATGAATTTACGACGAATTAACGACGTAATATAGTGTCGTCGTTAATTCGTCGTTATATAACGACGAATCATATTTGTCGTGGATTCCTTGCAATTTCGTCGTAACTTCCAACGAATTAGCGAGAAAATAATTCGAAGCAATATACCAACGTATTAGGGAGGAAAATAAGGTAGATGAAAACGTGTTTTACTGGTTTTTTTGCCACGAAAATATTTCTTGTTAAATCGTTGGTAATTCGTTGGTAATTCGATGTAAAAAAAAAAATCTATATATAGAACCTACACTTCACAATGAAAACCACAAAAACAAATACTTCTCTCTTCACCTACAAAAAAACTCTTCAAAAAAAAAACTCTTGTTAAACACTTTTTCAATATCTTCTATTTTTTTTTTCATATAAGAAAAAATATTTTCTTATATATCGAAAAAAAAAATGTCAATATACGAATTACGAAGTTGGATGTATAATCGTAAAGATTCGGAGGGATCGCTGACGAAGGAGTTTCAAGACGGGCTAGAAGGATTCATGTATCAGGCGGGAAGTTTGCAAATTACCGTTGAAAGTGGTATGATGTACTGTCCTTGTCAAAAATGCATGAATAGGAAATTTCTTCGTATCTCAAAAGTGTGGTCGCATCTATTAAATAGAGGGTTTTTTCCGCACTACTATATTTGGTATAATCATGGAGAAGGGCATGGGGGAAATGCTGCTAGTAGTAGTGGTAATAACCAAGCAGTTAATATTGATGCTGAGTCAAATAATGTGCATCAAGTTGATGATCATGGTGAATATGGTGATCATGATAGGATTCATGAGATGGTTACAGATGCATTTCATGAAAACACGGGTACATTTCTAGCTGCTGGTCATGATAGTAATATTTACGACGAGGAACCCAATTTAGATGCCAAGAGATTTTATGATATGTTAGATGCTGCAAATCAGCCACTCTACGATGGATGTAGAGATGGGCACTCTAAATTGTCCTTGGCAGCTAGGATGATGACCATTAAAACTGATCATAACTTAGGTGAGGTTTGCATGGATGATTGGGCTGATTTGATTAAGGAGATTTTGCCTGAAGATAATTTAGCTGCTGAGAGTTACTATGAGATACAAAAGCTGGTTTTTAGTCTTGGGTTACCTTCTGAGATGATAGACGTTTGTGTAGACAATTGCATGATTTATTGGAAAGATGATGACAAGTTGCAGGAGTGTCGTTTTTGCCATAAGCCACGGTATAAACCGCAAGGTGCTGGTCGTAATAGGGTGCCGTACCAAAGGATGTGGTATCTTCCAATAACCGATAGGTTGAAAAGATTGTATCACTCGGAAAGGACTGCTGCATCCATGAGATGGCATGCGGATCATTTGCAGACAGATGGGGAGGTCAATCATCCGTCAGATGCAAAAGCGTGGAAACATTTTAAGACGGTACACCCCGACTTTGCGAGAGAGAAACGGAATGTATATCTTGGTCTTTGCACAGATGGATTTAGTCCATTTGGTATGTCTGGTAGGCAATATTCTTTATGGCCAGTAATCTTAACGCCTTACAACCTTCCCCCAGACATGTGCATGCAAAGAGAATTTCTATTCATGAGTATATTAGTCCCTGGTCCCAAGCATCCGAAGCGGTCCCTTGATGTGTTTTTGCAGCCTCTAATAGCGGAGTTGAAGGAATTGTGGTTTAATGGGGTCCGTACATATGATATTTCAAGGAAGAAAAATTTTACGATGCGGGCGGTTCTTATGTGGACAATAAGTGACTTTCCCGCATACGGGATGCTATCAGGGTGGACTACGCATGGGCGGTTGTCTTGTCCTTATTGTCTCAATCGAACAGAAGCATTTCAATTGAAGTACGGTAGAAAAACAAGTTGGTTTGATTGTCACCGCCGATTTCTACCCTTGTCGCATACATACCGAAGAAACAAGCGGTTATTTAGAAAGAACAAAGTTGTCCGTGTTCCTCCTCCTGTATGTGTATCCGGGGCAGATTTAGAAGCACAAATTGATCATTACGGTGCACAGCAAACAGTCGTCCGAGGTGGAAATTGGCACAGTACAGCGAATATGCCAGGTGGATATGGGGAGCATCACAATTGGCATAAGAAAAGTATTTTCTGGGAGCTTCCGTATTGGAAAGATCATCTGCTTAGGCACAATCTCGATGTCATGCACATTGAGAAAAACTTTTTTGATAACATCATGCATACAGTGCTAAACGTAAAGGGGAGAACCAAAGACAACGTAAAATCAAGACAGGACTTGCCTGACCTTTGTTCGAGGAATGAGTTGCATCTTTCAAGCAACGGGAAAGCACCAGTTCCAATATTTCGATTGGGTGCCGCAGAAAGGTCATCATTGTTCAATTGGGCGACATCTGATGTGAAGTTCCCCGATGGGTACGTTTCGAATCTATCTAAATGTGTGGAAGGGCAAAAGTTTTCAGGGATGAAGAGTCATGACTGTCACGTAATTATGGAACGCTTGTTGCCTTTTGCCTTTGCTGAACTTCTACCCGCAAATGTACATGAAGCAATTGGAGGTAAAATTCTGGCTTTTTAATTAATTATATATGTAAGTATGTCTAACTGACATCATGGCATTGATTAATTATTGATAAATTTTATACTTGTTGTTTTGTTATTGCAGGGATTGGGTCATTTTTTCGTGATCTTTGTACTCGTACTCTGACAGAAGATGTAATTGCACAATTAGATGCGAATATACCTATCCTGCTGTGCAACTTGGAGAAGATATTTCCACCAGCTTTTTTTGATGTTATGGAACATCTACCTATCCATCTTCCTTATGAAGCAGAACTTGGGGGGCCTCTTCACTTTCGATGGATGTATCCGTTTGAGCGATTTATGGGTCATTTAAAGCGGAAAGCCAAAAATCTAGCAAAGGTTGAAGGTTCAATCGTTGCGGGAAGTTTAACAGAAGAAACTTCTCACTTCACTGGATATTACTTTGCATCAAATGTGCGGACACGAAAAAGGGCTCCTCGACGATATGATGATGGAGGTGTAGGTCGAACATACCCGGTGGAAGGTGTCCCAGACATTTTCTCATCAATCGGACGCCTATGCGGAAAGTTGAAAGAAGTATGGTTCGCGAAAGAACATGATCATCATAGCGCACATACGTATATCCTTCTAAATTGCGAGGAAGTTAGTCCATTTGAAATGTAAGTGAAATAAATTTATATATCATATCATGTATATATATATATATATCGCGAACGAACATGATCATCATAGCGCACATACTCATATATATATATAACATTCTTGCAGGGAATTCGATAGACAGATACGTGAAGCTATTGACGGAGTTACAAATGAGGAAATCAGCACTCGTAAAGATCGCCACTTTGCTCAGTGGTTAAAGTCGGAAGTAAGTTTATATATATATATATTAATTTACTAAATAATTCAATTAATAAGTAATAACATTTATTTTTATTTTTATATAGGTTGCGGATGGAGATACGGCATACCCGCTCTGGTTTCATGAATTAATCAAAGGCCCGATTTGGAAAATCACTACTGCATCCATGTATTGTACACGTGGATATGTGTTTCATACATTCAAATACGGCAATCAAAGGACTACTGCAAACTATGGAGTTTGTGTGAGGGGCGAAATTGATTTTTATGGGGTGTTGCAAGACATAATTGAAGTTGAGTACCCCGGGTTGGTTGCAACGAAATGTGTTCTCTTCAAATGTGATTGGTTTGATCCAACTGTTGGTCGAGGTGTGCGTAAAAATAAAAATGGGACGGTAGACGTCAATAAATCACGGCGTTACAACAAGTTCGAGCCATTTATCCTTGCATCGCAAGCAGAACAAGTCGTCTTTGTTCCTTATCCCCGAGTTCGCACAACAGGCATCCCATGGTTAGCAGTTATTAAAGTTTCTCCAAGGGGAAAAATTGTTGATCTACCAATGCAACAAGATCATTGCTATGATATTCTTCAACCAGATGAGAGTACCGGCAATATTCTTCTAATAGATCCGCAAAATAGGGAGGTTGATTAAGATCTTCCAGACGATACTACTGAAGAAGAAGAAGAGCCAGAGTTTGAAGAAAGTGATTCACCCGATGATGAAGAAGGTGAATCAGATGTATCGGAAAATGAATATGATGGAGATTTATAAAATCCATGTAATTTAAGCTATATATATGTTGTAATTTTCACTTCAAAAGTTATGGACAATAAAAATCTTATGTTTTTTATAAATTCGAATGATAACGTATGCTAAGAGTGATACTTCTTCTTAACGACTTTCTATTAAATATATAGTTACGACTTTTCATTTTATAAAAATTTAAAATTCTTTATGATATGTTTTAAACTATATGAGTATCTACATTATGTTTAATTTGAACAAAATAAGAGATTTTAAACGTATAAAGAGTTTAGGGTAAAATAAAAATAAAAAATACATTTTACGACGAATTTGCGAGGATTCCTCGCAAATTCGTCGTAAACCTCATACCCTAAACCCCAAACTTGCATAGTGTAGTTCAATATATTTGGTTATATAATTGTATAACTGAACTTGTTGTTTTTGCTTCTAAATGTATATTACATGAATAAAAATCTTATGTTTTTATAAATTCGAATGATAACGTATACTACGAGTGATACTTCTTCTTAACGACTATGATTCTTTATATTGAATGTTACGGCTTTTCATTTTATAAAAATTTAAAATTCTTTATGGTATGCTTTAAACTATATAAGTATCTATATTATGTTTGATTTGAACAAAATATGAGATTTTAAACGTATAAAGAGTTTTGGGTAAAAAAAAAATAAAAAAATTACATTTTACAACGAATTTACGAGGAATCCTCGCAAATTCGTCGTAAATGTCCATTTTTTACAACGAATTTGCGAGGATTCCTCGCAAATTCGTCGTAAACCTCATACCCTAAACCCTCCTCCGTATGTTTGACCATTAGAGATTTTTTTTTTTTATTATTGGGGATGACTTTGGGACGAATTAACGACGACTTGTAAGTGATGGAAATTGGTGGGTATTAACTCTTTAATACTGTCAAATTCCTATTGCCACAAGATCATGCTTATTGAATCTATGTCCTCAGATCAGAGATTTATCTGGTGATTGGCAGCGGAATGGATAGGTAAAACGAGATCTGGAGCGCCTCAGATGCTGCGCCTCTATAGCTAGTCCACACGCACACAAGACTGGATCAGGGATGCTAGTGCCTCTGGGAGCTTATGAGTTCTACTTGACGGCTAGGGCAAGTCGCTTCTTATGTTTTCGTGGCTCTGACTTGTATATATAGGAGTCAAGCACGAAATCCCATAAACCCTCGGATTAACCGGTTTAAATTCAGTCATTAATTTAAACCCGGTATCATTAATCCCGAGTGGTGTCGATCGACACCAATAGGTGTGTCGATCGACACCCTCATATAAACTCAATATCAACGTGTGACGCTCACACTTTGATGAGATCATTACTTTAATGATCATTCCCAGTATTCGTTATCCAGTTTGCTTAGGTGTGTGACCCTATAGGATCACATGATGCTGGCAATGAGTTCACAACTCATAAGTTATAAGCGGCTTCTAGCAAAGCATTATAATTACCCAGCATCACATGATAGTCTTATCTCGACTTCACAACTATATCAGAGTGTATACAAGTATGATCTCCAGGACATTCCCTTCAATCTCCCACTTGTACTGGAATCAACTTATTCCAATAATCCCTTTGTCTCTATATCTCGATTCAGCATAAGACAAGAACTCGTGTCATCCTTATAAAGCCAAATCATGTTTATCGAACTCTGACTTTGTACTGATACAAGCAAACGACTGACTTTCAGCTCATTTGAGTGTGGCCACACTTTCTTCCAGTACCAAATCTTCGATAGGCCCAGAGATATTTATCTCTCGTTATATGGGAGGGACAAATTCCATCTTGTTCCATCCCCTGTTCCCCACGCACTTCATGATATGCCCAATCAATGTCTTAATAGTCACCAGTTACGGTTGACGATTAACAAAGTCAAAGCAGACCAATTCATATACAGGAAATCATGATGAACTCAGGTCTAAGGACTATACTCTATAGTCGTAATGAGAAACTCATATGACACTCATATAACAATCTTGTTGAGTTCTCATTAGAGGGTCATGTCCGATACTGTGTTCTCAACACATATCTATGTGATTGACTTTGATACCCCTATCAATGACACCATGAAACTTGGTCATCAGTCACATCACATACTAATCTTACGTGGTCATTAATGTCCCAATTTAATAACCTTCGACTAGGGACCTTAGTAATTTATGATATTTATAATTTATAGGGTTTCATGATCAAATCACGTATTTGATGACCTATAAGAATGTCTCAAATTATTTTGGGACTATTATTTGATTATTCAGTTATGCAATTAAATAATACTGAAAAATCTCAATAAATAAAACATAACCCAAGTATGTTTACATGAACATCAAAAACAAAAAATAAATAACTCCCACTCAAACTAAGATTACTGCTCAAGAAATCTAATTCCCATTGCAGCAACATGATACTCATGCTTAGGCCGTGGAAGTGGCTTGGTCAGAGGATCAGCAACATTATCGTCCGTCGGAACTCTGCTGACCCTCACATCACCTCTCTCGATGATCTCTCGTATCAAATGATATCTTCTCTCGATGTGTTTGGACTTCTGGTGTGATCTGGGTTCCTTTGCTTGAGCTATGGCCCCATTGTTGTCACACAGCAATGCCACAGGCTCAGATATGCTAGGAATCACACCAAGTTCAATGATGAACTTTCTGATCCAAACAGCCTCCTTTGCCGCTTCTGAAGCAGCAATGTACTCAGCCTCGGTCGTGGAATCCGCCACGGTGCTCTGCTTGGAACTCTTCCAACTAACTGCACCGCCATTCAGACAGAAGACATAACCAGATTGAGATCGGGAGTCGTCTCTGTCCGTCTGGAAACTAGCGTCAGTGTATCCACTCAGCACAAGCTCATCACATCCACCGTACACCAAGAACTTATCCTTAGTATTTCTCAAATACTTCAGAATTGTCTTGACGGCAGCCCAGTGATTCTCACCGGGATCAGATTGGTATCGGCTCGTCATGCTCAAAGCACAAGCGACATCCGGACGTGTACATAGCATGGCATACATGATAGATCCTATTGCAGAAGCATAAGGAATCCTACCCATACGCTCTCGCTCCGCAGGTGTCGAAGGACACTGCTTCTTGCTGAGAGTGATGCCATGTGACATCGGAAGCAAGCCCTTCTTGGAATCATGCATATTGAACCTGTGTAAGACCTTATCGATATAAGTGTCCTGACAGAGTCCAATTAGCCTCTTCGATCTATCTCTATAGATTCTTATTCCAAGAATGTATGCGGCTTCTCCCATATCCTTCATCGAGAAGCAACTTCCAAGCCAAGTCTTTACAGACTGAAGCAATGGAATGTCGTTTCCAATAAGGAGTATGTCATCTACGTATAGTACGAGAAATGCAACTGCGCTCCCTTTAGTCTTCTTGTAAACGCATGGTTCCTCTTCGTTCTTGATGAAGTCAAACATTTTGACCGCTTCATCAAAACGAAGGTTCCAACTCCGAGATGCTTGCTTCAATCCATAAATGGATTTATGAAGCTTGCATACCTTCCCAGCGTTTTTAGGGTCTGTGAAACCTGGAGGTTGTGTCATGTACACATCCTCCTCCAGAATCCCGTTAAGGAAAGCTGTTTTCACATCCATCTGCCAAATCTCATAGTCATGATGAGCAGCAGTCGCTAGGAGAATCCGAATAGATTTAAGCATGGCGACTGGGGAATAGGTTTCGTCATAGTCAATACCATGAACTTGTTTGAAACCTTTTGCCACCAATCTAGCTTTATAAATCTGAACGTTTCCATTCACATCGATCTTCTTCTTGAAGACCCATTTACACTCGATGGCTTTTACACCATCAGGTAAATCAACCAAAGTCCATACTTGGTTCTGTGACATGGAACCCATTTCGGATCCAGCGGCCTCAAGCCACTTTTCGGAGTCAGGGCCCATCATGGCTTCTTCGAAGTTCGCAGGTTCATCGCTGTCAATGATCAACAGATCATGGCAGTGAGTTACGAGAAATCCATATCTCTCGACCTCGTTGCGAATCCTTTCGGATCTGCGAACTACAGGCACCACAGGTGTTGGTTCCACAACCTCTTGTGAATCCAACGGCTGTGTTGGTTCCACAACCTCTTGTGAACCCAACGGCTGCTCTTCCTCATTAGGTTGAGTAGCGTCCTGTGATTCTCGAATCTCTTCGAGTTGTACTTTACTCCCACTGTCTTTCTTGGAAAGAAATTCTCTCTCAAGAAAGACACCATTCCGAGCAACAAACACTTTGTTCTCGGATCGGTTGTAGAAGTAGTACGCCTTGGTTTCCTTAGGGTAACCTACGAAGTAGCACTTATCAGATTTGGGTGCAAGCTTATCAGTTATCAATCGCTTGACATAAGCTTCACAACCCCAAATTTTAAGAAAAGACAGACTTGGAACTTTTCCAGTCCATATCTCATATGGAGTCTTTTCAACTGATTTAGATGGAACTCTGTTCAGCATAAACGCAGACGTCTCAAGAGCATATCCCCAGAAGGATAACGGTAGGTCCACATGACTCATCATCGATCGGACCATATCCAATAAAGTCCGATTCCTCCTCTCAGACACACCGTTCCATTGAGGTGTTCCAGGAGGAGTAAGTTGTGAAACGATTCCACAATCCTTAAGATGATCATCGAACTCTTGGCTCAAGTACTCACCTCCACGATCAGATCGAAGAGCTTTGATACTTTTGCCAAGTTGGTTCTGTACTTCATTTTGGAACTCCTTGAACTTTTCAAAGGATTCCGACTTATGTTTCATAAGATAAACATAGCCATATCTACTGAAATCATCAGTAAATGTAATGAAGTACCTAAAGTTTCCTCTAGCACTTATGCTCATTGGGCCACATACATCTGTATGTACAAGGCCCAACAAGTCACTGGCCCTTTCATTTCTCTTATTGAAAGGGGTTTTAGTCATTTTGCCCATTAAGCAGGATTCACATTTTTCAAATGATTCATAATCAAATGAGTCTAAAAGCCCATCTCGATGGAGCTTTTGAATCCTCTTCTCATTAATGTGGCCCAAACGACAATGCCAGAGAAAGGTCGGGTTTGAGTCATTAGTTTTAAACCGTTTGTTAATTATGTTATAGACCGGCGTTGATTGGTTGAGAATATAAAGCCCATTCTCTAATGGGGCGCTACCATAGAACATATTATTTCGAATGAAAGAGCAACATTTGTTCTTAATCGAAAATTCAAAACCATTCATGTCTAAAACAGAAATAGAAATGATATTCCTGCTTATCGCAGGTACATAGTAGCAATTCTCCAACTCTAAAATCATGCCAGAAGGCAAAGACAAATGATAAGTTCCTACGGCTAATGCAGCAACTCTTGCTCCATTTCCAACTCGCAGGTCCACTTGTCCTTTCTTCAGCGTTCTACTGCTGCGCAGGTCCTGCATATTAGTACAAATATGAGCACCACAGCCGGTATCCAATACCCAAGAATTAGAACCTGAATATGAAGCAACATTTACTTCTATAACATAAATACCTTTAGATGTCGTCTCATACGACTTCTTCAGGTTCTTCAGACCTTCCAGGAATTCTTTGCAATTCCTCCTCCAATGCCCCGGTTTCTTGCAGTAAAGACAAATGTCAGCATCAGTGGGGCCACGTTTGGGCTTGGAACTCGGCTCAGGCTTGTCCTGATTCTCAACCTGGACAGCCTTGGCCCTTCCTTTGCCTTTAGCGGGTTTCTTAAACCCTTTACCCTTCTGTACCATAAGTACTTCAGGTTTGGCCTTCTTGATGTTGGGCTCTGCCGTCTTGAGCATGCCGTGCAGCTCATTCAGGGACTTCGTCAGGTTGTTCATATTGTAGTTTAGAACAAACTGATCGAAGCTAGACGGCAGGGATTGCAGGATGATGTCCGTAGCCAACTCTTGGCTAAGGGGAGAGTCCAGTCGAGCCAGGTTATCAATATAACCCATCATCTTTATGACATGAGGACTCACTGGACTGTCCTTAGACAGCTTGCACTCGATGAGAGACCTGACCGTCTGGTACCTCTCAGTGCGAGCCTGCTCCTGAAACATAGATTTCAGGGTTGTGATCATCTCGATCGGTGACCCCGCGTTCTCGAACTGCTTCTGCAGCTCCGAGTTCATCGTGGCCAGCATCAGACAAATCACATTTGTCACATCATCCGAATGCTTTTCCCACTTGTCCTTTTCATTACTGGGAGCATTGGATCTCGGCTTATCAGGAAGAGGCCTTTCAAGGACATAGTCCTTCTTTTCCTGTCTGAGAACTATTCTCAGATTCCGATACCATTCCAAGAAGTTGGATCCTTTCAATTTTTCCTTCTCAAGGACGGATCTCAACGAGAATGAGCTAGTGTTGTTGGTTGACATAGCTGAATCAAGAAAAGAAGAGAGTTTAATTGGTTTTGATGTTTCAAAGGATGAGTAATCTTAACTATTAAGAAGACTCACATTATATTCTAAGTCAATTTTCCTCAATTTAGAATATAATGATCCAAGATCCATATTTCACTGAAATCTGAGTGAGCTTTGGCTCATCGCCCAGACTTCAGTTATTTAGGTAAGCAATCCATTTGCTAATCATATCCAATATGACTCTTGTCTCGGATTGATATCATATATCAAAACCGATCATGTGTCTCCAGGCCCAAAACCATTTTGATAGCCCAGTCAAACAAACCAATCCTTTCAGTCATGTAGTACCACGATTACCACCTGCCGTACTCGTGTAGTTGTGAATGCCTTGCTTTGGCAAGCCCATCATACAACAAAACAAGACTTGGCAGTTGACAGGAATTGGGAAGACTTAAATGTTTGATATTACGTTTGAGGAATGAAACATGTATCTCATTACATATCATATATGTATTTGAGAAAGATTAGAATTAATATTCTTAAAAAAAAATCTTTTTAATCTAGTTAAATTGATTAAGTTTGGAACACCGAATCTGTTCTAGTGTCGATCGACACCAATAGCTTGTGTCGATCGACACCTCATGATTCGAAATTGCGTGAAACCCCTTTTCAATCGATCTAATCGCGGTTAAATATCTAACCCGATTAAACCAATCAATTCCGGTTCAATCCAATTGAACCGGTCTCGGTTTAACGCATGTGTCGATCGACACAACTCTTGTGTCGGTCGACACCAGCTAACCAGTTTAACCGTGATGAAATCGATTAATCCCGATCAGACCGATCGCATTAATCTGGTTCAATCCAATTGAACCGACAGCGATCGACGCGTGTCGATCGACACAACCCTTGTATCGATCGACACAGCGATTTCCGGAACGTCGATCAATGGATCGACACTTAGTGTTTTACGCTGCGTTTCAGGCCCGTGTCGATCGACACACGCTTGGTGTCGATCGACACAGCCGCGCAGAAAACCTAATTTTACTTTGCCCGTGTCGATCGACACACGCTTGGTGTCGATCGACACAGCCGCGCAGAGAACCCTAATTTTCTCCTTTTTCCAAAACGATTTTTGAATGAAAGATCTAACATGCAACTTTTAATGATTTCAAAACTCAAATTCGAATTCATTACACATGAACAGCATGTTACAGATTCAATTAAACATATGGCTCTGATACCACTGATGAAAATTGGTGGGTATTAACTCTTTAATACTGTCAAATTACTATTGCCACAAGATCATGCTTATTAAATCTATGTCCTCAGATCAGAGATTTACCTGGTGATTGGCAGCGGAATGGATAGGTAAAACGAGATCTGGAGCGCCTCAGATGCTGCGCCTCTATAGCTAGTCCACACGCACACAAGACTGGATCAGGGATGCTAGTGCCTCTGGGAGCTTCTGAGTTCTACTTGACGGCTAGGGCAAGTCGCTTCTTATATTTTCGTGGCTCTGACTTGTATATATAGGAGTCAAGCACGAAATCCCATAAACCCTCGGATTAACCGGTTTAAATTCAGTCATTAATTTAAACCCGGCATCATTAATCCCGAGTGGTGTCGATCGACACCCTCATATAAACTCAATATCAACGTGTGACGCTCACACTTTGATGAGATCATTACTTTAATGATCATTCCCAGTATTCGTTATCCAGTTTGCTTAGGTGTGTGACCCTATAGGATCACATGATGCTGGCAATGAGTTCACAACTCATAAGTTATAAGCGGCTTCTAGCAAAGCATTATAATTACCCAGCATCACATGATAGTCTTATCTCGACTTCACAACTATATCAGAGTGTATACAAGTATGATCTCCAGGACATTCCCTTCAGTAAGTTTGGGACGAATTACCGAGGAATCATCGTTAATTCCTCGTAAAATGTGGCGTCGTAAATGCCTCGTAAATTTGGGACGAATTAACGACAACTAAGAGGGTATTCGTCGCTAATTCGTCGTAACTTGGGAGGAATTAGCGACGAATCTAAAATCTATATATACTTGCCGAGATTTCTCTCCTTCCCCTCACTTCTCAACTTTCTCTCAAATCTCTCTAGATCTCTCTCTCTCTCTCTCTAGAAACCTACTCGGATCTATCCCCAGATTTCACAAATATTAGAAGGTAACGATCTAAATTTATATTTTTTTTGATATATTTAGGTTTGGATAATGTTAGGATATCGAAATATTAGAAGAATGTTAGAATATCGGAATATTAGAAGAATGTTAGGATATCGGAATATTAGAAAAATATTAGAAATATTTTATTGTAAGTAGATTTTTTTTTAATTTAGAAATTTTTTAATTTTAGTTATTAATTATATTTATTAATTATTGTGCAGATGAGGCCTTCTCGTCGTAACCATTATTATCAGTTTTTACCTGATAATGGTGGTGGGACTTCGTCTGGGACAGTTCCGATTCCAGATTCGTCTCAGCCATACACTATTTCCGCTACTCCGTCGGAAGTTCCGCAGACACAGACCCAGGCCCCTGCACCACCGCCACACTTCCGGCCACCTGGTGTTCCTCTTCCATATGCCGATATGACGGTTGATGATTTGATTGCACAACCGGGAAGAACTAATGTTACGAGATTAGACCCGCGTCATATAACCGGACAATGGTACGTTTTTTAATTTAATATTTAATTTAATATTTCATTTTTATGTTTTCAATATGTGATTTAATTTTTTTTTTTTAGGTTCGGGATTGAAAGCAAGGTCGGACGGTCCGTTGCGGATATCATCAAGTCATTTTTCACCGAGCCTCACACAAATTTCTCTCAACTCTCGCCGGAAATCTTTGAAACTTGGATCAAAATGTTTGCGGTAATAAATGTTTTTTTTTAATTATAAATTTTCAAAATTGATATTAAATAAATTTTTATTTAATTTTGTTTTTTATATTTTTTTAGCAAAAATACACTTGGGATCCTGTTGATACCCCGACCGTGCGGGAAGCGTTCAAGACGAAAGTGATGGGACGTCCTCGCAGGCACCGTTTCGGACTGGAAAAGAAAATGAGAGGTCATAGGCGACGACGCAAAACCGATATACATCGAGACGTCGGTTTGGGACGGATTGGTTCGCTACTGGCGGGACCCCCACTCGGTCTTCATCTCTGCAAAGTGCTCATCTTCTCGTAATACCGTTGGTCCGGACGGTTTACCCGCGGCATTGCCTCATACAGCCGGTCAAACGCCTTTTGCGGGCATCCGTTTACAAATGGTAATTAAATTATTAATTACTTTCACTAATTCTTTTTTTTTTTTAAAAATTTTTACTAACAAAATATTTTACAAAAAATGTAGGCATCCGACAACGGAGGTGTTTTGCCACTGATGACTGAAGTTTTTGCGAAGACACATCGCAAGAAGGCGTCGGGGCTCTTTGTCTCTGACAAGGCCGAGAGGATCTACAACGAAGTCACGGCGAGGATTGCCGAGCGAGAGTCCCAGATGTCTCAGACATCACATGGCGGTTCTTCGGTGCAATCCGGGGGGTTGACCACTCCCGACATCGTTCGGATCTACGATGAGGTATAATAATAATATATCCTTTATTATTATATTTTTTTTTCTAATCATAATTTGTTTATTTTTTTAAAATCTAGGTTGCCCCTAAGAGAAAGGGGAATGTCGTAGGGATGGGCTCTATTCATCATGTCCCGTCTGCTTCGTCTTTTGCCCCTCAGCAGTCCGCCGAAGATGATCCGGTCAAGTTAGCGACTCTCCAACAAAATCAAACCGAATATCAAGAACAAGTCAAGGCTGAACTTTCGGAGTACGACGCTATCTTCGAGATAATGGCAGTGGAAAATCCCCAGATCGTCGCACTCTTGCAAGAGAAGCGGAGACGACGAGCGGCAACAACACATGCCGGGCCCAGCCATTTGACNGCCGCACTCTTGCAAGAGAAGCGGAGACGACGAGCGGCAACAACACATGCCGGGCCCAGCCATTCGACCGAGGATGACTTGACCGAGCAAGAACGCGAATCACGCCGCCTTGCGGCTGAAGCTACTAAAGAAGCACGACGGATTATCCCGGATTTCGATTATGGCCTAGAGTAGTTTTATTTTATTTTTCTTAAAAACCAAAAATATTTTTTTTTAATTTTATTTTAAATTTTAATTATATATTTTCTTTTTTGTAAATATTTTTTTTTATTTTAATTTTAAACGTTTACTAAGTATTTACGACGAAAATGAGTTTGTCACGATTTAAGGACGAACTCTGTTGCAACGGTTTACAACAATTGTTTATTTTGCCACGAATTTACTACGATTGATTTGCTACGAATTTACGACGAATTTTCATTTGCTACGAATTTATTACGATTTGTTCCCCCTCATTTTGCCACGATTTTACGACGATTTTTATTTTGCTACGAATTTACTACGATTATTTTCCTCTCAATTTGTCACAGATTTACGACGAACTCTGTACCTCGCGATTTAACGACGTATTTACGACGACACTATTAACGACGATTTTACGACGAAATCTGGATCTCCCAAAATTAACGACAAATTTGCGACGAATTTGCTTTCGCGACGATCGATTACCGATGATTGAACTTTCGTCGCAAATTCGTGGCTAATGTCGATTTACGACGAATTTGCCACGAATTCGGCCCTCGTAAAACGCATGTTTTCTTGTAGTGCTTCTCTTTACGAACTGAAACCGCGACACTTCATTGACAACACAACACGGAGATGCGTGGACGAGTCGACAACGACGGAAGTGGTGGACGAGTCGACAACGACGGAGGTGCGTGGATGAGTCGACAACGACCAGGTGTGTAGACGAGTCGGCAACGACGGAGGTGCGTGGAAGAATCAGCAAGGACGGAGGTGCGTGGACGAGTCGGCAACGACGGATATGCGTGGACGAGTCGGCAACGACGGAGGTGCTTGGACGGAGGTGCGTGGATGAGTCGACAACGACGGAGGTGCGTAGACGAGTCGGCAATGACGGAGGTGCGTGGACGAGTCGGCAACGACGGAGGAGGTGCGTGGACGAGTCGGCAACGACGGAGGTGCGTGGAAGAGTCGGCAACGACGGAGGTGCGTGGACGAGTCGGCAACGATGGAGGTGCGTAGACGAGTCGGCAACGACGGAGGTGCTTGGACGGAGGTGCGTGGATGAGTCGACAACGACGGAGGTGCGTGGACGAGTCGGTAACGACGGAGGTGCGTGGACGAGTCGGCAACGACGGAGGTGCGTGGACGGAGGTGCGTGGATGAGTCGACAACAACAGAGGTGTGTGGACGAGTCGGCAACGACGGAGGTGCGTGGAGGTGCGTGGACGAATCGGCAACGACGGAGGTGTGTGGACGGAAGTGCTTGGACGGAGGTGCGTGGACGAGTCGGTAACGACGGAGGTGCGTGGACGAGTCTGGCAATGACGGAGGTGCGTGGACGGAGGTGCGTGGATGAGTCGACAACGACGGAGGTGCGTGGACGAGTCGGCAACGACAGAGGTGCGTGGACGGAGATGTGTGGACGGAGGTACGTGGACGAGTCGGCAACGGCAGAGGTGCGTGGACGAGTCGGCAACGAGGGAGGTGCGTGGACGGGAGTGCGTGGACGGAGGTACATGGATGAGACGATTTGCTCTTAGTCTTCTTTCACGCCGCCGGTAAAAATTTAGGCTTCGCTTTTTAATGAAATCACTATCACTCTTCATTAAGGGTAAATTAGACAACTCAAGTCCTCAAAACATATACAAAGTGCCTCATATCTGGTAAGTGTCTTATTGTGTAATGAGTTTTTGTAAAGTGCCTTTTCTCGTAACACACTCTTTTAATCCTACCTTCTTTAGCCATACCATCAGCCATGGTAACAACATTTCCACGAACTTATAATTTTCTAGTTTTTGTGAGATTCTTTTACTAAGGAAGGAAAATGCTTCAATTTTATTTCTCCCTACATATTTTGAAAACCAAAGATATTTTCCAAAGCCATTTGTTTTCTTGATTCCTAACAAATTGCTGATACGGCTTTGTAAATCTGAGGAGAGGCATTTGTCAAACATGAGAGCAGATTTTTGAAAATTCACAGACTAACCTATGAGCTCTTCATATGTTTTGAAGACTTTCAGCATAACATTGCAATCTGACTTCTTTGCTTTACAGAAGATTAGTGAGTTATCTGCGAAAAGCAAATGAGAAATTGCAGGTCCACTTGGACTAGCTTTAAATCTTTGAATATTGTGTTGTATTAAAGTTGATAAGCCCTCTGTTAGGCCTGGGCATTCGGGTATTCGGGTCGGTTCCGGATCTATCGGGTAGATTGATTTGATATCCATATAGGTACCGATTGAATTTCGATTCGGTTTCTGTTCGGTTATTATCGGTTCCGGGTCGGTTCGGATTTGAAAACTCAGAACCGTTTAAAACCCGAATATTTTCGGTTCTCATTCGATTTCGGTTCGGATCGGTTATTTTTACCCGATTTTACCCGAAATAATTTTAAAAAAAACTGTTATATCCGAAATGTTACTTCATACCCGAAAAAATAAAATGTAAACACATAATCTTAAACAACACATCTGATCGAAAATACCAAATTCAAATCCAAAGTACTGGAAACAAAGACACAAAACATGAAATAGAGTACGAAATCATTTCGAAGATGCAAACAGTTCGAACTTCGAAGATAAAAAGTCAATCCAAATAAACTGAGCCATACTTGAGTTCATCGAAATGAAAAAGATTTGAGTCGATGAGTCTTTCATCTTCACTTCCACTTCTTCAGTGTCCTCCTGAACAAAACACACTTAAAATCTAGGAGATATTGACAATTATAAAAAACAAAAACAACATTACATCAAAGAATGCTAGGCTACTTAAGACATAAAGATATTGGCGAGAGTAAGGACTTAGTTACCTCATTCACACTTCTCAGGTTCCTTGACCTTGCATGTTGAATTCATGTTCAAACTCTAAAAAACGACGGCAAGGACTTAGTTAGTAAATCAAAATTGTAAAGGTATATATTAAGCGAGTTCATAAGAAAGAAAGTTGCCTCTCCTAAGATCATCTTCCAACTCTACGTCCGAAAGAAATTGTTCAATTGTAATCACTCCTTTTTCATTCATATGAATTTCCCATTTCAACCATTGCTCAGTGCACATAACACTTCAACCATGTATGGTGTCAAACCACTCCAATACGGGTCTAATACTCTCCCACTAGTGCTAAATGCTGATACTGATGCAACTGGAGACACTTGCATTGCAAGTATATCTCTAGCTACTAGAGACAGAATTGGGAACTTGAGACTGTTTCTTTTCCACCAATCTAAAGCATAGTAATTTGTACCTTTCATAAGCTTCGGATTCTCGACATGTTCTTTCAATTACAATTCCTGCTCATTAACCGATTCTGGAATCCCAGATTCTTGCACAAGCTCTTCATACATGCTATCCATTCTCTCATAACCGAGACCATTACTAAAAACTCTCCTATTATAAACTTCACCTGTAACTTTATCTTCTGACTGCGACTGAGACTGAGTAGACGATGTTCTTTGTGACTGAGAAGAGTTACCAGACCCACCACTAGCAGTTTTGTTAGCAAAACTATTGTACTCGTCAAACAAACTCTCAAATATCTTCATTTTATCGGTCCCCCTTCAGTTAGTTTTCCCTTTGTCGCCGGCATCAGATCTAAGGTTCTTCAATTTACCTCAGTGTTGTCGACGGTGGTCTTCCCGGCCCGATTGGGTGGGTCTCCTCTTGCTTCTGCTTTCTGATGTCTCTCCTCATGTTTCCTCCTACAGAGGACGGTAGTCGGTCTTAGTTGTGAGGATCTCTCCGATCTCAGAGTGCCTCAGATTTCTCCTATCGCCATGTCTCCTTCTTTACTGTGTGCTCAGTAGCTGTTTGTTTGTGGTTTGAGTCTTGGTTGGCGTCGTTGTTTCTCCGGTGGAGTTTTAAGGACAGCTCATTCCCGAAATCCTCGAAGACTTTTCCCTTGATGTTTCCTTCCTTGTTGCAGTGGCGGCTCGTTGCCTCTCCTCTCTTGGCGACGATAGTTTTTTGGAGCTAGAAGATATCCCTATGGTTTACTCTCCTGCAACCTCCCATTTTGTTCTTTTGTTCTGCTTTCGCCTGCTTTCACAGGAGTAGGGTTGTCCCTTGTTGTCTCTATCCTGTTTTTCCTTCTTCTGGATCCGATTGACGCAAGGCTTTCATATCGTTTTGGGTTTAAAGTTTCTTTGCATGTACTTCTGATGAGGCCATCAAACCAGCAGCTGAATCGGAGCTCCATCAAACTTACCACCCGAGCCACAAAGGAGCCGACCAGGACACATGTGCATGTGCCTTTCAAGGAGCATACCAACGTAACCAGGAAGAGTTAAGCAACAAATCGACTTGTTCCAGAAACTTGATTCATCAGAGGTTCACTACGAAGTAGAACCGGGTTAATAGGAGCTCAGATCGAACCGGAATCAAATTTACAAAACCAATGATTCCAGACTATCCGGTTAGTGAAGCTGCCGCCGACCAGTGCCCAATAATCGATGCCTTACAGCTCAACCACGAAGACTCAAAGCATGAGTCCACTTGGAGAACATTCTCATTTCATCTAGAGCACACCTCGAAGTGGAACCAGAACAAACCAATTTTAGAGGAAGGAGTTATTCATCTTACAAATCGGGTGAACTTGAAATTTTCCGATTTGGGACATGCAAGCACTTATCGGAGGAGTCCGACCAAACCAGAGAGAATTAAGCTATGAACCGACTTGGTCTGTAATTTTGATTTAAAATAGAAGCTCAGAAAATTGGATTCATGCCAAACCCGGTTCAGACGTAAATGTTATGCAATTTCTAAACCAGAAGATGCTCGACTTGCCTTATTTGGAACCCTCTGAGTTTGGGAGACTTCAAACATATCTTTGGCGACCATGTGATATTTTCCGTCAACTGTACGCTCTCCAGACCGCCTATAATTCCACCAAAATGCACAGGATCAGTTGGGATTGCTCAAAGAACCACTTTCCTTACTTGGACTCAAGAGCATTCAACACATTCATATTTGGAGCCTTAACTCTCCAACGGCTCTTTTGCCTAAGCTGCTGCGTTTTAGAAAACTTATATGATGACCAGAATATAACAGAGAAGCTCACATATCCCCTCAAACCAGAGAAGGTCTCCAGATACAAGGAGACCTCACTTTCCATATTTTGAGCCGATTTGCTCATTATGGTCCAACAGATAGTTTTTATTCAGTGCTTTGATTTTCTTTCTTGTTTCTATCTTTTAGATCTTTAGTTTACTCATGTAAGAGCTCTATTTAAAGCTCATTTCGACATTTGTACAAATCACCTATTATCATTGAATCAAAAAAAATTTAAGTTTTTTTTTATAAAAGAGTGTCTTTTGTGTTTTTGTCATTTCAAGTCTTTGGTGAGAAGCCACTGTCTTGTATGATTGTGTGTGTATTAGCTTGTGAGATTCAAGCCAATATACTCGTGTGTTGAGTGTGGATTCATTCAACAATCCCCCCCCATCGATTGAGCGAGTCAATCACCTCTATTCATCATACCATCTCTACTAATTCTCTAGAAAGTGTCGTACGGCCATCTAGTGATTCACCATAATCCATCCCCTTGTAAGAACAAGCCCCCTTGTTCCTACATCAACTTCTAGTTGTTGGAGGTCAAGGTTCTCATCGAAGACGAGGGTGTTTTCTTGAACTGGAGGTGTTATGTTCCGCTTCTCACAATCGATGGTTTTCTGAATTGACAGTGTTTTCTGCAGCAGTGATTTCTTAGCGATGGTGGTCATGTGCCAGAGCTTCTTTTCTAAGATTCCTGTCTTGCGGCTTGCTCCGAATTTGCTCTCGTTTGTTCTGCTTCTTCGGTTGATGCTATTGGTTCTCCGGTTTTGCACTGTGGAAGGCTGGCTCGGCTTGTTCGGTGGAGCTGTTAGGTTCTCGTCATCTCCTCTTCTCAGTTGTGCAATCTTCTCGATCTTCGACAAAATGGACTTCACCACTGTCTGGGTTTATCGCTTACTCTCCTTCGGTCGTCGAGCACAGTTTGGGTCGTCTCTTTATCGCAATCTTTCAGTGTTGTCATGTTGCTTCCCGAACACAACAATAATATCCTTTGAAAATCCTTTGTTTTCGCTTCAAATTGTTGTCTCCGTTGTTAGTTTTAGATTATTTTATTGTTATTTTTTCTTATTTTTGCATGTTGTTTTTCGTCCCATATTTTCACTAATAAAAATTGGTCAAAAAAAAGGAGAAAGAAAAAGAAAGAAAGAGGCTTTTCTTTGTTCATTTTTCCAAATATTCCCAAAGAAAAAAAAACATTTACTGTTCAAGACCATGGAGTATTGAGATGGAAAAAAATAGAACAAATAAATTATATACAGTAGAAAATCTATAAACTAATACTCGATGGCGCGAATAAATCATTTTTTTCGAAAAGTATCGCAAAGTTTATTTCTTTTGTTTATTATTTTTCTAAAATCTTGTAATTTTATTGTTTTTATATATTTTCGATGTAACTTTAAATATTATCTAATATAAATAAAATAGATGTTACAAAAAAAACTAATACTCGATAAATTAATAAACTTTATAAATTAATAAATTTTTCCGGTCTCTAATTGAACCGGTTCAAAATATAACATAATTCGATAAAATAATTAGATAATAATATTTTTAAAAATCCTATACAAATACATGGTCCACTAATATCATAAATTAATAACTTATATATATTTCTCCCATTTTAGAGTAAGTAATGTTTTAATTTTTAAGGAACATAAATTCTTTCAAATTATATTATGTTTTCAATTTTCAATATAAAAAATAATTAATTTTTAGTATTTTTAATCATTTGTATTCAACAAATTGTTTTAACATTGATTGAATTATGTTTTATAGTAGTACTTTAAAAATAATAATTATAAATGTATCATTAAAAATATGTTTTAATGATATTTTAAGATATTTCCCATAAATTAAGATAAAATATAAAAGTCTTAATATTATTAATTTATTTTATAGAATTTTTAATGTAACCCAATTAAGAAAAAATAGCAAAAGATAAATTTCTTTTAAATTTGAAAGAAAGCCTTTAAATTTTTCTTTTTTACCACCAGCAATTCCCTCTTTCCCTCATCATCATTATCATCTAACATTAGAAACCTAAAGAAGCTGGTAAAACAAAACCTCTCTTATCTTCAGACCAAAGATGTATGCATAGTCATTTTGTTGCACCTTTGAGGATGTAGAACAGCACTCATACTTCAACTGAAGCCTCCCCCCAAGAAAATAAGGAAAAAGAAGGAAAGAGAATGAGAAACTATCTTCAAAATCGGATCACGAGTTGGGAGTTATGTCCTCTGTTGCCTCTTGTATGATAGGCAGCTTCTGCACCAGTGATGGCTTGAACTTCTTGCACTGTTTTAATAGATATAAAGTTAAAAACGATGAGGGAAACTAAAGCAATCGAGGTAAGAGTGTTGTTGTGTCCTGTACCTGTTCAATGAAGGTTCTGATCTCCTCCTCTGTGAGGGCTTCGTCCTCCTCGGTATTGTTTTCGTCCCACCCAAGGGATTTAAGAAACTCAGCCTCTTTCTCATCTGGACGGTCTGCGGATTCGAAACAACTATTCCTCTCTGCAACTTCAGAAACTTTCTCGACCCTTTCCATGACGATGTCATCTCTTTCTGCAGCCTGCGCACTTGAAGGTTCACTAGCTACAAGCTCCTTAGAGCTGTTTGCCTTTTCCTCGGCAGAAGAAAAGATGCAAGAGCTAGTTTTCGATGGATCAGTTGAGATGTTTGTAGATGTTTTCTTCTTCAAAGCACTGTAAAACGCATTCCTGCTCTGAGTCTGAGCAAAGGAAAGTTTCTTTTCAGCGTTTTTTCCATCTAGCACCACGGAAGCTCCCCTGAGATCCCTTCTCACAGAAGCAGTCAATTGTGTGGATGGAGCAACAGCTCGGCTATCGATTAGACGACTTGGACTTCCAGATTCTTTAACAGCAGATAACCCATTTTCCCTAGCAGGTTTGAGAACCACTAGCTTCTTACTAGTATCAGGCTTGATCTGACTACCAGGATTAGAGTGAAGATTACCGAGCAGCATAGATGGCTGCTGGTGGGTATATCTTGAAGAAGCAAGACCGATTTCACCACTTCGAACCATTGGTTTGGCCTTGGATTTGTCAGAAGAGTTAAGAACCTGAGAAAGCAACCAGCAAATACTGAGTATAGCCCAAGGTAACAGGAGGAAAATAAAGATTAGCTACGGAAAAAAAGCTTACTGAGCCCTTTGGTGCTGAAGGCACAACAGGTATCAACTGCCTCGATTGCTTAATAGCTCGGTCCTCAAGTCTTTGTATCTTTGAAGATCCCTGAAAAAAAATAACACCTTAGACAAACAGAAAAGGTAATGTACTATAAAGCAACACAAAGATGCAAACCATACCTGTGGTGGTGAACCAGTTCTTGCTGGAGCCTGCACCAATGCTTCAGCCATGTTACGACAAGCCGGTCCTGTTGAGGTAACCGAAGTACCAAGATTAGCATGGGACCCAGAACCACTCTTCTCAATAACATTGGGAACCTCTGCAAGAGCCGATGTCCATCCTTCCCCAGCAATCAAGCCTGAGTTACCAACTGGCAAGCTCTGAACCGCAGGACTTAGACCAGGAGATGAGATTCTTACAACGTCTGGGCCTCCATTCCTCTCTTCGGCTCTAAGCGAAGGAAAATCCTTATCGAACCCGGTTTTTCTGGAGCTCTTTGCAGGGTTGGTAAAAGGAAGGATACCACCTCCGTTGTAAAAATTCATGCTTCCACCATTTTTCAATCCCACAGTATATCGTTGAGCGAGGTGGTCGCCCTGTTTCCTTGTTATCATTGAATGTGATCGTCTCAGTTTCTCCTGATCCCTACCAATCGAGAAGGTTTCGAGAGGAGTAGAAGTGTCGTGATCCCATGGATCCTTCTCCCTGCTACGGTCTTTATCTCTGTTGCTCCTACTGACGTTGAAACTACTATATGCATTTTTTGTATACCCATTACTAAAGCCCCTCCGTGCATTGGTGGAAGAAGACCGATCGAGAAAAGGAGACCGAACTGAATCAACATCACTTTTGCTCCTAGAATTCCTACTCTTGCTATTATGTGACAAAGACGAATCTAAAACCAAAACGAAAAGGAAAGGAAAGGAAATATAGTTACAATGCTATTCAGATAGATCAAACAATGGTTTCGAAATGAATATAGAGGCTAATAGGCTATGATCAAGATATAAGAAAATTTACAAAATTCAACAAGCATATTGTTATGAACTCGAGCATACCTGAACGAGAAGAAGATGATAGAATGTGATTTTTACTCCCAACACCAGAACCATTCCCTGTACTTCTCAACCATTCAGGCACTAAAGAGGGTTCACGTTTCTCCATCAGTAAAGCTATACTTCATCAGAATGAAGCAACGAAATTGCGAATTCTCTGGCCTCTTTCTTCCTATTCAAAATGCTGAATATCTCTAACCTCTAATCGTCTAACGCCACAAAGGGCAGGGGGAGAAACCACAATCCTTCGTCTGCTTAATCTCAAATCCTAAATTTCCCACAAAAAAACCAACTGATTCGTCTCAAAGCTACAAGAAATCAGTAATGAGAAAACCCTCTACACATCCCTCTCTCCCACAGAGGTTTTAACGATGCTCGAAGATCATCATCGCTATCAATAAACCCACCAATAAAGGGACTAGCCTGAATTACAGTGATGCCATCAAACCAGAAAACCCTAACACCTACGCAATAGTATCTCTATGTATGACTATCACTCCCGATATTAATCAGCCTAGAATTCAACACAGCGGCGAAATTCGTTCAACGCATCACCAGAAAATTTTCCCGGAATCAGAAAATTGAACGAAAGAGGGGAAGAACACACCGAAACCAAACCAGACCGAGATTATTCGTCTAAACGCAAGACGCAGGAGTTTTTTTGGATGCAATCGCTCAAAGGAAACAATGGCTTCCTCCCCAAGGAGGGAGAAAATAGCAAAAAGAAAGGCAAAAGTTGCAAAAAACCCAAACCGAGAGAGGAAACGGGAAGCGATGGAAAGAGAAGCGAGTGGGGGATACGATTAGGGTTTTTAAAAGAGGGAAATCGAATGGAAATTAGGGTTTTTGCGATGGGAAGAGAAGACTGGTAGAAGAAGAAGAGAAGGAGGCGAAATATTTTGTTTGCTCTGTGTTTTTTTTTTGGGAATACTTGGAAGAACGAAACGCATGAACAAACAGCAGCCTCTTTCTCTCTTTTTCTTCTCCGAGAGAGAAACAACTCTATTTTATTTTTATATTATTATATTTTGTAATACTAGGTTTTCTCTCATTAAATATGATAATTTGTGAGAAGACAATGATCAAGTTTTGAAAACTTGTTGATTTTTGTTCTTCACAATACAATGAATTTATAGTAGTCTAGCAATTTAATATTATAAAGGTATTTTTGTATTTTCGCGCGAAAAAGAGATTAACATATATTAACTGAAGTAATTATTTCGCGCGTTTTTTGACTTTTACAATTTAATTAGTGTATCTTTGAATATGTTTTAGTGTATCTATTACCATAAAATTTCATATTATTCACACATATTGTATATCATTCATATAAATGTGTTTTTATATTTACGCGCGAAAAAGATGTAACATATATTGACAAAGGTAACTTCCAATAACTAAAAAAACTATTTCGCATGTTTTTATTGTTATCTAGTACAAGAATAGTATCCGCGCATTGCGCGAAATAAGATGATTATTAATTATATTTTAATTTTAGTTATATGTTAGATTTTATTACATGCAAATCTAATACATATTTTTTTCTTTTTTAGTTATTCTTATTGAATATTTTTTTATATTTATTGTTAAGATTTTTTCAGTTACCTTAAATAGTGTTTGAAAATTAGTTTTAACATATATTAGGAAATATAATATTTGGTAATTAGTTTAGTATAATAATTTAAATAGATTTAAAAAATAAAAAAACTAAGAAAAATTATAGTGTTCACACATGAGCAAAAATGGTCTTTATTGTTTCTCCTTTAATACATAGTAGATATCTTTAAATGTATTTTAGTGTATATATTATAATAAATTTTATATTATGAAAATTATTTTTTATATTTAGACACGAAAGCATATTTAACATATATTACTATTATGTCCAATAACTGAAAAATTATTTTATATTTTTTTAGTATTAAAATTTAATTATTGTATCTGTAAACATATTTTAGCATAGATAATACCATAAATGATGACAAAAAGAAGATAATACCATAAATTTCTTCCTATTCACGCATATATCATTTAAATCAAAGTTTTGTATATTTACGGGCAGAATAATTTAACATATATGGACAAATGCAATGTCCATTAACTAAATAGAATTTATTACACATTTTTTACTATTATCATTTCATTAGAGTATCTTTGAACGTATTTTAGAGTAGAGATTACCATAAACTTCATACTTTTAGACATATATCATTTACACAAAAGTATTTTTGTATTTACTCGCAAAAAAGAAACTTAACATTTATTGATAAATAAACAGATAATAATTAAAAAACTGTGTTTACGTGCTTTCAAATATTTAAATTTAATTTGTATATCGCTAAAGTATTTTATTGACAATATTACCATATATTTCATATTATTCACAAATATATCATTTATATAACCATACTTTCATATTTCACGCATTTATATATTACAATTTCATATTATTTATTACAATATCATATTATTTATACATATAACATATATATTAAGTACTTTTATATTTACGTTCGATAATATCATTGGAAAAATCGTATTTTAAACCCTCAAACTAAAACTCACTAGCACTTTAAACTTTCAATAATATCATTTAATATATATAGCTACAACGTCCAACCGAAACAAATATTTTACGCATTTTTACATATGATATATTAGTTAGTGTATCTTTACACGTATTTTACTATTTTAGAGTACATACTACCATATATTTTATATTATCAATTCGTATTTTATATTTTATATTATCAATTCGTATATCATTTACACAGATAGTTTTAATTACATGCTATTATTTTAATTACATGCTATTATCTGCATATAGTCAAATTTAAAATCTAACTATAAATTAAAATCATATATAAAGATATAAATAAATTATAAAAAAAATCAGTCAATTATTATTTATAATTCATTAATATATTACCAAATTACATAATTATTTAAAATTTATTATTCATATTATTCACGTGTATATCATATATACAACCAGTTTTATTTAATAACATGTTATAACTTACACATGTGTTTCATTTATAAAGTCAGCTTTAAAAGAATTATATTAATAAAAGTCATATATCCAAATATATATATTTTACCAAAAAAACAAGTCAATAATTATTTATAATTTATTAGTATATTATCAAATTAAATAATTATAAATATTATCCACTTGTATATCATTTACACAATCAGTTTTAATAGCCTGCTATTATTTGCACATACGTATCACATATATAGTAAATTTTAAAAGTAACTACTAAAAAAATTCATAAATCCAAATATAAATATAGTACTAAACAAATAAGTCAACACTTATCTATAATTTATTAAAATATTACCAGATTACATAAATATTTACTGTATATCATTTATACAATACTTTTAATAATATTTTACTATTTTCTCTTGATATCATTTAAATAGTCAATTTTGAAAATACACTATTAATAAAAGTCATATTTCCAAATAAAAATATGTACCAAACAAATAAATCACTAAGTATTTATAATTCATTAATATATTAATAAATTACATAATTATAATGTCAACATGTCTAAAATTTAAAATTTATTAATATTATACAATATTAAATTTTTATTAGAATATTTTTGAATAAATAATTTGGGATAATTAGAAAACAAATGGAACAAATGTAATTAGAAACAAATCAAGAGAGAATGTGTTAACTAGGAAAATAACAATAAATAATATTTATTTGAAAAATAAATAAATGAAAATTTGTTATTAAAACATAAGAATATTGGTAAAATTTTGGATAAAGCAGAGCGAATAATTGTTTAGATACTATAGAAAGTATATGTAGTGTTTTACTATGGCTTGAGTCCCTAACGAAACACCCAAAGCAAAGGTCTCTTGGGAGGATTTATGTTTTCCAAAAGCTGAGGGTAGTTCAGCTCACAGATTCATCTCGAGTCTTTGCACTCAGCCTTATCTGGTAGCTATTTACTCTCTCGGGTTCACTTTGGGTAGATTAGATATATATGTATGTTTTCCAAGAGCTGAGGATGATTAAAACCTGCGCCACCTCAGAGATTCATCTCGCGTCTTTGCATTCATCCTCATTTGGCGGCTATTTACCCTCTCGAGTTCACTTTGGGTCGATTAGATACATTTGTATCAACTTCGAGGTAAGTCTTTAATTTTCGGTTGTGAAAGAAAGAGCAAAAGGTTTTGGGTGTGGCAGAAGTTGCTGAAAATATGAAATGAAGCATACCATTTCTTGCATGTTGACATCCAAAATGGCAGAAGTACCTTCTTTTGGGTTGATAACTGGTTACAAGTGGGAAAACTAATTGATATATTAGAGACAATGGTTCTTGAATTCTGGGTATAGCTCGGAATGCAACAATTACTGAAGGTGTCGACTCAACAGAATGATGTATCAGACGTAGCAGAGTAAGAACACATTAGGACTTGATTGCAAAAACCAGGGCAATGCCTTAACCAAGCTCTAAAGTTGGGTTCGAACTGTAACGCCCCGTTTGCTCCTACCAATGGGCCCCACGTCTTCTCTCGGCTTATGGGCCTTACCCTCATCCGAGGACCAGTACGTTAACCGGGAGGCTCGGAAGTCATGACATACTAACCCTGCAATCACCACGCGATTTTTCTCCGTGTTTTGTCTTAACTTACATGGTACCGGAAATCACTTTCCGATAGGTCATGCATCCTAGTACTACTCCAGTTCAAGCACCCTTAACTTTGGAGTTCTCTTAGGACAAAGTGATCGAAAAGATAAGTGCACTTTGGTAACATAGGTAGCCAAATCAATTATTTTAAATCTATCCACATATACATTTATATTCCTCAAATCGGGATGTTACAATAACCTAATAAGTGTTTGTCGTGAAGAGTTTGTAAATGATACTTCAAATTCACATCTCACAACTCAAACTCACATCTCAGTGTAGCATTCTTACAAAATAACTAATTTATAAAATATATTTTGGTAAGATCACATAATTCTGATGATCAAACATTTTTTTAAGTGATTGCTAGAGATCTGGAGAATCTTCTTTTATGATGTAATCATCTTTTAAACCATCATGGATGTGGTGACCTAAAAATATCATGATTTTTATCTTTTTCTCGCTTTCGACTTATCAATGGTCTCAAGTTTTCTCTTAGATGTGTTTTTGCACCTACTGCCCAATACATATAATTTTTTCCGGTTATATCGAGGACAGTAATTTTGAGCTTTGCCAGATTTGATATTATAACTGTATCTATAATAAAACAATTTATTAATCAAAAATTTAATTAAAAGTCCAATTTAAAATTTCGCTTTTAAAGAAACATGAAACATTAAAAAAAAATTGCGCATAATAATAATAAAATTTAAAACAACAATTTGAAGCAATATTAGAACTTTCACTTCATAAGCAAATAAATAAAGATGGGGGTTTTAACATCTCACTATATAAATAAATAAACAAAGATAAGGTTTAACCTCCCATTCTATAAATACGATCCGAAGAGACATGTTTACCATATGATCATTTGATCGTGCATGCAGAGTCTACCATAACGATCGGCTCGGAAAAAACAAAGCCTACCATCCTGGAATAATATATAAACGGAGAAGGACGAGCCTATTTTTCGTAAATAATAAGCATAAAATATATTTGAACATAAATTAAATGTCACATTTTCGGTATAAAACAGATCGTGCTGATAACGTATTATAAATTTATTATATAAAATGAAATTTATATGTATATATGTGTTTATATATATTATATGAGAGATGGTGTTTAATAATGAAGGAGGAAGAAATAAAGAGAAAGAAGTGAAAACTTATTATTAGTTGTACATCTTGTTTTACAACTAAGAACACATATACAGTAGAAACTCTATAAATTAATAATGTTTAGATTTTGATATTTTATTAATTTATAGAGTTATTAATTTATCGGTTTTGAATAAAATAAATTATTTATAGTTTATAATATTTTTTAAAATTTTTATTATCAAATTAAAGATGTGTTGATATTTCAATTTTAATAAAAACAAACAACAATATACTCATGTTTTAGTAGATTATCATAATTATATCTTTGTATAAGATAATTTTTATGGTAATTATTAATTTATGATTATTAATCTTATCGATTTGTGTTATATTTTGAACCGCCCAACTCGGGAAAAAATTATTAATTTATAGAATTTATTAATTTATCGAATATTAATTTATAGAGTTTCTAACAATATTAGTTGTTTAATGTAACTTGCTGATCTTAAGTTGGTAAGAAAATATTTACATGAACTAAATTATAAAATATGGTTAGGGATAATTACTACTTTTAATAGGTAATGGTTTTTAGAATTATTCTGCAATATACTGGGTTTTTTTTTTTATAACATCTTCTTTTATTAAGATGAGAACGAGTTTACATAGTCTTGATGTAATACAGGAGAAATACAAGGTGGGACAAAGGAATAAAAATGAAACAAAGAGGAATTTGGTATTGTTTCCTTGGCCAGGATATCTGCAGGCTTATTGTTATTCCTAGTTACCCAATGAAAGTGAACTTCTGCAAATTTTGTTTTCCAGAACTTAACTTCTCTGATCCAATTCACTACTCCAAAATTCAGACACTTTCCATCAAGCAGATCGAATAACTTTTTGCAATCACCTTCAAACATCATGTGAGTGTACCCCTTTGACCAGCAACTTTGCATTGCGAAAACCAGAGCTTGAAATTCTCCTTCAAGAGCATTAACAAGTGGGGATCCAATTCCTTGACCTCCGCCAAGATATACACCTTGGTGATCCCTTAATACCCTTCATGATTGAGAAGGGATATTCGCATTTAAAAAAGACCCATCAAAATTACACTTTATCCATTGCAGAGTAGGACGTTTCCAATTGTTGATCCGATTAGGTGTATTCTCTCTTTGAATTCCAGTGCTCCCTGGACCTTGTCTTTGTGTATTGCTGGAACTCACAGAGATTGAAGTATTCATATATTCTTCCAAATCAATCCATTCTTTCACATCGATGTGCGTAAACCTTAGAAGCTTCCTCCATGGAATATGTTTCTGTTGAAAAATCAAAAGATTTATGCTCTTCCACAATCTCCATAAGATCCATAAAGGCATTTGGAAAATCGGGGATGTAGGATCTGAACGATGAAATTCAAAACAGATTGGAAGTCTATTTTCGATGGACATATTTGAAAGTAGTAATCTCTGCACTGGTAAACCAGAAGCCTTCCACATTTGTTGTGCGTATTCACACTAAAAAAAGAGATGTTTTGTAGTCTCTTCCTCTTTGCAGCATCGTTTGCAGATTTTTTGCTGAGTAATATGTCTGCGTTGTAGATTTTCTCCAATTGCCAAAGAACCTGATATCATTCTCCATAGAAAATGTTTTAATTTTGGAACTGTTAGTAGCTTCCAAACTTCTGCTTTTAGTAAGTTGTCTCCATCTGGTGCTATCGACCTGTTGTCTTGAGGCAAATGAGTTGCTAACCAATACCCAGATTTGACTGTATAGATACCATCTTCATTGTAATGCCAACCTAATAGATCAAATTTTGCCGAAGAACATAATTTCAGCGCTAGAACCTTGTCTACATCTTCTGCAACAATATATTCTCTTACTTTCCTTTGGTCCCACCCAGAACCATTATGATTAAACCATTGACAAACTTTTATTGCTTCAGTAGAGACATTCCTCTGTTTTGGAGGGCGTGGCGGGTGTAGAGGAAGCCATGGATCTGACCAAGCATTAACCAATTTCTCATCTCCAATAACAAACCTTAAGTCTTTAGCAAGAAGATTCCTTTCTTGCAATATTGACTTCCAAGCATACGAAGCCTTTCGTCGTAAAGGAGCTGTTAGAACATTCATATCAGGAAAATATATTCCTCTTAATACTCTTGCCATAAGGCATTCTAGTGTCTGTAGAATCCTTCAAGCTTGTTTCGCCAACAGGGCTAAATTAAAATTTTCAAGATCCCTAAATCCTAGACCACCTTCTCGCTTTGGTAGACTTAATCTATTCCAGGCAAACCAATGCATTGCTTTTTTGTCTTCCGTTGAACCCCACCAAAATCTAGCCAATATACTATTAATCTCTTCACAAATATCTTTATTGAGTTTAAAGATATTCGTAGAGAATATTGGCATTGCCAGAGAGACAGACTTTAGTAATGTTTCCTTACCACCATGTGAGAGGGAAGTTTTGTTCTAACTTTGAGTTCGAGCTTTCACTTTGTCAATGATATACCGAAACATCTCTCCTTTTTTGCTTCCAAATTGTTCTGGTAGACCTAAATATTTGCCTTTACCGCCTTCATTAGTATATTGCGCATCCTCCTCTTCACATCTGTATGGACCTTTGAACCAAAAGTAATCGAAGATTTTCTAAGATTGACTGATTGACCCGAAACCGCTTCATATGTACTCAAAATATTCTGGATAGCATGACACGATTTCTGATTGGCAAGAGTGAAGAAAAGTGAATCATCCGCAAAAAGAAGGTGACTCACTCTCGGCCCTTGATTACCAATTTTAACCCCTTGGAATCTTCTTTTTGGAGGTTTCTCTGATCATGAGGTGCGGTAAAACTTCAGCACAAAGAATAAATAAATATGGAGACAATGAATCTCCTTGCCTGATGCCACGTTCTGGATGAATTAAACCTTCTGGAGAGCCATTTACAAGGACTGAAAAAATACCGTTGTAACACACATCATTATCCATTGGATCCAACATTGAGCAAACCCCATATGTCACATAGTTTCTTCAAGAAAATTCCATTCTAGCCTATCATAGGCCTTGGTAATATCTGTCTTCAATGCCATATATGAATTCGCTTGTCCTTTTCTGACCTTAAGACTGTGAAAGACTTCGTGAGCAATAATTATGTTATCCGAGATCAATCTTCATGGAATAAACGCAGCTTGGTTCTCAGAGATGATTCCATCCGGAGAGATGCTTTTTTAATCTGTTGACCAAAATCTTTGAAATAATTTTGTAAGAAACATTGCACAGGGCAATTGGTCTAAAATCAGCTATCGACTGTGGAGGATGAATCTTAGGCAGTAAACAGATGTTGGTGTGATTGTGACTCTGGTCTAATTCATTCTGCTATATACTGGGTTATTTTCGAGTTTTCGCAGCACCAAATTGTTTTTTGTGGGAAGTTTTTTTTCGGGTCTCTAGGTGTGCCGTTTTTTTAACCATTGTAACAGCCCTGACTCTTAACTATTCAGATTTCTGAAACAGCCCAACATAGTTGGCCCATTTCAAAAGCCTTGTGAAGCTAAAACTCAACGCGTTTAAAAAAAAAAAACCAAGACTCTCATGGGACCCAAGCAAAAAAAAAAGGAATCAAAACGCAAAAAATAAGCGTCCGTCCCAATTATTCCACGAAACACCGCGTTTTTTGTTTACATCTCTCTATCTCCTTCTCCTTCTCTCTCTTCGCCGTCGGGGTTTACTAATCTTCGGTCTTCACTCCCGCGGTTTTCTTTCCTCCTAGATTTTCTCGGGAAAATCCGCAGGAAAAAAATTCAAGCTCCGAATCGGTTCTTCTCGAGTAAGAGGTGCGGTTTTCGTCGTCTTACTTAGACTCGAAAATTTTGCGTATGGATTCAACTACTCATGGATAGAATTATAGCTCGTATGAAGAAATCGTCGGGAATGAGACGGGATAAGAATCCGGTGAGGAAGTTAGAGCGGCGAGACGCAGTGAAGAATTTCAATTATGATGTAGCTTCTTCTTCTAGTTCGTCAGCTGAAGATCTTTCAGTTTCGACTTCTTCTCTGATGACGCGCTCTCTGGAAATCCCAGATCGAACCAGTTTCCGAATCGTCGGAGGAGCCGATGGAGAAATGGATCTGATTTACCGGTCTCTTGGTGTAGATGGTCCTGAAGATTTGGCAATTTCTTTCGACGCATGGGAAGCTTGCAAGATGCGTTCCTCCTCAGATGTTGTAAATAGGTTCACGTCTCTTGACCTCGATAATATCAAGTTTCAGGTCCAGGATTTGAGGAAAGCAGGTCCTAGTGGTGTTGCTGCTGCTGCTGATTCTTCGGATCGGGATAGTACTGAGTTGACGCGTCCCGAGTCGAGCGTGATTGGGAGTTTTTGCAACTTAGCGGATAAAGTTGTGGAGAATAAGACTGAGTTGACGCGTTCCGAGTCGAGTGTGGTTGGGAGTTTTAGAAACCTAGCGGATAAGGTTGTAGAGAAAAAGCCTAGTCTTGAGAGAACACCGACTATTTTGGTAAAGTCAAAAGGGTATCTTGTCCCCAATCCCGATGTTGTGGCTGTTGGTGATGGTGGTGGTGGTGGTATAAAGGGCTTAAGGCCACCGGTATTTCCTCCCACTGATGTTGTGGCTGGTGGTGGTATAAAGGGGGTAAGACCACCGGTACTTAAGCCTCCTCCGGCAATGAAACGACCTTCTATGGATCATCAGGGATCGTCCTGGGATTTTCTTGAGCAATTCGCTCCTCCAGAAAGTAAAACAATTCAGCGGCCATGTTCCTCTTCTTCTTCTTCACACATTGAAGAGGAAGCCGGGGAAGAGGAAATGGAAACGGAAGAGACGGAAGCGAGGTTTCTCCAGTCGGCGGATACAGCTGATGAGGCATGTTCATTCACTACAAACGAAGGTGGTGAATCCTCAAGCACTGTATCCAATACTTCGCCGATTTATTCGTCGGGATCTATCATCACGTCTTGGCAGAAGGGTGGACTTCTGGGACGAGGATCATTTGGCTCCGTATATGAAGGCATTTCAGGGTATGTCTTGCTGGTTGCTAATGTCTGTTGAGCTTGAAATCAGATTCTTAGTTGCAGCTTCTATATATAAGAACATAGACTTTAGTCGGGCAGAATTATTGGGTACAATGAGATTTTTGAATGAGGGATGCTAAGTTAGTGAGTTGACAAATATGGTGCAAAGCGTGTTTTCCTTCATGCTTTTTGATTGATGTTTATGTTAAATATAGAGATGGGGACTTCTTTGCTGTCAAGGAAGTTTCACTACTTGAACAGGGAAGTCAGGCACAAGAATGCATACAACAACTCGAGAGGGTGAGATATACCTGGTCTATGATCCTTAGCTTATTTCACTACCATTGTAGCATTGTCTCACTGATCCGCCAAAAGTAGGTTTTACTTAACTTTTGCCACATTCTTTTCATTTTCCACAGGAGATTGCACTACTTAGTCAGCTTCAGCATCCGAATATTGTGCGATATCGTGGCACAGCCAAGGTATAATCCCGTTCTGGCTTTCCTGTTCCTAGTTGCAGCTGTCTAAGCATTTTTTAGGAATGGTCTCCTATCTCTTCTCTTCTTTGGAATGGTCTCCTATCTCTTCTCTTCTTTCACGTTACCATCTCGTAGTGGTACCCTAAGTATACAAATATATAAATATAACGCCATTGGCTGTTTGCAGGATGTGTCGAATTTGTACATCTTTCTTGAGCTTGTATCCCAAGGGTCCCTTCAGAAACTATACAAAAAATATCCCAAGCTTATGAACTCCGCAGTTTCCTCGTACACTAGACAAATTCTTGATGGTTTGAAATATCTACACGACGAAGGTTATATCCACAGGTAAAACTAGTAGAAACTTTTCTTCACTGTCTTCCACAAACTCTCTTGTCATAGCTGTCCCTGTATTTCCTATGTCGCTTACTTTTCTCATCTGATGCGACAAAGGGACATCAAATGTGCAAATATATTGGTGGACGCTACCGGAGCTGTTAAACTTGCAGATTTTGGATTGGCAAAGGTTCTTTTCCCATTAACAGATGTTTATAGTTTTTTTCTCTAAAGTAATAACTTGGTACATCGCTTACCCCATTTCTTGATTTTTGTGTCATTTTGTTATTTAGGTGTCAAAGTTGAACGACATTAAGTCCTCCAAGGGAACTCCATTCTGGATGGCTCCAGAGGTATTGGTTTGATAGATTATCACACTTAAAACCTCAAAACCCTCGGTTATGTGTCCTTTTAAGTATTTGACTAATCTAGGAACTAGTTTTAAATTCCATTTATGGTTTTAAGTATACAAGTAGTAATTATACGTAACAGATATGTGGATTCATCTCACTTTCATTGTACTCTAGGCTATACTTGTACGGTTGATTCTAAATGGAACATAATGATTTGATCAGGTTATTAACCCGAAGCGTACTGACGGGTATGGAAGTTCAGCTGATATATGGAGCCTCGGGTGCACTGTGCTGGAAATGCTGACGGGTCAGATCCCCTATTGCGATCTAGATAACCCCGTAAGTCTTCAAGATTTTCAAACTTTCTTTATATAAAATAGGGAAGTTCCCATAAAAATCACGCAACTATTTAGCAGCCATTCTGAAGTATACAAGGCATTTAGCTCAGTTTAATATTTAGTCTCATCACAGTGTTTGTGTTTTACAACCTTTTAGTTTGAAGGTTTTTTAATATTTTTTTCCTTATTGGATGTTCCCAATAATATGTGTGTTAAAGTCAGAATTTGTGCAAACGCGCAGTTTCAAGCCCTGTATAAGATCGGAAAGGGTGTGCTTCCGGATATACCTGACACACTATCACAAGATGCTCAGGATTTCATATTTAAGTGTCTCAAAGTGGACCCGGAGCAGCGGCCAACTGCGGCTGAGCTGCTGAACCATCCATTTGTGAGAAGGCCCTTATCATCCTCAGGCTCAGGCTCGGGCTTGGGCTTGGGCTCGGGCTTGGGCTCGGGCTGGATTGGGATCACGATCTCCTCTTCTCCATAGAGGAGGCTAACTTAGTAGATTGCCTAAATAGGTGAAAGCTTTTGGTTTTCGTTTTCATGAAAATATACGAGAATCAAAAGATGGTATATTCTAACATTGATGTCCTAATGTATGAGAGCAGGCGTAACCAGAAGATTTGTGAGATGAGAATGAGACCCCATAGAATCTATTGAGGGAGACTCGAGATACAATTCTTTAACAGACACACGTGTGGTTGGCTTGGGCAGCGAGAGCTAAACTGCCTCGAGACATATCTTTTAGGTTGTTTCTGGCTCATTCGTTGGTTATTTGTTATATGTTGTGTGTTGGGCTTAATTTGAGAACTGGAGAGCCATATTCTTCTAGGAAAAGGATAAAACTTTTTATAGCAAGGGGAATTAGAGTGTCGATCTTGAGGTTTTGAGTGTGTATAGGTTTTGTTAGTTTTGTTAAATTATATAGTGTATGTATCCCATTTGTAATGTAATGTATAATTGGTTTTTGATAGTTCTTGTGTGTTGTAACTGTGTACATACCTCGTGTCCCGATGGGTTGTCTCTTAGTTATCGTAAGAGCCTTTGGTTCTCTGTTTGGAATCCGCTTCTCCAAATTCAAGTATGGTCAAAACATTTCGTAGATTTTTGGTCAAAGCCACCTTAATTGAAAGTCTATGATTCAACTTGGTTCTTACAATTTCGCCCTGTTGAAAAATTTATTGTAATTACTAATAATTGGATTTTTTTTTTCTGTAAAAAAATATTCAAAGAATTTGACTCATTGGCAATATTTTTCTGTAAAAAAATATTCAAAGAACCTGATATCAGACGCATGATTTCATCAGAAGGCTCTAGAAAATCACAAATTATCTTTCCTACTATCCACTCATCTTCTGTTGGGAGAAACTTGTAGTTCTTTGCGTCAATGATTTTCAGATTAACAAAAGCATGTCTATATTTGATCGCCCTGTCAACCATATGGTAGGTTGAATTCCATCGAGTTTGCACATTCAATATCAAACCAGTTTGAGATTTTATTCCAACTCTTTCAACACATTTTTCAAACAGAATTTCACCAATCCAACATATTTGATGCTCTCCCTAATCTTAGTCAAACAATCACCAATCACTTTCAACCCATCTTGAACAATGAGGTTAAAAATATGGGTTGAGCATCTGACATGAAAAAACTCTCCTCCACACAACAAATCATCACGCAACACAAGCTGTGATTTCAAAATATTTTGCATACTATCATTGCTAGTAGCATTATCTAAAGTCATAGAGAACACTTTTTTTTGTTCCCCATTCCTTAAATTTTTCAAGAAGCTTCATAGCTAAGTGTGTACCTGTATGTGGAGGCGGAAAAGCACAAAAAACCAGAATCTTATTATGCAATTTCCAGTTGGTATCCACGTAATGTGCTGTCAAACACATGTAACCCTAATGAGTGATAGCAGACCATAAATCAGACGTGAAACAAATCCTTCCTGAAAGTTGAGTTAACTCTCTCTTTAACTTCGCTGTCTCATTCTCATAAAACTTGTAAACATCTTTCGTGGCTGTGTTTCGACAAATGAACTTGACATCTGCATTCAAATACTTCCACACTGATTTAACTCTCTCATACTCAACATACGCATATGGTAGATCATGTTGGATAATACACTTAGCTACCATTTCACGAAAAAACGAAATGATCAATTTTCCGTGCTTGCAACTTTACTTCTGTATTGATCATCATCTGACCAACATCACCATTTCTGACGATAAGTTTGCATTTCTCAAGATGGCGTCTTAAAGTGGTTGTACCGTTCTTGTGTGACTCATGAGCATATTCCTTCTTGCAATGCTTACACACTGCCTTTCTACAGCTTTACCTGATTTTTTGAGCTTACTTATCACCGTATAATGCGGCCATACATCCGAATGTTGCTTCTTCTTCTTTGGTTCAGATGAATTTCCTTTGTCATCATCACCTTCAGCCTCGTGCGCAGTTCGCTTTTTGTTTGTTGCAGAAACTGTTTCTTCATCTAAATGGTGCTTCCTCTGTCTCGTTTGCGAAGACGTTACTCTGTCATCATCATCTTCAAGATCAACCACAAAGCTTTTACGAAGATCTGATGCCTTTGAAGACTCTGTTTGATCAAACCTTTGTTGTTCCTGTTGTTCGAGTTCTGCATTTAATTCATCAATAAGTATTTGAGATTCAAAATCTACCGATCTCAAACTCTCTGAATTCTGTAAACAAATAAACGACATTAGTTAGTACACTACAAACAGACATGGAAAGGCTTTTACAGTGACATGTCTATTATTTTAGAAACTAAAAACAAGAAACGATCCTAAAAGCTCCTACAATTGATCTCCAATATAAATTTGCTCAAAGAAAAAAAACTTACAAAGTTCTGCATAACGAAGACGTCGAAGAGTTAAACACTTGAAGTAATGATCTTCTCTATCTCTCTGTATATCGTGTCTCTCTTTCAAAAACAGAAATTGGGTGGCGTGAGTTGATTAATAACGATGGCTCTGTTTTGTTCACAAAATTATTAGGGCTTTAAGTTTTCTTTGATCGATTAATAATGTGATCGTTTGGTTTAGTTTTGTTGGGTATAAACCGTATGGTAAACCAATGTGATTGTTTAAATTTTCTTTGATCGATTATAAGCAAACCATACGGTTTGATTAATGCTTATGGAGTTATGTGCCTAATTATAAATTTAAAAAATTAATTAACAAAACATGTTAATTGATTAACACGTTTTGGGTATAAACCGTATGGTAAACGGTCACATCACTCCGGAACGTGGAATACGGCAAGGTGATCCCCTTTCCCCGTTTCTCTTTATCTTGTGTGCGGAAGCTCTGGTACACGTCATGAACCAGGCAGAGAAGGAGAACAGTATAACAGGGGTACAATTGACAGATTCATGCCCTTCGATCCAACACTTGTTATTTGCGGATGATAGCCTTTTCCAATGTCGAGCATCTCTAAGAGAATGTTCTGAGTTCCTTCAATGCCTGAAACTTTACACAGATGCCTCTGGTCAAGAGATAAATTTCCAGAAATCTGCAATCTCATATGGATAAGACATAGATCCGATAATGAAGAGAGTGCTGGCTGCTAGATTAAGCATTGAAAAAGAAGGAGGAGATGGAACGTACCTGAGATTTCCAGAGTGCTTCAGTGGGTCAAAACAACAACTTCTAGTTTTCATTGGAGAAAAGCTTGGTAAACGGCTCCAAGGATGGTATGCCAAAACGCTTTCCCTTGGAGAAAAGGAGGTACTCCTTAAGTCTATTGCCATGGCTCTCCCAGTGTACGCGATGTCGTGTTTCAGACTCACAAAACATCAATGCCAGAAGATTACCAGTGCGATGACAAACTTTTGGTGGAATGCCTGTGATAAGAAGAAGAAAATCCATTGGATCTCATGGAAGGAAATGTGCAAGTCTAAAGCAAAAGGAGGTTTAGGCTTCATAGATTTGGGAGAATTCAATCAAGCATTGTTACCAAAGCAAGCTTGGAAAATACTCAATGAACCATCATCTCTGTTATCACGGTTATATAAAGGGCGATATTTTGCATCCAAACCTTTGTTAGAAAGTGGCGTGGGCTATAGACCATCCTACGCGTGGAGAAGCATTCTACACGGCAGAGATCTGTTATCTCGTGGTTTAATCAAGTCCATTGGGAATGGCGAGGATACGGCAGTATGGCTGGAAAATGGATCTTAGATGAACACCCACGCAGACCCTGCAATAAGCAATACTCCGTCGACCTGATGCTGCAAGTTTCATCTTTAATTGGCCCAGAAGTTGATGTCAAGCGTATCCTGGGAATGCCAATTGGGAATGTTACAGATCAACATGTATGGGCTCATACCAAACACGGTGCTTATACGGTCAAAAGCGGAAGTTGGCTACAAACCACTTTCCACTCTGCTACAAACCATTCTCCCAACCAGGATGAACAACGAACGATAGCACTGAAACAGAGAGTATGGACACTCAAAACACTGCCAAAAATCCGTCTATTATGGTGGAGAATAATATCGGGAGCCCTGGCAGTAGCGACAAGGCTGCGTTCAAGAGGTATAGAGGTGGATCAGACATGCAAGCTATGCCAACATCAGGATGAAACAATAAACCATGTGCTGTTCGAATGCGGCTCTGCTCTTCAATTTTTTGACATCGCCAACATCACAGCTCCCACGGGAGGATTCTCAAACTCACTTGGAGAAAATTTAGAATTCCTTCTGGATAAAGTGGAGAGCAACTCAACCCCAACTCATCAAAAACTGGTGATTCCTTGGCTCCTTTGGGGTATATGGAAAAATAGGAATGCTATATTATATGCATGCAAACAGGAAGCTATCCACAGTCTATACAAACGATTGCTAGAAGAAGCCTCTCTCTGGGCAGAAGTTACCGCTCAGCCATCTCAACAATCCGTGAGCAACAACGAAATCTCCTCCTTGAGCACTCGATGGTAAAAACCGGCGCCTGGAACTGTTAAGTGTAATGTTAACGTCAATTGGAGGAACAGCTCTCTACATAGCGGTGGAGCCTGGATACTACGAAATGCAGAAGGGGCGGTCCTTAATCATGCAAGAGATGATTTCACAAGTTCCTTGCACAGAGTAATCGCTGAACTGAAAAGTATCAAATGGGCTCTCCAAAGCATTCGCGATCTGCGATTCAGGGTGATTTCTATTGCTTCAGATTGTCAACAAGCCGTGGAAGCTATAAGGAAACCTGAAAATTGGCCAAAGATTTTGAGTTCTCACTTCGGCAATAAACAGAATACGCGAAGATTTCGAGGTATGTACTCTGGAATTGGAAAGTGAAAACGCAAACTCCGTCGCAAGAGAAATAGCAAAAAGTGTTCTCAGAGATGGAAGGTTACAATCATACCTTGCTCGAGGAGGTCCGTCATGGCTTCAAGGAATCATTCTTCGCGATGCTTCAACATAGAGGCGGAGGACTCTCCCTAACCCAGATTCTCAATTCACAAAAGAAGCTCTTAGTCTAGTGTCTCTTTCTCCTTCCTATTAGGAGACCGATACTAGTTTGCTTTAGGCTTTTCTTTCCTCTCTTCCTGTCACGGAAGATGACTTATGTTGCTTTTATTTTTCTCTTTTGAGA
The DNA here is from genome assembly GCA_020283515.1 of Alliaria petiolata. Taxonomy (NCBI): domain Eukaryota; kingdom Viridiplantae; phylum Streptophyta; class Magnoliopsida; order Brassicales; family Brassicaceae; genus Alliaria; species Alliaria petiolata. The sequence continues at coordinate 49,954,685 of JAHZTW010000003.1, forward strand.
TTAAATTTTAATCAGATGGCAAAAAAACATGTTAATCCGCGGCGCGAATCCGTTGAACTGCAAACCCGTGACAGTTTAATCTGCCAAACCCTGGAACCGCAACAGACAAGACCGCACGACCCGCTACTTAACGGTCCTGGAAAGTTATGTCCACACCCGCCCCATGACGGATCTAAACAGGCCAAACCCGCTGATCATCAACCCGTTTGACACCCCTACTTATTGCTACCAATGCACTTCACATTTTTTTCTTTAAATAAAATGTGAGTATATTACCAAAAAGGGAACAAATGTATTTTACAATGTTTTAGAATCGGTAGCTTTAAAGACAAAAAAAAAAAAGTCAGCATGAAAACTAATTTAACAAGCAGAACTTAGAGCAACACACTAGGCATATGTGAACTATTGGGATAAAAGACCTTAGCAACGCTTCTGAGAGATGCACACAAAGAGAGTTTCACGAACCGATTTGTCAATCTGCTTAAATACTGCTTCTGGAGGAATCGAAATCGCATTATGAAGGCGATTGTTCCTTTTTTCCAAAGCAGGTAAAATGTTGCTTGGACGACAAGATATTTAAGGATTTGAGAGAAGTGAGAGTACTGATGGATAGAACCCAAAAGCATCCAGTTTGTGAGAGTCTGCCAAACCAACTTTGGAGAGCCTAGACGGGTTAGACCGAAATGTCATACTTGGGCAGAGAAGTGGCAATCAAGCAACAAGTGGTCTCTTGTTTCTGAACCAATGTTGCAAAAGCAGCAAGAGTCGGGGATATTCGTTCCCCAAACATGAAGACAAGCTCTTATAGGAAGCCTGTCACTCTGAATTACCAAGAAATTGAAAGCATGTTTTAGGGATTGTATATTTTGGCCACACCGCCTTAGACCACCCCGCCAATGGACCATGAGGCCTCAGTAACTCCCACATCTTCTTTATGAAGAAGTTATGGTCCCTTGCTCCATCAATCCCCCAAGAGTATTTGTCGGATTCTCGAGAGAGATGAGGAGCAGGGAGTGAGAGTAGTGACGATCTAAGGGCTCTTATTGCAGGATTCCTAGAGCGAAGAGAAGGAAGAATCCATCTCGAACCCGCAGAAGCAGCATCACATACTTTAGAGTCAATAGGGATACCAAGTTTTCTAGGACCATATGTGCATATGAAGTCTCGAAAAGAGTACCGTGAGGCCTCAGGAACTCCCATGTCTTCTTTATGAAGAAGTTGTGGTCCCTTGCTCTATCAAGCCACCAAGAGTATTTGTCGGATTCTCGAGAGAGATGAGGAGCAAGGAGTGAGAGTAGTGACGATCTAAGGGCTCTTATTGCAGGATTACTGGAGCGAAGAGAAGGAAGATATGCGCATATGAAGTCTATAAATCGACCGTGAAAAAGCCAGATGTCCATCCAAAAACTTGCTGAGGCACCGTCTCCAATGTCACAGCTCATCAGATGCTTTCCAAGAGGACGCAGAGAAAGCAGGGCTTTCCAAATCTAGGAGTGGTTTATCCTATCCTCACCAAGCCAGAAGTTTGTTCGCTTTAGGCGATGTTCTTTGTTTCAAGCAACCCACATGGCCTCTGTAAAGTTCCTGAGGCCAAGACCTCTTTTATCCTTCGGAAAACACAATGAATCTCAAGAAATCTTAGCCGCAGCTCTCTTAGTAATATCTCCTGACCAAAGAAATCGCTTACGCAACCTCTCAATTTCCTTGAGACAATCTTTTGAAAGAGCAAAAGCCGAGAGCCAGAAGTTAACAAGCTTGTATATGATAGAGGAGATTAGTTTCAGCCTCCCTGCAAACAACAAACTCATGGTAGTCCAGTTGTTGTACTCAGAGATTTTCAATCTTCTAAGAAGGAGAGGAAGGCCTAGGTAACGAATTAGGAAAGAACCGCAATGGAAGCCGAAACTGTTAAGAGTATCAGTTTCCTCAGGGTTCAGACAAACAAGAAAGAAAGCTGACTTCTCCTTATTCAAACCTAGACCAAAAAGCTGTTGAAATGTTTCCAGAGTATATGTGATACCTTGAATAGAGGAGGCAGAGCCATCAAAAGATCATCAGATCATCTGCAAATCAAAGATGAGAAATTTATGGGTTCTTTGCAATTGGATGATAACGATTTCTCCCTCTTCAAATTTTGATGCAACAAGGCAAGTGAAAAACTCCATGGCAATGACGAAAAGAGGAGGGGACAAAGGATCTCCTTGCCTCAGACCTCTGTGTCCTTTGAAGTACCACACAGATCCCCATTGATGTTAATCGAGAAAGTAGTTGTACAGATGCAACTTTCAGTCCAGTTGATGAAAACACTTGGAAACTCTGATGCCTCAAGGATTTGCAAGATAGAACTCCAATTCACAGAGTAAAAGGCTTAACGGATATCCACCTTGAGGAGTCCTCTAGGGGATTGATATATCATGGGTTTTACCCATTTTTGAACCATGATATAAGTGTTTTTATAGAGTCTTTTGGTATTTTTAGAGTCCTATTAGAGTCTTTGCAGGTTCAGTACGTTTTGAGCATAATTGGAGATTTTGGAGCATTTTGGAGCATTGTGGAACAAGCTGCTGAAAAGATGAAGTCGAAGTGGAGATGGATGAACAGTGTCGATCGACACTGTTCATTGTGTCGATCGACACTGTTCATTGTGTCGATCGACACCACCCTAAAGTCAAAGACAGTCGCGATGTTCACAAGATTGAAGAAAAGGAAATTGCCCAAAAAGTTTTCCTTATTTCCAAAAAGTGCCACAGCTCGTATTTTAGCTTATAAATATAGTTTTTTTTAGTCATTGTTTAGGCAACACACACATTATTTTAGAGAGCTTTTAGAGAGAAGAATTTGACTCCTTCAGAGCAGATTTGGAACTCCTTTGTTTCTATTGATTTCTTTTATGCAAACTATTTTATTCATGATGTTTTCTTCATCCACCATGTCTGAGTAGTTTACTTGTTAGGTTTAGGGTTTTTCAAATGTGATTGATGAATTGTTAGGTCGAATTAAATTGTTAGGATAAAATCATTAGAGTTCTTCATCTGGATTTGTGTTTAATGCTTATTCTACCTTCGCGACCTAGAATCTGATCTTAGGTTAATTAATATATGCGAGAGTATTATTGATTGCCGAAACTAATGTTAGATGAGCAAAATACCTATTCGCAAAGAGATTTGGTTTAGGATTTTGTGAATAATCGAACCTGAACTTTAATGCTTGTTTGAATTATTAGAATTTGCAAAGAGATTTGGAATTCTAGGGTTTAGACATAGATAATCTTCGCAGCGAGAGTTGGTTGATTTTACATTAGTGTTTCGAGTTCAAGAACAGTTCTTAATAATCCCTAACATTTTGTCTAGATCTGTAATAAGGATTTACCTGAGAATTTCCTTGAACCTAGCGTTTTGTCTCCTGAACTTAACCATTTTAATTCGCTGTCTTTTACTATTAATTATTTCTTCTTAGCTTAATTCGAACTTAGAAATTTGTTGAGTGATTATCCCTTCCCTGTGGATTCGATCCCTAAAAACTACAATGATCTCTTAAATTGAGAGAGTAGCTCTAGGGTAAATTTGAGAGTATATCAAATTTTGGCGCCGTTGCCGGGGAAGGAGATTAGTTGCCTACAGATTTCTAGTATTAGAATTTTATCTAGGTTTTTAATTTTTGTTTTTGGTTACTAATTCTAGTTTCTTATTCTTGTTTTCAGGTGTATGCTTAATCGCAATACCAGGAGCAACAAGGAAAAGCAGCTAATTGGACTTGATAACCAGGAGCTAGCACGCCTCGAACGGACGAACAGAAAAATCGCACCACCATTGGCATCGATCGACACCAGTCGCACAACGCGATGCCAGATCTTATGGTTCTAACCCGAGATGAAGCTGGTCACTTGGTAGATGCAGAAGGGCACAGAAGGAACGCCCAAGGACAGAGACTTGATGATAATGGAGATGTCATCATCGAACAAGTCGCACCTGCAGACGTTGGACGTGGAAGAACGCTTGGCGAATACAACATACCAAACCAGTTCTATGCTAATAGAGCTGCAATCCGTCCTCCTGCATTCCAGAGGAATGACTTCGAGCTGAAGCCTGCTTATTACACACTGGTGGCTCAGCATCCGTTCCATGATCTTCCTCAAGAGCATCCCATGGACCATATTGAGAGATTTGAGGACTTGGCATCAAGCATGAAGGCTAATGGAGTGTCCTACGATTATCTTTTCTACAAGCTTTTTCCTTACTCGCTTGCTGGAGATGCATCATACTTGCTGAAGCAGTTGGATCCAGGATCATTGACCAATTGGGAAGAAACAAAGAATGCATTCTTATGCAACTTTTTTGATGATGCAAGGTCCGAAGAGCTGAGGACAAAGATCACCACATTCTCCCAAGGTCCCACGGAAGCATTCAAGACTTCTTAGGTGAGATTCAAAGCTTACCAAAGGGACTGCCCACATCACGGTTTCAGCAAACCGTAGCTTATCGGAATCTTTTACCGAGTGATCGATTGGAGGTACCAGATGGATTTAGACGCTGCGAGCAATGGCAACTTCAACACCAAATATCCAGAAGATGTGATGGTGCTTATAGAGAATTTGGCCTCTTGCAACAGCACCAAGAATGCAAACTTTGAGAGGAAACAACATGCTGGTGCAAATGGAGGAAGCCAAATAGCTGAGGTTAACAGGAAGCTGGACATCTTGATGGGAAAGAAGCAAGTTCACTTTGCTAATGAAGTTGATACTTTTGAGCGTGAGGAAGAAGAAGTTAACTACATCAATGCAGCTGGTTTTCAAGGCCAAAGGTTTGGCAATCAGCAAGGCTATGGTTCCTCTTACCAGAAGCCTTTTCAGAGCAACAGCTTCAATAGAACTTATGGTTCTTCTTCTTACCAAAATCCTCCTGCACAAGACAATGAGGTGAAGTCCATGATTCAACAGATCTTGGAGGGTCAACAGAAGATAACTGTGGACTTCAATGGGAAGATCGATGCTCTATACACTGATTTGAATGGGAAATTCGAGTCCTTGAGTGCTCAAGTCAAGAAATTGGATGTTCATGTAGCTCAAACTGCTGGAGCTTTGAAGAGACAAGAGGGATGTCTTCCTGGAAAGACAGACGTGAATCCGAGACACCACGTGAATTCCATCACGACCCAGAGTGAAAGAAGCTTTCAACCAGTGCTGAAAAGGAGCCTGAGCTTTGAAGAGATCGAAGAGCTAGATGAAGAACACGATGTTGCTGAGGTAGTGTCGATCGACACCACTGCTGAGTGTCGATCGGCACCAGTAGAAGATTCCGATTCTTCAAACTCTGACGGACCAAAATCGACCCTGATCGACGCAGCATCCTCGACACAGAAGACTAGTGTCGATCGACACCAACTGGGCATCGATCGACACCCTTCCCAGATTTTACCTGACACGCCTAAATCTTCAAAAACTGCAGAGGAAAGAGTGTACAAGCCTAAGGTTCCATATCCTCCTCTACCCAAACACCTAAGGCCGCCCATTAATGCAGAGAAGCTGGCTGCTTTCAACAAAAGGGTGGAAATGATTCCCAAGGAGATCTCCTTTGATGAAGCTTATGAGAGATATCCCTTGTGTGCCTTCTTCCAGAATAACAGAGAAAGCTTTGAAGAGATGGAAGAACTCTTTCACAAGGCAATGGAAAAACCACCACCAATGAAGCAGCTGCTTAAGGTTGAAGATCCTGAGATGTTTGTGGTTCCATGCTCCATTGAAGGAGTTGAGTTTGAACGATCTCTCTGCGATTCTGGTGCTAGCGTGAATCTCATGTCAAGGGACATTGTAGAAAGATTGGGCATTGCTGATATTCAACCTCTAAACATGACTCTCATGTTCGCTAACTCTGACACCACAACCCCATATGGTATGATTCCAGACTTGCTTGTCAAAGTGGGGGATTGTCTAGTACCTACTGATTTTCAGGTGGTGGAAGTGGGCAAGAATTCTGTCATGCCATTCATTCTTGGAAGACCATTCATGGCCACAGTGGGAGCAGTTGTAGACATGCCGAATAAGAAGATGTGATGGTGCTTATAGAGAATTTGGCCTCTTGCAACAGCACCAAGAATGCAAACTTTGAGAGGAAACAACATGCTGGTGCAAATGGAGGAAGCCAAATAGCTGAGGTTAACAGGAAGCTGGACATCTTGATGGGAAAGAAGCAAGTTCACTTTGCTAATGAAGTTGATACTTTTGAGCGTGAGGAAGAAGAAGTTAACTACATCAATGCAGCTGGTTTTCAAGGCCAAAGGTTTGGCAATCAGCAAGGCTATGGTTCCTCTTACCAGAAGCCTTTTCAGAGCAACAGCTTCAATAGAACTTATGGTTCTTCTTCTTACCAAAATCCTCCTGCACAAGACAATGAGGTGAAGTCCATGATTCAACAGATCTTGGAGGGTCAACAGAAGATAACTGTGGACTTCAATGGGAAGATCGATGCTCTATACACTGATTTGAATGGGAAATTCGAGTCCTTGAGTGCTCAAGTCAAGAAATTGGATGTTCATGTAGCTCAAACTGCTGGAGCTTTGAAGAGACAAGAGGGATGTCTTCCTGGAAAGACAGACGTGAATCCGAGACACCACGTGAATTCCATCACGACCCAGAGTGAAAGAAGCTTTCAACCAGTGCTGAAAAGGAGCCTGAGCTTTGAAGAGATCGAAGAGCTAGATGAAGAACACGATGTTGCTGAGGTAGTGTCGATCGACACCACTGCTGAGTGTCGATCGGCACCAGTAGAAGATTCCGATTCTTCAAACTCTGACGGACCAAAATCGACCCTGATCGACGCAGCATCCTCGACACAGAAGACTAGTGTCGATCGACACCAACTGGGCATCGATCGACACCCTTCCCAGATTTTACCTGACACGCCTAAATCTTCAAAAACTGCAGAGGAAAGAGTGTACAAGCCTAAGGTTCCATATCCTCCTCTACCCAAACACCTAAGGCCGCCCATTAATGCAGAGAAGCTGGCTGCTTTCAACAAAAGGGTGGAAATGATTCCCAAGGAGATCTCCTTTGATGAAGCTTATGAGAGATATCCCTTGTGTGCCTTCTTCCAGAATAACAGAGAAAGCTTTGAAGAGATGGAAGAACTCTTTCACAAGGCAATGGAAAAACCACCACCAATGAAGCAGCTGCTTAAGGTTGAAGATCCTGAGATGTTTGTGGTTCCATGCTCCATTGAAGGAGTTGAGTTTGAACGATCTCTCTGCGATTCTGGTGCTAGCGTGAATCTCATGTCAAGGGACATTGTAGAAAGATTGGGCATTGCTGATATTCAACCTCTAAACATGACTCTCATGTTCGCTAACTCTGACACCACAACCCCATATGGTATGATTCCAGACTTGCTTGTCAAAGTGGGGGATTGTCTAGTACCTACTGATTTTCAGGTGGTGGAAGTGGGCAAGAATTCTGTCATGCCATTCATTCTTGGAAGACCATTCATGGCCACAGTGGGAGCAGTTGTAGACATGCCGAATAAGAAGATGTGATGGTGCTTATAGAGAATTTGGCCTCTTGCAACAGCACCAAGAATGCAAACTTTGAGAGGAAACAACATGCTGGTGCAAATGGAGGAAGCCAAATAGCTGAGGTTAACAGGAAGCTGGACATCTTGATGGGAAAGAAGCAAGTTCACTTTGCTAATGAAGTTGATACTTTTGAGCGTGAGGAAGAAGAAGTTAACTACATCAATGCAGCTGGTTTTCAAGGCCAAAGGTTTGGCAATCAGCAAGGCTATGGTTCCTCTTACCAGAAGCCTTTTCAGAGCAACAGCTTCAATAGAACTTATGGTTCTTCTTCTTACCAAAATCCTCCTGCACAAGACAATGAGGTGAAGTCCATGATTCAACAGATCTTGGAGGGTCAACAGAAGATAACTGTGGACTTCAATGGGAAGATCGATGCTCTATACACTGATTTGAATGGGAAATTCGAGTCCTTGAGTGCTCAAGTCAAGAAATTGGATGTTCATGTAGCTCAAACTGCTGGAGCTTTGAAGAGACAAGAGGGATGTCTTCCTGGAAAGACAGACGTGAATCCGAGACACCACGTGAATTCCATCACGACCCAGAGTGAAAGAAGCTTTCAACCAGTGCTGAAAAGGAGCCTGAGCTTTGAAGAGATCGAAGAGCTAGATGAAGAACACGATGTTGCTGAGGTAGTGTCGATCGACACCACTGCTGAGTGTCGATCGGCACCAGTAGAAGATTCCGATTCTTCAAACTCTGACGGACCAAAATCGACCCTGATCGACGCAGCATCCTCGACACAGAAGACTAGTGTCGATCGACACCAACTGGGCATCGATCGACACCCTTCCCAGATTTTACCTGACACGCCTAAATCTTCAAAAACTGCAGAGGAAAGAGTGTACAAGCCTAAGGTTCCATATCCTCCTCTACCCAAACACCTAAGGCCGCCCATTAATGCAGAGAAGCTGGCTGCTTTCAACAAAAGGGTGGAAATGATTCCCAAGGAGATCTCCTTTGATGAAGCTTATGAGAGATATCCCTTGTGTGCCTTCTTCCAGAATAACAGAGAAAGCTTTGAAGAGATGGAAGAACTCTTTCACAAGGCAATGGAAAAACCACCACCAATGAAGCAGCTGCTTAAGGTTGAAGATCCTGAGATGTTTGTGGTTCCATGCTCCATTGAAGGAGTTGAGTTTGAACGATCTCTCTGCGATTCTGGTGCTAGCGTGAATCTCATGTCAAGGGACATTGTAGAAAGATTGGGCATTGCTGATATTCAACCTCTAAACATGACTCTCATGTTCGCTAACTCTGACACCACAACCCCATATGGTATGATTCCAGACTTGCTTGTCAAAGTGGGGGATTGTCTAGTACCTACTGATTTTCAGGTGGTGGAAGTGGGCAAGAATTCTGTCATGCCATTCATTCTTGGAAGACCATTCATGGCCACAGTGGGAGCAGTTGTAGACATGCCGAATAAGAGAATATCCTTCTCTAATGTTGACAAAGGAGTCTTCTACAAAGCTATTTCTACTACTGGAACATCCAAACACATCTCTTGCATTGCTGTGATCGCTGGAGAAGAGCTGGATTCTAAAGAAAAAGTGAACAAAGAGGCTGTTCCATAGGCATTGGATGGAAATTTTGAGAAAGTTGTGGAGCATGAAGATTGGAGTGGAAACAATCATCTCTTCAGGACTTTGGGCGAATATGAAGCTCTAATCAATGCCAAGTTGATGGAGGAAGACGTTTTCGTGCTGGAGACAAGGATTGCAGAGCTGAATTGAAAAAAAAGTGCAGAAACCCGAGCTGTAGAGTTGGTGTCAATCGACACCACTCCTAGTGTCGATCGACACCCTACGCGGATCACACCATAAGCTGCTTCCAATGCTTCAAATCTATCACCAGTGGTCAAACAGATTCCTCCACGTCCTATAGATCAGAAACCTCGAAGAAAGCAAAGGTATGCACTCCCTGAAATCAATTCCAAACCTCCTGATCCTCTCAATAAGTACTTTAAAGGTTCAAAAGATGTTTCACACTTATGCAAGCCACGAGATTCTCGTAGAGGGCTTGGTGTTTCTTTTGATGATTCTGCAGGAAAACGAAGTGTCCCACCCGAACTAAAGCCCCACCCTGCTGCTGTTCCTAAATTCCTTGGTCGCTTTCATGAACCTACGGCGTATACAGCACCATGGATGAGGAGACATAAGTCTGGGAAGCATTCGATGCCACCCTCTGATCCTCCAGACGTCTGATCCCCGACACAGTCAAGCTAATGACTGAAAACGAGCGTTGAGTGGGAGGCAACCCACTGTTAGGTAAGGTTTTTCTTTATATTTCGTTTTGATTTTACTAAGTCCTAGTTTCAGTCAGTTGAAAAAAGGTGACATTGGACTCAACACAGACCAGCGTCGATCGACACCACTATAGTGTCGATCGACACCACGCACAGACGAAGGTAAGTCTTCTAAACTGGTCTTTTATGTTGTTTCTAATCTTTCTTTTAACCAACTTTGGGCTTGATAACACTGGGGACAGTGTTGTTTAAGTCTGGGGGAGGTGATTACTGACTTTATGTTTTGTTTTGAGAGTCAATTGAGTCAGTCAAAACTTATTTTATTGAGTCAAAATCAGTGAAATTTTCAGTTTTCAGAAGAACTAACCACAGAAGATTGACACTTGAAGGACCATTGCCATAGCAGTTGATTGCGAGTTTTACTAAGTAGAAAGCTACAAGTGGATCAATCTAACAGAGAGAGTTCAGATTCCCTTATAGAACTAGGTATGCATTGGACTTGATTCCTCTTTCAGCATTTGGCAAGATAAGAATACTATAGTCTTTCCTTGATCTTCCCTTTAGAAAAGAAAAAGAAAGAAAGGAGTCTAAGTTAAAGGAATAGTGCAAAGATCCTCATGAGCATGTCTCCTCACAAGGAACAATATTAGTGAGAGCTCATGAACCTGTCTCCTCACAAGGAACACAAGTAAGAGTAGCATTATTCCAAACTTCAAAAAGAATGTGAAAAGTCAATGAAAAGATCTGTAGAACACCCTGAAAATGGGCAGCAGTTGACTAAGGGAAGAGAAAATAGGGGAGCTGTAGAAGGACTATCTTGTTCAGGCACTAAGGAAGGGAAAGAATTTGTAAGTCCTTTGGTCAATATTGTTGTCAAAAGTTCGAATTGTTAAAGAGCAAAAGGGATTTGGACTTGATTTGGGAGATTGCTAAGCTTGGGGAAGTATTCTGAAATACTACCTAACGTTGGCTCAATGGTATGTGGATTCAAGAAGTGTTGGTTCAATGTGGCGTTCTAAAGGTTAGCTGGATATTTCGGTTTTCAAACCTCGACTCTATACTTGGCTTCTGTTTTGCTTGAGGGCAAGCAAAGGCTAAGTCTGGGAGAGTTGATATATCATGGGTTTTACCCATTTTTGGACCATGATATAAGTATTTTTATAGTCTTTTGGTATTTTTAGAGTCCTATTAGAGTCTTTGCAGGTTCAGGTACGTTTTGAGCATAATTGGAGATTTTTGAGCATTTTGGAGCATTGTGGAACAAGCTGCTGAAAAGATGAAGTCGAAGTGGAGATGGATGAACAGTGTCGATCGACACTGTTCATGGTGTCGATCGACACCCCCCTAAAGTCAAAGACAGTCGCGACGTTCACAAGATTGAAGAAAAGGAAATTGCCCAAAAAGTTTTCCTTATTTCCAAAAAGTGCCACAGCTCGTATTTTAGCTTATAAATATAGTTTTTTTTAGTCATTGTTTAGGCAACACACACATTATTTTAGAGAGCTTTTAGAGAGAAGAATTTGACTCCTTCAGAGCAGATTTGGAACTCCTTTGTTTCTATTGATTTCTTTTATGCAAACTATTTTATTCATGATGTTTTCTTCATCCACCATGTCTGAGTAGTTTACTTGTTAGGTTTAGGGTTTTTCAAAGGTGATTAATGAATTGTTAGGTCGAATTAAATTGTTAGGATAAAATCATTAGAGTTCTTCATCTGGATTTGTGTTTAATGCTTATTCTACCTTCGCGACCTAGAATCTGATCTTAGGTTAATTAATAGATACGAGAGTATTATTGATTGCCGGAACTAATGTTAGATGAGCAAAATACCTATTCGCAAAGAGATTTGGTTTAGGATTTTGTGAACAATCGAACCTGAACTTTAATGCTTGTTTGAATTATTAGAATTTGCAAAGAGATTTGGAATTCTAGGGTTTAGACATAGATAATCTTCGCAGCGAGAGTTGGTTGATTTTACATTAGTGTTTCGAGTTCAAGAACAGTTCTTAATAATTCATAACATTCTGTCTAGATCTGCAATTAGGATTTATCTGAGAATTTCCCTGAACCTAGCGTTTTGTCTCATGAACTTACACCGTTTTAATTCGCTGTCTTTTACTTTTAATTATTTCTTCTTAGGTTAATTCGAACTTAGAAATTTATTGAGTGATTATCCCTTCCCTGTGGATTCGATCCCTAAATACTACAGTGATCTCTTAATTTGAGAGAGTAGCTCTAGAGTAAATTTGAATCCCTCCCATTGAAACCCTACACTAACTAATGCAAACATAGAGGGAGAGATCATACCAGGTAGGAGAAGCTGAAGCCGACGAGCCAAGATCTTAAAACTGATTTTGTAAACCGCATTGCAACAAGAAATCGATCTAAAGTCCACGTGCTTCTCTGCCTCTTGCTTTTTAAGAATAAAGGTTATCGCCGCTGCGTTCCACTGCCTCAGAATGCGACCCGAGATGAGAAACTCTTACAGAGCTGACGTGAGTTCTGAGCCAAGAATTTCCCAAGACTTCCTGAAGAACTCTCCCGTGTAACCATCAGGCCCTGGGGATTTGTTAGGTGGAAAGGGTGAAGGCTTCCCTTTTAACATCATCTGCCGTGACTGAAGCCACAAGCATGTCTTTTGCCAGGTCATTATATTTGAAGAGACTCTTTTCAGGTAATCTTAGCAAATGACGCATATTTTGGAGCAAAATGGACATTTCCGGGAACAGTGCTCGAGGACAAAAGTTCAACATCAAACGAAGGCCTTCCCACCACAAGATCAAGCTCATATCTGGAGACAAGGTAGCCTTATCAGCTATCTTTCACCTCGATGTGGTTTGAGAACAATCCCACGGTTGGATCTCAAGTTATGGAAGAAGCAAGAAGGTCCATCAAGCACCCGGAAGGCCAAGCTGGCCGCGCCACGGCCTGACCAGAAGACCAATGGCCGCGCCACGGCCGGTCGCTCGCGCGGCCACGCCACTTTGCGGTTCCCGAGCCCATTTGAAGCCTAACTTAAACCCGCAGCCGTCTTATGCAAGTCAAGACCTAATTGACGATTATAATTTTTTTACCGTAACTTTAACCATTTAATATACCGTTAAAACGGTTATAGTAAAATACGAGTTAGGTTAGTCGATTATAGTTAAAATAAAGTTACAGTTATTTGATGATTATAAAATGATTAATATCATTATTTATAATTAAATAATTATATATATTTTGATGAAAGAGAGGAAAAAAATAAGGATTAGCTATCTTAATGGTGAAAATTATAATTAAATATTCATAAATAATTTATATTAAAAAGTAGAATATATAAAATTTAAAGAATTTATTAATTTGTTTTGAGATTTAGAGTAATAGTTTGACTTAGTTACAAACTTGCATGTTGCATGAATTCACATGACACGATATTTTTTCAAGTTTTATTTAAGTAGGTTAGTATCCGCGCATTGCGCGGATTTTTTTCATGTTGAACAAATAATTATAAACATATTTGGTATTGGTATAATCATTTATGTATGGGTTGTTTTAAATTATTTAATTAGCTTCTTTATTTAGTTATCTTTTTTCCATGCTATGCACATTTTATAGTTGCTTTTTTGGTTTAATGATGTCTAACAGGGTATAATGTTTTATTCGGTCAATCGTGTTTGTGTATCCTTTTGGTGGGGTTAGTTCAGTATTAGTAAAAGTCGAAACTTCCCTTGTTAAAGTATTTTTTGTTTGGTTTATGTTAAGTTAGGAAGTTCAGTTTTTACCCAAAAAAATAATAATTAGGAAGCTCCGTTAAAATTCAGTTGACAACTTATGAAAAAGTAACTTTTGAGTTCTTGATTTTCTTGGTTTTTACTTAAGTGATGATGTAATTACAGTAATAGAAATCTTTAACGTAGTGCATGGAATTCCTGGCAATTTAAATAAATTAGCGTGTGACCTTCATCAAATTATTAACTTTCTCCATCTTCTTGAGAAAATTGGAAAGCTTTTGTTTGGAGTTTCTTTTCATTCTTCTGGCTAATGGTTTCTTTTTCTTTAATCCTCTTGTTTCCTCCGTTTGATTTGATATCTATTCATAGAATAAAACACAACAAAAAATCCTTGTTTACTCATTCACTCGTAGCTATGAAATCATAATTGTTGGTAAGCTGATTTTATGTTTTGACAACTTGTATACACTTTCTGATCACTACCCACAAGGCCACAACTCAACTACGCAAATTACCTTCAAATAACCAAACCCCAATATCACTGTGGATGTTGAAGTTCTGGTAATCAGATTTACCTCTACATTGTACTTGTTTTTCCCTTTTCTCTCGAGAACAGATGCGGCCCCGTGAGAAATCCCCAAAACTCCCTTATAAACGCGAAACCCTAAGAATAAACCGGCCAACCACGATTTATCTCATGCGGTTTACTTTTCTCTCGGTCCAAATCAAGTTTCTCTCGGTCAAACCGGCCAACTTTCCTTTTTCTCTCGGCCAGACTTGAACCACTCGGCCAAACACGGGATAAAACA
>JAHZTW010000003.1:49974473-50002160 GCA_020283515.1 Alliaria petiolata
TAGTTATATGGTAGTAACAGCACATTTTATTGATGCTAGTTGGAAGTTAAGGAAGTTGATCATAGGCTTCAAACCGGTTTCAGATCATAAAGGTGCTACAATCTCGAAGGTTCTAATTGACTGTTTAGCAGAGTGGGATATAAAGAGAATCTTCTGCATCACAGTAGACAATGCCACAGCTAACAGTTCGGCTATGAAGAAGTTCAAGGAAGGATTCAGTCAAGTTGGTGATGATGCTTTGGTTCTGGAAGGGAATTTTTTGCATTTGAGGTGTTCAACTCACATCTTGAACTTGATCGTGAAGGAGGGTTTGATGGAGATAGATGCCAGTATTGCTGCTGTTCGTAATGGTATTCAGTATGTGAGGTCTTCAACAAACAGACTTAAGTCGTTTGAGTTTCGTGTAGAAACAGGGAAAATGACAAGGGGAAGCTTACCTTTAGATGTGAGGACGAGATGGAATGCCACTTATCTCATGCTGGATCAAGCCATGAAGTTTAAATTGGCATTTGAGAAGATGGAGGCTGAAGATAAACCGTATAACGACTACTTCTTGGAAATTGTGGAGGGGAAGAAGAGGATCGGGCCACCATCTACAACTGATTTTGAAGAAGTTGAGAGGTTGATTCAATTCCTAATCATTTTTTACAATTCAACTTTGAGTCTTTCAGCTTCAACTTCAGTGACTGATCATAAAATCTAAGCAGAGATAGTCACCATCACAAGGAATATTAGTGCCATCAGCACTAATGCAGGTCCTGATCTAGAGCTAAGTTACAAAGCCTTTGCTATGATGACGAAATTAAAGAAGTACTGGAATCCATTTTGGGTAACTACAAAGGAAAATGCTTCATCTCAAAACCGTGAGATGAACAAGCTTTTGATAGTAGCAAGTGTTTTCGACCCAAGGAAGAAGATGAAGTTTGCTAACCTCTGTTTTGAGATGCTTTATGGCTTAGAAAGCATCGAGTTTAATCAACTTTCAAAAGACATCATGAAGATATTGGAGAGTTTGTTTGATAAGTACAATGGTTTTGCTAACAAAACTGCTACTGGTGGGTCTCAGTCACAAAGAACATCGTCTACTCAGTCTCAGTCGCAGTCGGAAGATCAAGTTACAAGTGAAGTTTTTAATAGAAGGGTTTTTAGTAATGGTCTCGGGTATGAGAGAATGGATAGCCTGTATGAGGAGCTTTTGCAAGAATCTGGGATTCCAGAATCAGTTAATGAGCTGGAATTGTACTTGAAAGAACCTGTCGAGAATCCGAAGCTTATGAAAGGTACGGATTACGATGTTTTAGATTGGTGGAAAAGAAACAGTCTCAAGTTCCCAATTCTGTCTCTAGTAACTAGGGATATACTTGCAATGCAAGTGTCTTCAGTTGCATCAGAATCTGCATTTAGCACTAGTGGGAGAGTATTAGACCCGTATAGGAGCTGTTTGACACCATACATGGTTGAAGTGTTGATGTGCACTGAACAATGGTTGAAATGTGAAATTCATATGAATGAAAAAGGAGTGATTACAATTGAACAACTTCTTTCGGACGTAGAGTTGGAAGATGATATTATGAGAGGTAACTTTCTTTCTTTTGAACTCTCTTAATATATGCCTTTACAATTTCGATTTTCTAACTAAGTCTTTGCTCTCGTTTTTTAGAGTTTGAACCTGAATTCCACATGCAAGGTCAAAGAACCTGAGAAGTGAGAAGTGAGAAGTGAGAATGAGGTAACTAAGTCCTTATTAGTCTCGCCAATATCTTGATGTAATGTTGTTTTTGTTTTTTATAATTGTCAATGTCTCTTAAATTGTAAGTAGTTTGTTTTTTGTTCAGAAGGACACTGAAGAATGAAGATGACAAGAAGTCGAAGTGAAGATAAACTCAAGTATGGCTCATTAGCCTCATTTTGAGGTTTTTATCTTTGAACTTTGGAATCTTTGATGATTTTGTACTCTATTTTATGCTTTGGGGATTTGTTTCCAGTACTTTGAATTTCAATTTGCTATTTCCAATCAGATGTGTTGTACTTTGGATTTCAATTTGGTACTTTGTATTTGAATTTGGTACTTTGAATTTTATATTTTTCGGATATGCAACTAACAATTCGGGTATAAAGGTTTTTTTTTTGAATTTCGGGTAAAATCGGGTACAAATAACCGATCCGAACCGAATTTTTATTAGAACCGAAAATTTTCGGGTTTATGCGGTTCTGAAATTTCTTACCCGAACCGACCCGGAACCGATCGGGTAGGACCCGGAACCGACCCGAATACCCGAATGCCCAGGCCTATTGGTGGCTCACGGTGATGAAATGAATAGACGCAGGTGGTATAAAACGAATTATGGAGTTTATAGTAATAAATTACAACCTATTTTCGTCTGTCATATAGTAGATTTCTTCTTCTTCGGAAGTATTCCTGGTCCGTCGCATCCATCGCGGAAGAAACCGGAGCTCGACGGTGATGTCAATTGAGGATTCGGTGCGAGGGAAGGATGAAAGTTTGAGTGCGAACACAATAAAAAAATAGATGATGTGGTATCTCCAGAGGAGTGCATTTCCTCTTTCATACAATAGATTATTGTCATATATTAATTATATAAAACTAAATAATTGAGTTGCACAAAAAAGCTAATTAATTATATATTTAATTATATTTAAACGGTTACACTTTCTAAAGAGAATAGGTCTCGACGAGTATTCGGTAAAGTTAAAAAGTAACCGAAAAATACATCAAAAGGTCTGAAAGTTTGAACTTTATGATTAATTGATGGTTTTGATATGGTTACTTTTAATTGGCAGTTACGGTTAATAATTTTTTAATAACAACTAATATATTTTCACGGTTAATAGTTACGGTTTCTAACTGTTATATATATATACTTACGGTTTAAAAAACGGTACGATTATTTTGTTTGATTTTGGTAACGTCTAGGTTACACTCGCCCTGGGCATGTGAACCGGAATCGGGGAATCGGACCCGGACCGAACCGAAAAGCAAGGTTCGGTTCGAACCTAAATCATGCACAAAACCCGAACAGTTCTCAGTATAATTTGATATGGTTCTTGGTTCGGTTCGGGTTAAACCCAAGAACCGAATGGTTACCCGAAAACCCGAATTTAATTAACACATTTTACTAATTATAATTATATTACATATAATCATATATTATAATTTCATAATCGTATAGTTTATGACTTTATGTTTATGATTAGCAAATTATTTCTAACCTTATAACCTTAGTTTTATTTCATTCCCAATTAAATCCCCTTTTGTAAATATCAATTTTGAAATCTGGATAACCTAAATGAAACCCGACGGCTCTCTCGTCGTCTCTCACCTTCGCCAGAATCGCCTACATCTTGTTCATCGGTGTCGAGAAGAAATCATCACTCTCAGTCTCAGGTAATCTTCTCCTCTCTTTCTCTTTTCCTTCTCCTTTCCTCCTCGGGTTCTCGTTTCCTTCTCAGCTTCTCGACAATGTTTTGATTTTGGCCGATTAGGAATTCGATTATGGCTAATTAGGGATTTCATGATTTTTGATTATGATTAGAAATTTTCTCCTCCTCTCTTTCTCCCTTCCTTCTTCTTTACTTCTCGGCTTCTCCTTCAATCCCCCTTTCTCGGCAATCTATTGACAATCCATCACGATTAGGGATTTGATTTTGGCTAATTAGGGATTTCGTGATATTTCTCTTAAGTTGTTTGATTAGTTTTCTTGTCTTAGATTATTGATTGCGAGTCTTACATTTTCGTTTCATTGCAGATGGATTCTTCATCAACCCACGAAAATGAGTTACAGAGAGAAACCGAAGATGAGATTGAGACTTCTGGTCCTGCAAGCAAAAGGAAAGAAAATCCTACAAGTGCTGGTAGTTCGCTTCCATCTAAGCCGAAGAAGAAGCATACTTCAACAAGATCGATGGTGTGGGATCACTTTACAAAATCCAGGAATGATGAGAATAAGTGCTCATGTAATTACTGTGGCAATGTTATGTGCTGTGCAGTCTCGTCTGGAACTTCAAGTTTGATTAAGCATAATGTTATGTGCAAGTCTTTCTCTGCTTGGAAGGATAGTAAAGCTCAAGCTCAATCTGTTATAAATCCCGAAGGTGAAGAAGGCAAATTGGGTTTGTCAAGAGTTTCATTCGAAGTTTTTAAGGAAGCAACAAATGAGATGCATGTTTTGGCTGAATTGCCGTTAGCATTCATAGAGAGTTTGGATTGGAGACATTTTTGCAATAGGGTTCATCTATATAAGCCACAGTCTAATAGAACATCCACTAAAGAGATTGTCGAAATGTTTGTGATGAGGAAAGCTGCTATGAAAAAGGTGTTTGCTAAGAGTAAGCAAAGGATCTCTCTAACAACAGATATTTGGGTTGCTNAAGCAAAAGGAAAGAAAATCCTACAAGTGCTGGTAGTTCGCTTCCATCTAAGCCGAAGAAGAAGCATACTTCAACAAGATCGATGGTGTGGGATCACTTTACAAAATCCAGGAATGATGAGAATAAGTGCTCATGTAATTACTGTGGCAATGTTATGTGCTGTGCAGTCTCGTCTGGAACTTCAAGTTTGATTAAGCATAATGTTATGTGCAAGTCTTTCTCTGCTTGGAAGGATAGTAAAGCTCAAGCTCAATCTGTTATAAATCCCGAAGGTGAAGAAGGCAAATTGGGTTTGTCAAGAGTTTCATTCGAAGTTTTTAAGGAAGCAACAAATGAGATGCATGTTTTGGCTGAATTGCCGTTAGCATTCATAGAGAGTTTGGATTGGAGACATTTTTGCAATAGGGTTCATCTATATAAGCCACAGTCTAATAGAACATCCACTAAAGAGATTGTCGAAATGTTTGTGATGAGGAAAGCTGCTATGAAAAAGGTGTTTGCTAAGAGTAAGCAAAGGATCTCTCTAACAACAGATATTTGGGTTGCTCCTCCTACAGGAGCTAGCTACATGGTTATCACGGCACACTTCATTGATGCAAGTTGGAAGTTGAGGAAGCTGATAATAGGTTTTAAGAACATCTCAGACCATAAGGGAGCAACTATAGCTTCGGTTTTGGTTGAGTGTCTCGGTGAATGGGGAATTGAGAAGATCTTCACCATCACGGTTGACAATGCAACTGCAAACACATCTGCTCTGGCGAGTTTTAGGGAAACATTTGGTGCAACACATCCTGATGCATTGGTCTTAGAAGGTGATTTTATGCATGTACGGTGTGCGGCTCACATTATTAACTTAGTTGTGAAAGATGGTTTGCATGATGTTGATAAGAGTGTATCTGCTATCCGTAACGGTGTGACATACGTGAGAGCTTCTACTAACAGGATCAAGGCCTTCGACCTTAGAGTTGAATCAATAACAAGGGGAAGTTTTCTTTTGGATTGCAAAACCAGATGGAATTCTATATATCTTATGCTAATAAGAGCAATTAGGTTTAAGGCAGGTTTTGAGAGAATGGCAGCAGAAGACATGTTGTATACCGATTACTTTCAAGAAAAGATTGATGGAAAAAAATGGATTGGGCCTCCAATAACAGATGATTGGAAAGCCGTGGACAGGTTAGTAAGGTTTCTCTATAGGCTTGTGATCATAGCTAGTGTCTTTTACTCTAGAAACAAAATGAAGTTTGCAACGTTTTGTTTGGAAAGTCTCTATGGGAAAGATACTGCTGACATGAAAACAGTTAGGGATTCAGTCTTTTCTGTTATGAAGAAGTTGTTTGATTTGTATAATAGCAATGCTACCAGAGATCCCACTTCTTCTCAGTCCGCAGCCACATCACAGAGTGCACAAGAATCCCAAGATCCTGTTGAAGGTGAATTGGATTTAGATTTAGATAAGGAGCTTGGATATGAAAGAATGGATTGTGTTTACAAGGAGCTAGCAAAAGAAAAAGGATTTCAAGATGCAACTACTGAACTCGAGTTATATTTGAAGGAGGAAGTTGAGAATCCAAGGAAAATTATGCTTGGTTCAGAGTATGACGTTTTGGGATGGTGGAAGCTCAACAACACAAAGTTCCCTGTGTTGTCCGAAGTAACTAAGGATGTACTTGCAATGCAAGTGACTTCTGTTGCATCCGAGTCTGCATTTAGCACTATGTCCTAGATTCATCTAGGAGTTGTTTGTCGCATTACATGCTAGAGGTGTTAATGTGCACCGAATAGTGGCTGAAATGTGAAGTTCATTTGAATGAAAATGGTTTGGTTACGAAAGAACAACTGCTTGCTGACATTGAATTGCTAGATAAACTTCAAAGAGGTAATCTCTATTCTTTAAAATCTCTTTTAAATTGTGCTTCTGAGTTTTTTGTTTTTAACAGATTCGTTTGTTTCAATTTTTTTTAGAGTTTAAAGGAGTTTAAAGTCTCTCGGATTCTCATAACTTCATAAGGTATTACTTCTTCACTCATTGATTTTGGTTATTTGGAAATTAATGTACTCGATCACTTTGTATTAGTGTGAAGGGTGACTTTGTTTGTTTAAAATTGAACCATAGAAGTATAGAACAATAACCGTAGCTAGTACTTCATTTTGTATTAGTGTGAACTATGAAGTGTGAAAACTTTGTATTAGGGAAAGAACCGTAACTAGAAAGCTTGATTGTTTGATTGATACTTGGTTTTGTTTATATTTGCCGAAGGGAGACAAAGACTTGAGAGTAAGAGTGAAGATTAAGAAGACATTAAAAGAAGATGGCTATGTGTTTGGAACTCTTTTTGTTGTTCATTTTGTCTTAATGTTTTCTAAATTTTGTGTTTACTACTTTTTTGACAATATAAAGCTTTGAACTCTCTGTATTTTGCAAACTTGGTTTCAATTTCAAAAATTTGGTGAGTTTTGGACTTTTGGACTTTTGGTGTAAGGTTTTTTACCGGGTTTTCCGGTTTTTTCGGGTTTTTCCAGAACCGAATTAATTTATGGTTCTATCCCGATTCTGATTTCAAATCCGAGAACCGATCCGGATCCGAACCGACCCGATCCAAAAAAATTTCGATTTCTAATTAGATTCAAACCAAGCGGAACCGAAAAACCCGGAACCACCGAAAACCGACCCGACCCGAACCACGGACCCGAATGCCCAGGGTGAGGTTACACATTAGTGAAAAATATATGAGACCCAAGTGTCGTCCCCACTGAACAACGCCGAAAAAGTTATAAACATTGAAATATTTAGGCGTCACCGTAAACCGCCACTTAGGGCGTCTCCTCCGCTATCCCCGTAACCAAACAACCCCTCATCTGCCGGATTCTCTCGCTTCCGATTCTCAGGCTACTCTCGATTTCATACCTATTCGATTATGTATTAAGTCGATCTGTTTCTAGTATATCTGTAACTGTTCTGGGGAGTTTTTTTTTTAATCGTCTTTGCCTTGTCTCGATTATTGTTCTAAGATTTTCACAATTTGAATTTTAGGGTATGCTCTGTGTTCTGTTTATTAGATACCGATGTTATTTATACTTTATCGTTTTTGCTTTTGGTTATACATTCAAAATATATCGACTTTTTGTCTTTTTTTTCCCTCTCTGTTTCATCACTCTGATACTGTTTTGCAAATATGTCGATAGAAATTTTGTAGTATTTGGCCTCTTTTGTGCTAGGGTTTATGCGTCACTCGTTGGATTGTTGTTTTGACCTCGCTGGATTAAGACTTAAAGAGTACATAATGTCGAAATTGAAAAGTATCAGTAGATAAAATTTATTGTCAAAGGTGAGAACTTTTGATTAGCTAAGAGTTCATAAGTGAAACGAGGATCACTTTGGATTAGCGAGTAACACCATTGTTTGGAAATGTTGTTTGTTCTTCTTTAAACATGGCACCCTTGTGATATTATCATTACAGTCTTGAGGTTTTAATCTCTCAGAGTGTAGTTCGTCGATCATTATCATTACATCTTGAGGTTTTTAATATTGTCTTCTTAGGTCAGAATGTGAGAAATATGTTGATTCTGCACAATACCCTCTTAGTCCAGCTGGTTCATTGAATCGTTTCAGAAACATAAACTCTGTATTTGATGCGTCTTCTATGTTTGTCAGTTGTAATTTTGTGTAGGATTGTTGATTGCTCGGGAAGAGTCTTGTGAAGTACATTCTCAATTCTATTTCATAATGAATATAATAATCTTTTATGTTGTCAGATGGGAAGAGTTAATGCAGATGGAGTCCATTATCGGTCTGGAGAGAGCCCTTACGCTCTTAACAAAATTAAAAAGGCTATTAGCAAAGGAAACAAATCTAAAAAGGCTCTGAAAGGAAAAGCTTGGAAGGGTGTGACATGCCCTGTCTGTCTTGAGATCCCTCACAACTCGGTCGTCCTCCTTTGCGAATCTTACCACAAAGGATGTCGTCCTTACATGTGTGCCACAGGAAATCGGCTCTCTAATTGTCTAGAGCAGTACAAAAAAGCCTATGCAAAGGATGAGAAAAGCAACAAACCGCCCGAGCTATTGTGCCCGCTCTGTAGGGGTCAGGTGAAAGGTTCGACTGTTGTGAAAGATGCGCGGAAGTATCTGAATTCTAGGAAAAGGACATGCTTGAAAGATAACTGTTCGTATTTTGGAAGCTATAGACAGCTCAAGAAGCACGTTAAGGCGGTTCACCCGAGAGCTAAACCAAGAGCCATAGACCCTGTTCTGGAGGAGAAATGGAAGAAGCTTGAAGTTGAGAGGGAGAGGAATGATGTAATTAGTACGATCATGTCGTCAACACCAGGGGCTAGGATAGTTGGCGACTACGTGGTCGAACCGTACAACAATGCCCGTGGCCCTCGGTTGGGCCGTCCGCTTGGCTATGTTTGTAGACGAAGATCATGAAATTTTACTTTTTACATTTTTTTTATAGAATATTACATATAGAGGAGAACTTTCACAAACTTTTATCTAACTCATAAGACACTTTAGATGAGGTTAAACTATATCATACCCTTAAATTTATTTGTTCATTTTCTCATTATTTTCAAAATCGTTTATCGATGACTAAAACTCACGTTCAGATATTTGTATAGTTAAGAATCTTTTTATGAACTAACAAATATAAGACCTTAAATAATAAATTGAATTATATTGATTTGAATGAGTATTCGAGTACAAGAATATGAGAATACGAGAGCTCGTAGTGAATACAAGTTGTGAATTAGGTAAAAGATAAGCTCTCTCTCTCTGCGACTCCTACTCCTTTTATAGATTTCCTCGAACTCCAACTGCTGCGCGAATCTCGGAGATCGTTGCTCGAGCTCCGGATATCTCATAGATCGTAGCTCGAGCTCTGAGATATCTTGGAGATCGTTGACGTAACGAGTTTCTGATATCTCATATATAGTTGCTGCATCGAGCTCCGGATATCTCGGGATCTCGCTTAACATGCTTGACTTAGTCTTTAAGAATATCCTTCTGGCAGGAGCTCGACAGGTTGTTGAAGATACAAAGGGGACCATATGTCTGATGGGCCGTCGCAAATGGGCTTGAGGTGACTCCTTAATGGGCTTCATGATGGGCCGGATTTGGTGATAAATCCAGCTCCAACAGCTGCCCCAGCCCGTTAAGCGAGATAAAAGCTTAATGGGCGTAATGAAAACCTTCCAAGGACTCGCCAATCTGAAGTTAACAAAGGCTGAAGTTTCTGCAACTGAACTGTGAAGATTACAGAAAGAGGCACTTTGTGCATTTGAGGCACTTTGGGTACTTGAATTGACAAAATTAACCTTATTTTACCTTCTCCAATCTCTGCAACCGACTCTCGTTTCTTATTCTTCCATCTCGAAGCAACAACACTGCCACAACGATCTTCTCCTGAATAAATCAAACTCTCGATTCCCCATTCATAGTAGCAGAATCTGACTATATAATTAACACACAACAATCTCGATGCGAATACCAATTAAAAGGGTATCATTTCGAGAGTTATAGCGGCCTCGACTACACCGTCTTGTACTTCAAAACCCATATCTATTTTACAGTGACTACTAGAGACATTTCGGTCCCTGTCATGGAAGGAAATTTCCTGCTACAACGAAACAACATTTCTTGTCTCTCAGATTTTAGTGATTCGGACACCAATATGTGGATACGATTCGTCTGGTCACAGACTCATGGACAGCAACGGGTGCATACCTATAGTGTCTACAACTATTGTCCATTCGTTTTGACCATGAATATGCGACCACACGTATGTATCCACATTGGTTTGGGTTAATGTAGCTACATGTTTTAATACCTACACATAGGAAGATTTCTGTCCATAGATTGTTCCTACGATTATTAACACTGCTCTTATTCTTCCCTTCTGTCGATGAAACTTTAATTCTAGATCTGCAATAGCGGCGACAACCAAGAGCTATGAAGCCACAAACACAACATGTCGTATGGTCTACAACATGGCAGGTATCGTATTTCACATTCCTAATTTCTCTTTATTTCAAACCACCAACATTCTTGCTGCGGTGACCCAAGAATAACTTATCGTTGCTCATATCTTTTTCGGTGTCTTTAATTTGTATACCTGTTATAAGTAGCCTATTGAACTTAGCAATTGCACTCATCCTCTCCTTTTCATAACGTTTTTGGTTTGGAGAGGTTTGATGGTGAAAAACACAACATGATTTGGATCTTAACTGCTTTGATGTATGAATCTCTCTCTATCTTTTACCCATGTCCATGCGTGTTCGTCCATATTAATAACTAGCAACATCGTCTTAGTTAGTCTAGATAAGCGTTTTCCATGAATATCCGTTCATCTAAATTTAACAATTGCTGGTCATCTTTTAGGAGTGTCCAATGGGTTTTTGTCCATCTAAATATGTCCATACCTCGATATCCCTATGGATATATGACATCAATACCCATATCGAAGTGTCAAATAGGATTCATATGTTGCATTTTTTATCCTAGTCTGTCCATCTGAATGTGTCCATACCTCAATATTCATATGGTTATATCAAAGTGTCAAATAGGGTTCAAATATTGTATTTTTCGACCCTAGTCTGATTTTTATTTGAAATATTGATTCTGTTTGAAAACGTTTTTATTTGTTTGTCTTTAAGTGCAATCTTTTTCATTCTAATTGTGCAGTTGATGTCTTTGTTCAATTGTTAATTTTTGTTAATAAGGAGAGAGTGAAATTGATAAAGATGGTCGACATTCCATGGACATGTGTTCGAGCTGCAATGAATAGTTATTGATGGAATGAAGAAGGATAAATGCTTCTATTGTTCAATAGAAGATGTATTAATTTGATTATTCATTAAATCTGATGTTTATAAATTTTATGTGGTCAATTAGTTCATGGACAATAAATTTTTGTATACCAAGTTTATTTACAATTTCTTATTCCATATGGACAATAGAAAATTAGAGATCACAGCATATATTTTCAGGGACATGCGTGTTATATGAGAATGTGACCGCTTTGGCGCCATGACCACACTCTCTGGAATCCAGCCATCTGGACCAGACCTGTTGAGATACACATAGCATATTTGGTATGTACATGATACATTTCTCTCAAATGTCTCTGATGAACATTGCCTAAAAAATCTTTGCAGATGGATCGTCATATATCTGATTCAGGTAAACAAAGAGGCATCGATAGCAACCATCAGAAGCTATCACAACTAATACTTGTTGCAGAGACAAGCTTATGTGGATAATTTGTAATGGACATTGTGTTATATTCTATAACTTCTATTTCTGGTTTCGCACAACGTTTGCAGTGTGTTTACTGTCTCAAGTTCCAATTGTGTTTCTTCATTGTTGACTGATTTTTTTCCTTAAGTTCTCTTGCTCTGTTTCGATGTGCTCTCTTCACAATAATGATGACCACCTCGGTGATTAAAAAAATCATTTGGCTCAAAATTGGTAAGAAGCCACTCTTTGAATCAACCAAAAAACGGCAGAAAATTTGACTGGTATTAAATATTTATCACGAACTTGTACAAAGTTTCTGTTGCAATAACCAAAAAGGAGAATCATTTGATAATGTGCAATGTCAAATATGAGACTTGTTCTCGCTCTAAATCAAAAGATGGTTATTTGCTGATTTGGTGATAGGCAACGAGAATGTTCCATCTCTCTCCACTCACAATTGTCCACGCCAACAACATCCACACAAAAAAAACCACATAACTCCCAATACTACGACAACATCACATAGTTCACTGAACCATTGTCTTTCTCTACCCTACAATCACACATTCATCCACAATCACCTGACCATAAATAAATGACCACATTATTATCTTGTTTTGGATAAATTTTCATACTCTTTCTACACAAAGTTCCATTGCTAGATGCTCGCAACACACAAACTCTTTCTTTTCTCTAATCATCAACACAAACACCGTCCACACCCTGATATCCACACACGTCTTGAACCCATCACTTTACTCTTCCTTGTAGTAAAAAACACAACTATTTCTCACGTCTTCATCTCTTACCCAGAAACCAACGGTTAATTTTATCTCCTATCAAATCAATAGATCTAAGATGAATTCATCTCCTATAGAAATCGAAACATTGGGCAAAGAAACATGGGCAATTAACAACAAAAACTGAGAAATCAGTTTTAGTGGTGAACTGCAACATAACCCTGACTCCGGTGACTGCTTTTACAGTGTACAAATCAGACTATATCAGTTCCAACAAACAAAATCCAACCACCGACAGCGCCACCAACGAAAAGTTCTACTCCGTCTGTCCGTCGAAAATTGTCTTGTCTCACCACAAATATGTGTCAAGATAAAACCAATCAGAAAGTTACGGAGAGGAGACGTCTCTAATAACCCGGTATAAATCACCGGCCACTTTTCGCCATCGCCTGTAACATTTTTTTACACACTAACACTAACAAATCGGGAAGGATAGAATAGACATTTTCTCCACCAAAGTCCACAGGAAGTGCCTCACTTTTAAAAAGTGCATATAATGAAATTCAAAGTGCAAAAGTGCCTCTTTACATAAATAACTCTACTTTACCAAACTATTATTACAAGTAAAGGCACTTAGAGAGATTGATTCATTTTGATGAGATGATAAGACGCAATAACCCCTATGCTTCAATTAACTCTCTCGTCTCATATTCGCTAACTCCACTGAACAACCGGCAAAGAAGAGAAATTGACTCCTCCACCGATCCAATCGACGGCGATTTTTTATAATTCTCTCAAATTCCCGATAAATAATTCCTCTTAACAGGCTTGCTTTCGTCGTCCGATGCATCATCTCGATTGAGAATTCTCTCCTCGTTTATCACTGGAAGAGTGAGCAATCGATTCATCTTTATTGATTTGGCTCGATGTTTGATAACATGCATATTTTACCCATTTTACTATCGTAAGTGAGTGCTTTAATAAGCATTTCACTAAGGTTTAATGCATAAACACTAGATTTCTAGTATTTGGTTGTTCAAGACTCTTTTCATGTAATCTTATCAAAAGACGCATATTTTGGAGCAAAATGGACATTTTCGGAAACAGTGCTCGAGGACAAAAGTTCAACATCAAACGAAGGCCTTCCCACCACAAGATCAAGCTCATATTTGGAGACAAGGTTGCCTTATCAGCTGTCTTTCACCTCAAAGTGGTTTGAGAACAATCCCACGGTTGGATCTCAAGTTATGGAAGAAGCAAGAAGTTCCATCAAGCACCCGGAAAGCCGAGCTGGCCGCACCACGGCCTAGCCAGATGACCAGTGGCCGCGCCACGTCCGGTTGATCATGCGGCCATGCCACTTGCGGTTCCCGAGCCCATTTGAAGCCCAACTTAAACCCACAGCCATGTTATGTAAGCCAAGACCTAATCCACGACCAAGGGGACTTGAAGACCTATATATACTCGTTGTCTAGGGTTTTTTTTAAGAGAGACAAAAACACATATTCACAGATTTCTTTTGGTTGCCGCAGATCTCTTATTCGTGGTTTTTCACCTTGTTCTTCGAGGGAGATTGATTTCTTCTTGAACCCTCTTTGTTTGTCATCGATTTATACAAGTTATGCATTCATCTATCTCGTTTTCTACTTCTTCTTTCATGTCTGAGTAGTTTACTTTCGTTGGGTGTTCTTTAAGGGGATCTATGGGGAACTTCATTAACTGTTTTTAAACCGATTATTTAGGCTGAAGATTAGGGTTTTCTTTCTCACCATACTCGTTACTATTGCATGAGTCTAGCAACATGAACTAGAAGTCTGATCGCAGGGTCTTGAGAGCGACTAACGTCATGATCTCAGATCCAAACCATAGTAGGGTAGAGCGCATTCTTCCTGGGGCGCTTATGCGTATTCAGGAAGATGTCTGAATGTTTATTGTCCCGATCTTATTGCGTGTTCATCTAGGACGCAGGATACGACAGCATACCTGTGAAATAGACATTCACAGATCGATCTTGCTAGTCAAAGTTAGGTCGTTAAAACCAGTGAATCAGTTCAGGGAAAATCGCATAGTCTCGTTTGCTTAACTTTTGTGTGTTTGACTTCTAGTTAGAACCCCTTAGATTTCCTGAGAAGATCCCCAACGTGTTTCACCCATCTGTTTTTTCAATCGAGATTTACGCACTTCAATATTTACTTTTTATGCACTGCTCATCTGCTTTCCTTTTTACAAGCTTTTAAGTTAATTTCCCTTTTCCCGTTGGTTATAGAATTGATTGACAACTTCTTCTATATAAGACGTGATTCTGCTTTCTTTCTTTTCTGCAAAAACAGTGACACAATCCCCAAAATCTCAATTTCCTGCGTCTTTGGTTGTCCTGATTTTCTGTTTTGCAGTTGACCTCCTCCCTGTGGTTCGATACCCTAAGTACTACAACGCACGCTGTGCACTTGCAGCTTAGGGTCTTACAAATTCAAAGCTAGACGAGTTCCCCAAAAAAATCCTCCAATCTCGGACGACTATTTAGACCCCATCAATGTTCGCCATAAAATTTCTGCAGAGATCCTTCGGAGGTGCTCAGAAGTCTGCTCCAGCTCCTCCAGCACCGGTATTCTTTCCTCGTCACTTTTATTCTACTATGATTAAGATTTTTTGCGTTATGGGCTCTTATGTATTTTTTTGTGGAATTCGATGGCTATATGTTCCTCAAGTTATTAAATCTACAAATATTTTCTTTGCAATGAATAGTTTAGAAATCTCTTTTTTATGGATAAGATTTAACACTTTGAACTTGTGCAAAAGGCTAGAAATCTCTATCCAGTTCATTTAAAGGTCTGATGAAGTATTTCTTTTGATTCACTTGCTATATCTAAGTTCATGATTTTTAAATTGTATTGTCATTATCTATTTGCAGTTTTGGAGCTTTCTGACAAATACCAAAAAACGCTTTGGTCCTATATATACGTTACTTAGTTGATGGATTCCTCAAGTTCATGTGTTTTCCAAAGTATAGCTATAAAAGTGAAATATCTTCCGGCTCAAAAAGAGGATGCAGAAGGCAAACTAGATTTGAAAAGGAAGTTGTTGATGTGCAAGGACTTTACACAGATATAATGAGGAAATCAAGGAAAGAAGGAATGCCTAGAGCCTTCAGTTTATAAGTATTGACTCTATAATGACCCCAAGTGTAGGCGAGCTAGACACATGTAGCAGCACACATGCCATCACTGAGCCATCTAAATATTTTCGTGGAATAGATCCCAGAATGGAACGATTGTCCTCCGAATGGTGTTGATCTTTATACCTTGAATCGTTTGCTCTACGGACAGGTTACATATACACTTATCTAATGGACACTATATCATGGAATGCATTATGTGGAGACAAAGACATGATTTCCAAGCTACAAAAATCTAAAGTGCTTATCACATTTTTTTAAAGGTAGCTTAGGGTGTTAATGTTAGCTAAGGCCCACACAAACGTATCCACAAAACCGTATCCACAAACGCGTGTCCATGTCAATGCAAGATTAGTCGATCAATGAATCAGGTCTGAAAACAATGTCTCCTGCAAATTTATTGATCTTATGTGCTAGTTATGATCTAAGCAAACATGAAACAATAACATTAGTCAGGAAACATGCCAGAATGAGAAAAATTTGGACGAATTTCGTATATTTGAGAACAATAACATTAGTTAGTAATCATGCCAGAATGTAACAATAACATTAGTTAGGGATCATGCAAGAATGAGAAAAATTTGGACGAATTTTGTATATTTGAGAATATTCTTGTGAATAATACCAACATTTCTTGATCATCACATATGTGTCCACACAAACGCAACCATATAAATGTATCCATAAAAACATATCCACAAAAAAGTATCAACTGAAATGCATCCATACAAACGTGTCCATGACCATGCAAGATTATTATATCACTGAATCAAGTTTGCAAACTGTCTCCTGCGGGTCTCTCTGCTCGCTCTGGTCCAACCAAACATGACAATAACATTAGCCAGAGATAATGTCAGAATGAGAAAATGTGAATAATGCAAACCTGTTTTGATCTTCACAAATGTGTCCACCCAAACGCGTCCAGGTAGACGTATCCACACAAACTTGTATGTGTCACCTATTCTTGTCTAATTTCATTGATCCACCTAAACGCTGCCTCATGGCCATCTTAGCCGACATAATTTGAGAAGCGTTTACGTTAAGAAATGATTTTCGATTGCAAAACACTGTCGGTTCCCCTACGTTATCATCCCTTGGAAACTCCATAAAACCATTAAAATCCCCACGACTCCCTTCTTCCACGAAAACTGGCTATTGCAAACTTTTTGGAATCGTTAGATCTATTCCCACGCTTATTTTTCAATTGTCTCAGATTCGACTTTCAGATCTAGATGCTTTGCCACTCATCGTCGAGTCATACGCTCTCATGTTTAGTTGCTTCACTTTGCATCGCCGTCGTCAACAATAATAGCTTCATTTACTTTCATTAAGGGTAAAACAGTATTTTCACCCGCACAAAGAGAAGAGAAAGTCCCCTAGTAGCAACAAGTCCCTTTTTTGTAAGATTGAAACTCATAAGCACCTTATAGTGTAAATGACTGGTTTGGATCGAATTTTACCAATCAAAACTCAAATCAAATTATATATCCAAGTGAGTTTAAAAATTTATATATTGAATTATCCGAACCAAATCTAAATCAAACCCTAATTGTGTGGAACAAAGTATTAATTATACGGAATCAAACTAAAGTAGTTGAACTGACCGGAGATAACTAAAAAAATATTACTTTGATTATGTAATTGGTTAGCTAATTTTAATCATAGAGTTATTTGACTTTTTTTTAATTTATCGTATTTAATCAATTTCATAGAAATGTCACCAAAATTTTGCAAAATTACACAAAAAGAATGAACAAAAAATTAGCTAGACTGGACCAAATTTCACCGAACTAACAAAAAACTGAATTACCCGAATTATCATAAAATCAAACCAAAATATAGATCAAGCTAAAATTGTATCTACTTAAACCGAATTGAACCAAATTTTGTTTGTTTCCAATGCAATACTTAATTTCACATATCCGAATTATTTTGATATTCCAAAAATCCAAATCGAACTGATCTGAATACCATAATGCCCAAACATATTTCACTTTCATCTGTGAAATAATTCAAAACAACAGTTTGTTATTGAACTATTTTTATTTTCTTCTTAGTTCAATAGCAAACAATCATATACATTTGCAGAGTGATGGTGGTCTCTTCGGCAATTGGTAATTTGAGCAATCGATCGTTTTCCTTGGATTTCTTCGATACAAACTGATTCAATCTCTACATTAAATGTAACTGCTAATTCAGTAATAAAAATAAGGATTGACAATTAATGTTTGACAATGAATATTAAAAAATTAAATAAATAAATAAACAAAAAGTTAAAACTATATAGGTGATGCATGTGCAAATAAATTGATTTGAAAATTGATCTGTAAAATTCAAAAATTGGTTATAGCATGGTAAAATAAAAAATACAAAATTATATAGACACCTAGCTTTTAGTAGATACCAAATGTTATTGTTGTAATAGAAACTCAACGGATCAAAATTTTAAAATATGAATAATTCGGAGGATTTGGGTCGTTAAATCGTTAACAAAAAATGAATGGCTAGTGAGAAATTATCAAAAAAAAATAAGCTCAAAGAACACGTCGGACCGGTTTTGACGAAACCATAGAGCAAGAGTGGGGTAAATAGTTTTTAGTATTGATGATTTAAAGTGTGTACAAGAGTAAGAACAGAGAAAACAAGTGTTGAAAATGTCCTGAAATCATTTGTACTTACTCTAGTTAAACTTGTATCGTTAGAAACCAGTTATAATCTATAAATCTAAAAGTTCGTTACTAATATTATTCGCTCGCGAACCTAAGCATAAGCAAATTGGATCAAGTTATAGTTGATTTTAATTAGGATAAAAACCAATATTGGGTTTGATGAATTATGAATTCTACACATATATAAATCTAATAATATACATATACATAATACAAACGTGGTGGACAGTGGTGGGCAAGTTATTTACCAATTGAGAATTAGAAAGAAAGGCCCAGCCCATGTGACCATAATTCATTAGATCAACGTGGATGCATGTTTAGTGAGATTGACAATTAGCGTGCATTATCTCACGCCGAACCCTAAAGCAAAAGACATAAAACACTAATAGATTGTCAATCTCACTAAACACTTTTGGTTTTGGCTTCGGTAAGTAAGAACCTCTCGGAAGACGTTGTTTGACTTGCAACAGCACTGGTCTCAACGACGTCGTATAGATCTCGTGGTCGGCAAGAGCTTAGAGATGACCGGACTATTCTTGGAACCCTGAGCCTCATTCTTTTCTCCATGTTAGAGAATATCGACGAAAAGAGAGAAAGAGAGATAAAGAGAGGGAAAGGGACTATTGAAGAAGATGTATTAAAGGAGTGTCATATAAATTCTCTTTATTTTCTTAATTTCTTGTTTTGGTTTGCATATTTCGTAAAGGGTTCTGATCCACCATTGTTTAAGTCCTCTTCATCTGTTGTCTCAAACTCGATGGCAGATTGTGGAAGAAGCTGAAGCTTTCTGAGTTTTAAGAGACAATCCACAATGTTCCTCCACCCTCCTCTGATGGAATCACCGAAGTTGTTAGCTAGCGTGAAAGCCGCGAGAGTAGAGAGGTACAACGTTTAGAGTGCTACACGACCTCGTTCTATTTACGTTAACCTTTTCGCTGCAGAATGTCCAGATATATTTGAAATTCTGTGATTTATATTTATTTTAATATTTGCATGAATCGTGCCAAGTAAATTCATAAGTAGTTTTATAAGTCGTTAGACCAAGCAGCCACAATTATATCAAGTTTTTATCAAGATACAAGGCGCTCTCAAAGTTCCATGTTTGGCCAAGCATTCAAAGAAATCAAGTACGAAACAAATTGAGAAGATTTCATAGGCGAAATGACCGAAAAATTGAGATCAAAGAAATGGAAGAAAATAAATTAAAGGATCGTTTGAGATTTCAGCGTCAAAGCTCTAATACCATGTTAGTGAAGATGAATCAAACAAAGAAGATGACGAAAAATAATGATTATGTTATTCATCTTAATGAAAGTTTGGTATGAGATACTTTTACACTATATTATTTTTCTTTTCCATTTATTCCACCTATTCCAATGGGATAAGATATATTTTTTATTCCATTTAAATGGTAATATTTTTGTGAAATTCACTGGAATAAGCGATTCTATATAATTTTATCCCTCAAATTACACATCCACTTCCAGCCTAGGATAATAACCACGAGATTAATAACCGGTTTACATAACCAATAGATTTCTATTATACTCTAATACCATAACCGTTTTATTTTCATCGAATGATCTTTGAAAGCAGAAACATTTGCCCATGGATCCCAGATCCGTGTTTGAAATCTATTTCTCAATTTTGAGATATTCAACTTAGACTCACGTACTCTTCGGTAATGAAGTCAAAACGTTTCAGAGATGAAAAGACGAAAACCGCTCGGAGAAATCTCTAACAAAGTGAAGCCAACACAAATACTCTTTGGCCGTTGCTGAAATATGGTCGGAAAGAGAGTCAGACAGAAAGAGAACGAGGCCTTGAAATTGAAACTTCAAAATCATGGTTTTGGTTTCATTTGATGGAAGAAAACTTAACTACAAACAAACAAAAATAAACTAGAATACGACGGTGCTAGAGCCGTCGTTGACCCGTGTATTAGAGTTTGTTAAAACAGTTTTCTCATTAATCAACCAAATGATTTACAATGTATTTATATACATGATTAAGTGAAAGGAAACTTAACCACTGAACTAAATAAGCTCGTATGGTATATACACGTGGCATAGACTCTATATAATCTGATAGTCCCCCTCAAGATGGAGTGAAGATCGATGAAACTTCCCATCTTGCCAAGTAGAGTCCGAAATTTTCCTGGATAAAGTGGCTTCGTCAAAATATCTGCGAGCTGAAGATCAGTCCTTACATGAAGCAACTTCAGAACACCCTCTTCAACCTTTTCTCTCACAATGTGACAATCATTTTCCACATGTTTAGTACGTTCATGATATACTGGATTCTTCGCAATGTGAATAGCCGCCATATTATCGCAATACATAGTGACTGGTTTAGGCACAGTAATCCGAAAATCAGCCAGAAGCTTCTGCAGCCATTGAATCTCCCGAACAGCAAAAGACATGCTTATGTACTCTGCTTCAGCTGATGAGCTTGAAAAAGTATCATGTTTCTTTGATTTCCAAGAAATCAGAGAATCACCAAGAAAATTGCAGTATCCTGTCACTGATCTCCTTGTGTCAACACATGAACCCCAATCAACATCACCAAATGCTTTTAATTCGAAATCTGGAGAAGATGAATAGAATAACCCATGTCCTCCAGTGCCTTTTATGTAACTCAAAAGTTTCACAAGAGCATGATAATGAGGAATACGTGGCTTTGAAGTGTACTGAGCCAACTTATGAACAACAAAGCATATATCCGGTCTTGTGATCGTGAGATAAATGAGTTTACCGATCAAGCTGCGGTACGTTTCTGGATTATCCATCAGCTCCCCATCATCTCTCTGCATTTTGACATTAGGCTCCATAGGTATTGAAGACGGTTTGCATCCCAAAAGACCAACATATTCAAGCAACTCAAGAGCATATTTCATTTGACATATTGAGATACCTGCTGATGATTTTGCAATCTCTAAACCGAGAAAGTATTTGACTGGACCAAGATCTCGTAATTTGAAACATGATTGCAGGTCAGCTTTTAAACTCTCTGCTGCATCATCATTGTTGCTGGCTACCACAATGTCATCAACATAGACAAGGACCACAATGAAGATAGAACCCATAATTTTGGTGAAAAGAGTATAATCTGACACTGATTTCTCATAACCGAAACTCACCAAAGTATCAGAGAACTTCTTATACCATTGTTGAGATGCTTGCTTTAGGCCATAAAGTGATTTTTCCAATTTGCAAGCTGCATTCTCTGGTAAAGAGTCCCCCTGTTTAGAAACATAACCTGGAGGCATTTTCATATAAATCTCCTCATCCAAATCACCATTTAAAAATGCATTTGAGATGTCTAGTTGAGATAAAGACCATCCCAATTTTGCTGCAAGTCCGAGAGACAATTTAACTGAAGACAACTTTGTAACAACCCCATTTTCTCTTCTTTCTTCTTTTGTAATTCATTCTTACATTTAACCAAAATTTAATCAAAGATTAGCCCCTCCACTACCACCAACTTAATCTCCACGTTTCTCATTTCTCTCCCTAAATAAACACACCTCATGCCTTCATAATTCTTCACACCAAACACTTCTCCTCTTATAAAAGCACACCAAATCGTCTTCTTCTCTCTACAGCTTTGTGCGCTTTTAGTCTTGCAAGTCTGAGACCACCATCAGATTCTAGACGACGAGACGAAGCCGTGATCGGTTCGGTCCGATTCGGTTTGGTTTAGGCCGGTTTGATTCGGTTCGGGTCCAGTTCGGGTAATCGGGTTATCGGGTCGGGTCAGGTTATCGGGTCGGGTCCGGTTTTGTTCGGGTCTGTGTTAACCATGTATAACCAGTTTAAACCGTTGACTTTGACTTTAACCGTTGACTTTGACTTTGACCGTTGACATTGACCGGTTCAATCCGTAAACCGTTTTTCGTCGTTCGAAAGCCGTTCTCACTCGATTTTTCGTGCTGATTTCAGATTTAACGTCCGTTTAAGCGTTCAGAATTAAGAACCGAAATCATCTGCATTTTTCTAAGGTGAGGGTTGTTCCGATCAATTCCTCATACAATATATATCATGATAGAAGTGTCTAGGGAGTTCATTCATACATATTTGTATCTATAAGCATACATGTAGTTGTTGTGATCTATATACATACGCAATATATATATATAAATACATATATACTATATTGATGGTTGATGTGTGATACACCTAGATCTATTCTTAGGTTGCTGAGAACGAATATGGTTATGTGATGTTTGAGGATTGTTTGCGGGTGTGTGTATTTCGTGGGGATATGCCATGTGCGGGTTGGAAAGTATGATTTTTAGGATGAGGCGTGAGGCCTGTGTGTGAGGTCGGTGTAAGGCCTCTTGAGATGGCGATTTCCTAGCAGGGTTGCATCGTGTTTCTTGTGGGGTCACGCGGGTACCGAGTGAGGTGGCGTTGGATCCATCACTGGAGGGGGCAAGCAGCGAGCCCAGAGTTAGTGTTGCGGACGCTGATTTCAGTATAGTCTTTGTGGGGTATAGGGGCGTGAACGAGTGGAGACCGACTGAGGTGGCGCGGGTCACGTGTAGACCCAGTGTGGTTGAGCCACAGTCTTTGTTGATTGCTTATGCTTTACAGGATGTTCTGACTATATACTTTTGTTATGATATGTGTTGTGTGATGGTGATTGATCGTAGTTTTTTTCACTGAGCATTAGTCGAGATGCTCACTCCCCCCTCCTCATTATTTTCCATTTTTAGGTGAGTCTGAGGAAGTGCAGGAGTAAAGGTCTCGGTTTGGTGCAACGTTTTGGGTTTCGGGAGGACTTTTGGATTGTTTAAATGAATTTATAATGATATGTTTTAAATAATGATTGTATGATTTTATTCGGTATATTATTTGATAAACATGATTTGGAATGTGTGCGGATTTTACCGGATTTAATAATAAATGGAGTGTTTTGTAATAATATGGGTAACTTGAGTTATAAGTTAGGGTTCGTGGCACGCCGTTCTCGAGAGAGGATGAGACAGGTGTTACATTTTGGTATCAGAGCGGGTTGCCATCTCGGTTCTGACCCGAGAGGCGGTTTTCACAGTTTCCAAGATTT
Organism: Alliaria petiolata; assembly: GCA_020283515.1. Taxonomy (NCBI): domain Eukaryota; kingdom Viridiplantae; phylum Streptophyta; class Magnoliopsida; order Brassicales; family Brassicaceae; genus Alliaria; species Alliaria petiolata. Next base: position 49,997,753 of record JAHZTW010000003.1, read on the forward strand.
GGATTTATTTTTGGATTTTCAATTTATTCTGAAACAAGTTTCAAATTATTTTCGAATTTTCAAACGAGTTTCAAATGTGGGGCTTTCAAAATTGTAGAAGTCTAAGGCACATACGAGACTACTCCATTACTTTTAGAACTCAATCGCTTCGAGTTTCTTTTCAGGAAGGTTTTAGTAGAATTTTTTTTTTCAGATGCCGCCAAGGAGAGGAAGAGTGCCCAGGGGTAGAGGAAGAGGTGCAGCCGCACGTGTGGTTCAGGGAGGCAAGTCCGATAGATTCAGTGGGAAGTGTGAGTATAAATACAGAGTCAATAGATATGAACCTAACTCAGAGGGGTCAACAGGATGACCAAGCCGCAACGTATGCAGCTATTATGACAGAGTTACAGGGGTACCCTGAACGATTTGGGAACCAGATGGATGAAAACCCGGCAGTCGGTGCAGAGAATCGGGGTGGTGCACACAAGGAAGGATATAATGCAGGAGCACAATACCACCAGCCGCCTCCACCTCCGCCTTTGCCAGTTGTGCCAGCACATGTGCAGGGTCCAAGTTATTGGGAGGTGATGAGGTACATGAGGGATATGCAGATATAGAATTTCGGTGGAAAGGCCAGTGCCACAGCTGCCGATAATTGGAAGAGGAAGCTGGAACAAAACTTTAATGCAGCCAGGTGCCCACTAGAGTACCGCAAGGACTTGGCCGTCCACTACCTGAAGGATGAAGCAATGATATGGTGGGAAGGTGTGGTGAAATTAACAAATGGACGCTATGAGCCAACTTGGGAAGACTTTAAAGCTGAGTTCACCCGAGAGTATATTCCTCCTAAGGCTACAGAAAGGATAGAGGGCGAATTAACTGATATGCATCAAAGGAGCTTATCAGTGAAGGAGTACAAGGAGGAGTTTAACCGCTTGAGGAGATTCTGTCGCAGGCGCATGGAGGAATGGGAATTGATCAGTAAATTTTTAAAAGGACTAAGGGTGGACCTCAGGAACCGGTGCTCCATCAGGAAATTCGACAGTCTGGCTGAGCTAGTTGAGACTGCGACTAATCAAGAGATAGGTTTGGATGATGAGTACAAACTAGCAAGAAATGTCCAACCAAGGGCGGTGAAAAGAACTTGGGAAGTAGCCAATACGGCTCCGGAAGCAAAAGGAGTGAGAGGTGTCCTATGTTATGAGTGCAACCAACCAGGCCACATTAGGAGCGACTGTCCGACAATGCGAAGACAAGAAGTTCGATGTTTTCGTTGTGGAAAATTAGGACATCAATCGAGGAACTGTCATGCAGTATTGGCAGCATCACATCAGGGGGCGCATCAAAAGGGAGCTAGGTGCCAGGAGCAGTTACCGCCACCACCAAAGAGACAGGCAGTAGGTGGACGAGTCTTTATGATTGGAGACCATGATGGAGGAGAGCCAATCGCGGGTATGTGAACTCTGCTTCTACTCGTCTAATTAATTACTTATAAGTCTGGTATGGTCGAAGTATAGTAGACTTAGTCATAGTATAAACCGTGTAGGATCTGTTATGGTTGGGGAAATAAGAGCCCATACTCTGTTTGATACCGGGGCTACACATAGTTTTGTGTGCCCAACTTTATCAAAGTGTTGGACCTTTGAGGGCTTACTCTTTCCCATTGCCAAAGGGATTGAGACAGCAGAAATGGAGCTACTGAAGTCTACTGGAGTGTACCAGGAGGTTCCCGTCACCATCGAAGATGTGGAGTTAAAGGAAAATCTAGTGGAGATGAAACTAAACCACTATGAAGTGATCCTGGGGATGGATTGGTTGTCTCATCACGAAGCAGTGAAGGATTGTCCGAAGGCACGTGATGCAGGGTTTCTTTTACTTCAAGTTTTACCCCTAAGATAATTGCAAGTGCACAACAATCACAGTAGTATATTAAGGGATCGAATCCACAGAGATTGTTGTTTTGCAAAAGTCCTAAGATTTCTAACTTCTTTAAACCAAATGGGAACTTGGGGGATGCAGTGTGTCACGATTTGCAGTAATGATATCAAGCAGCAAAAAAGAATTAAACGGTTGTAAATCAATGAATAAAAGGCGTTGGGTTCAGGGACATTCTCCGGGGTTCATGGATCTAATTTAACAAGCAACATGATAGGTTCTGAATGATTTAATAGGTTAGGTTCTTAAGCTGAAACGGTCGACTATAACTACTCCGCCTTCACGGATCTAGCCACCTGCGTTTGTCCTTCACTGCGGATATGATTTCTCATCCACGATGCAAGAAAACCGCGCATACATATCATTCACCTATTTGTAAACACTCGCAGTGCGGTCCGTCGATATGCCTAAACATCCTACGGTGCGATCCGCTCGTTAACCCCTAGATCTAGACGATAGACCACATGTTCATGTATCTAGTCGTCCTGGAATCAGTTGCTACTTGATCAGAGAAGCAAACATGCAATAAGAACAAGACATCAACGAAGATACCTAAAAGAAACTCTACCTCTATCAACCTAGCGAAATCAATCCATGATTAAACCCCTTTGAAAATCCCCTTAAAAACCCAACTAGATGACTACTCGTTCATGGGAACGGGAGACATCTTTAAGGTATAAAAAGTGCGAATTGTATTAATAAAAAGAACAAAGTGAGAAAACTTCTTCAAGAGAAATCGATTGAAGAGAGGTTTTCATAAAGTATTAAAAAGCAAAGAACTAAGAACAAAAGATGAAAGGGAAAAGAAGGAAGAGTAAGCGGATGCAGAAGAATTCTCTCTCGAGGTCTTCAACTCCGGGACCGTCGAACTCACTCTCTTTATCTCTCTATGCGGCGCAGATGTGTTTATGGAAAAGCTCTCTGTGTGGTACTCTCTCTTCTGAAACCCTAAGGTTCATTTATATAGGCTCCCGATCTTCAGAAAGTGGGCTTCGCGTTTTAACCTCGGGAAAATATAGGATAAGTGCAAACGGGCTCGGGATGGGCCGAAATGGTGTGGCCGCACGAGCGAACAGGCGTGGCGCGGCCACTGGTCTTCTGAGGATCTGTGGCGCGGCCATCCTTCTTCTGGGAATGTGTCTGACGGGCCTTCTTGCTTCCTTCATAACTTAAGATCCAACCGTGGGATTGAACTCAAATCACCTTGGCATAAAAGACAGCTGGAAGGGATATCTTGTCTCCAAATATGAGCTTGATCTCGAGGTGGGAAGGTAGTCATCTGATGCTGAACTTGTGGCTCCGAGCAAATATTCTTGAAGTTCCCGTTTTGCACCAAAATGTGTCCTTTTTGTCCAATTTTCCTGAAATGACTCTTAAAACTAGGAAATGTGGAAATCACTTTAAAACCGTTGAAAACCGGGTTAAAACACTTATAAATGATCTTGAAATAATAGGTTTTAGGAGTAAAATATGAGTGTTATCAACTCCCCCAGACTTAAACCTTTGTTTATCCTCAAACAAAACGCAGACAAAGCCTGGAAAAGAGGTTTGAAAATATAGGAACTAGCAAAAACTCAGCGACCGTCCTTCTAAAACATAAGTCATCGAACAAGTCTATCCAAGCTCAGCCTAGAAAATTCTCACTATAGTTCCTTCAACACTAGTCCTTGCGAAACTTTCACTATCTAAACTTCAAGTTTGAGTCAACTAGCTCTCTAAGTAGTATTAAGTTTGGCGTGATCCTTGTTAAGGGATATAAAGCTAGATTCAACGAGGTTATGTATATAAATGCTTTTATTGGTGAGGTTTAGAGTGTTTAGGGTTACCGTATAAATCTCCGGGAGGTGAGAGATATTATGCAAAACAGCAAGAGAAGGTGGAACTATTGAGATCCACGATTTCCAATCACTCTCCGCACGTACACATCCGCGAGTTCTCCTTGCTACAGCCATCCCTCCAGACTTAGTTTCTTGTTTCTGGCTCGGATTGGATGGCGTTTTATAACTTCTCACCATATCTCCAGGATTTCGCATCTCTGGCTTTCTAGCTACTGCCTAGTCTAGTACTAAAGCTTGGAAGATATGTCACTAGAAATAGCGTAGAAGCACACTGGTCGAATATCATCCTTGGTTTTGCGTCATAATCCCTAAAACCATATTTTTTATATCGAAATACATCATTCTTAGTTCTTAAAAGAAAAAGACTCAAATAAAAACCAAAACAAAAGCAAAGTCATTAGTACGAAATCCCCCCAGACTTAAATCACACTGTCCCTAGTGTGAAAAAGTGGTGACAGGTCGGGAATGACTGCAGTAGATGAAAGATAAAGCATAAATTAAAATAAAGGATAGGGGTGGAATAGATGGAACCAGGCTCGTAAGCAGGAAGAGTGTTGGCCGAGACGCGAAGACTTCTAGGCATCTGAACTCAGGGTCTAAAGGTTGCCATCTATGTGTCCTCTCTCTCGAAGCTGTCGCGCCATCTTCTCAAGCAT
>JAHZTW010000003.1:50046921-50059171 GCA_020283515.1 Alliaria petiolata
GTCACATATCAAAACCTTCACTAGACTTGCTTAGATTAAGAAGTTTTATGAATTCCTTTTGTTACAACAAACCCATATGGATTGATCCTCAAATACTACAATGACATGTGTAGTAGGATTGAGTAATTGTTAGCAAAATCCTGTTATCACGACCACGCGTATGTATCCAGATACGGTGTGTCCATGGGTTTGGATCCATGTAGTTATATGTTTTAATGGCTACACATAGGAAGATTTATGTCCATAGATTGTGCCTACGATTATTAACACTGCTCTTATTCTTCCCTTTTGTCGATGAAATTTTAATTGTAGATCTGCAATAGCGGCGACATCCAAGAGCTACGAAGCCGCAAACACAAGAGGTCGTATAGTCTACAACATGGCAGGTATCGTATTTCACACTCCCAAATTCTCTTTATTTCGAAACACTTAAATTCTTGCTACCGTTTCCTAAGAACAACTTACCGTTGCTCATGTCTTTTCCGGTGTCTTTAATCTATATACCCGTTATAAGTAGCCTATTAAACTTAGAAATTGCACTCATCATCTCCTTTTCACAACGTTTTTGGCTTGGAGAGTTTGATGGTGAAAAACACAACATGACTTGGATTTTAACTGCTTTGATGTATGAATCTCTCTCTATCTCTTAATCTAGATAAGCGTTGTCCATGAATATCTATCCATCTAAATTTAACAGTTGCTGGTCATATTTCAGGAGTGGCCCATGGGAATCTGTCCATCTAAATATGTCCATATGGATATATGACACCAATACATGACACCAATACGGTATCCTCGGCAATACCCATATCGAAGTGTCAAATAGGATTCATATATTGCATTTTTGATCCTAGTCTGCCCATCTGAATGTGTCCATATCTCGATATCCATATGGCTATATCAAAGTGTCTAATAGGGTTCAGATATTGCATTTTTGATCCTAGTCTGATTTTCATTTAAAATATTGATTCTGTTTGAAAACGTTATTATTTGTTTGTCTTTAAATGCAATCTTTTTCATTATGATTGTGCAATGCAGTTGATGTTTTTGTTCAATTGGCTTTTTTTTTAACAAGGAGAGAGTGAAATTGATAAAGATGGTCGAGGTTCCATGGACATGTGTCAATGGCCAAATGTTCATGGACAACTACGCGTGGATGAGTTGAGAGATTTGAACATTCGTCTAGAGATTCAACCACACTAGCGGCATATAAAACCCCACCAATAAACAAGAGCTCGTGGCTTCCGGAGAACCAAAACAGAAGCATTGAAAAAGTACTCAGCGGCTAACAATTGTATTAGTAAAGTTATAGTCTTTGGCATTCACGGTGAGTTGAAATGAAGAAGGAGAAATGCTTCTATTGTTCAATATAAGGTGTATTAATTTGATTATTTCATAAAATCAGATGTTTATAAATTTTATGTGGTCAATTAGTTCATGGACAATAAATTTTTGTATACCAAGTTTATTTACAATTTCTTATTCCATATGGACAATAGAAAATTAGAGATCACAGCATATATTTTCAGGGACATGCGTGTTATATGAGAATGTGACCGCTTTGGCGCCATGACCACACTCTCTGGAATCCAGCCATCTGGACCAGACCTGTTGAGATACACATAGCATATTTGGTATGTACATGATACATTTCTCTCAAATGTCTCTGATGAACATTGCCTCAACATCTTTGCAGATGGATCGTCGTATATCTGATTCAGGTAAACAAAGAGGCATCGATAGCAACCATCATAAGCTAACATAACTAATACTTGTTGCAGAGACAAGCTTATGTGGATAATTTGTAACTGACATTGTGTTATATTCTATAACTTCTATTTCTGGTTTCGCACAACGTTTGCAGTGTGTTTACTGTCTCAAGTTCCAATTGTGTTTCTTCATTGTTGACCGATTTTTTTCCTTAAGTTCTCTTGCTGTCATAACTAATACTTGTTGCAGAGACAAGCTTATGTGGATAATTTGTAATGGACATTGTGTTATATTCTATAACTTCTATTTCTGGTTTCGCACAACGTTTGCAGTGTGTTTACTATCTCAAGTTCCAATTGTGTTTCTTCATTGTTGACTGATTTTTTTCCTTAAGTTCTCTTGCTCTGTTTCGATGTGCTCTCTTCACAATAATGATGACCACCTCGGTGATTAAAAAAATCATTTGGCTCAAAATTGGTAAGAAGCCACTCTTTGAATCAACCAAAAAACGGCAGAAAATTTGACTGGTATTAAATATTTATCACGAACTTGTACAAAGTTTCTGTTGCAATAACCAAAAAGGAGAATCATTTGATAATGTGCAATGTCAAATATGAGACTTGTTCTCGCTCTAAATCAAAAGATGGTTATTTGCTGATTTGGTGATAGGCAACGAGAATGTTCCATCTCTCTCCACTCACAATTGTCCACGCCAACAACATCCACACAAAAAAAACCACATAACTCCCAATACTACGACAACATCCCATAGTTCACTGAACCATTGTCTTTCTCTACCCTACAATCACACATTCATCCACAATCACCTGACCATAAATAAATGACCACATTATTATCTTGTTTTGGATAAATTTTCATACTCTTTCTACACAAAGTTCCATTGCTAGATGCNCACTGCTCTTATTCTTCCCTTCTGTCGATGAAACTTTAATTCTAGATCTGCAATAGCGGCGGCAACCAAGACCTATGAAGCCACAAACACAACATGTCATATGGTTTACAACATGACAGGTATCGTATTTCACATTCTCAATTTCTCTTTATTTCAAACCACCTAGATTCTTGTTGCGGTGACCCAAGAATAACTTACCGTCGCTCATATCTTTTTCGGTGTCTTTAATCTGTATACCTGTTATAAGTAGCCTATTGAACTTAGCAATTGCACTCCTCTCCTTTTCATAACGTTTTTGGTTTGGAGAGGTTTGATGGTGAAAAACGCAACATGATTTGGATCTTAACTGCTTTGTTGTATGAATCTCTCTCTATCTTTTAACCATGTCCATGTGTGTTCGTCCATATTAATAACTAGCAGCATCGTCTTAGTTAGTCTAGATAAGCGTTGTCCATGAATGTCTGTTCATCTAAATTTAACAATTGATGGTCATGTTTTAGGAGTGCCCAATGGGTTTTTGTCCATCTAACTATGTCTATACCTCGATATCCCTATGGATATATGACACCAATACCCATATCGAAGTGTCAAATTGGATTCATATGTTGCATTTTTTATCCTAGTCTGTCCATCTGAATGTGTCCATGCCTCAATATCCATATGGTTATATCAAAGTGTCAAATAGGGTTCAAATATTGTATTTTTCTACCCTAGTCTGATTTTTATTTGAAATATTGATTTTGTTTGAAAACGTTATTATTTGTTTGTCTTTAAGTGCAATCTTTTTCATTCTAATTGTGCAGTTGATGTCTTTGTTCAATTGTTAATTTTTGTTAATAAGGAGAGAGTGAAATTGATAAAGATGGTCGACGTTCCATGGACATGTGTTCGAGCTGCAATGGATAGTTATTGATGGAATGAAGAAGGATAAATGCTTCTATTGTTCAATAGAAGATGTATTAATTTGATTATTCATTAAATCAGATGTTTATAAATTTTATGTGGTCAATTAGTTCATGGACAATAAATTTTTGTATACCAAGTTATATGAGAATAGAAAATTAGAAATCACAGCATATATTTTCAGGGACGTACGTGTTATATGAGAATGTGACCGCTTTGGCGCCATGACTACACTCTCTGGGATCCAGCCATCTGGACCAGACCTGTTGAGATACACATAGCATATTTGGTATGTACATGATACATTTCTCTCAAATGTCTCTGATGAACATTGCCTCAACATCTTTGCAGATGGATCGTCGTATATCTGATTCAGGTAAACAAAGAGGCATCGATAGCAACCATCATAAGCTAACATAACTAATACTTGTTGCAGAGACAAGCTTATGTGGATAATTTGTAACTGACATTGTGTTATATTCTATAACTTCTATTTCTGGTTTCGCACAACGTTTGCAGTGTGTTTACTGTCTCAAGTTCCAATTGTGTTTCTTCATTGTTGACCGATTTTTTCCTTAAGTTCTCTTGCTCTGTCTCGATGTGATCTCTTCACAATACTGATGGCCACCTCGGTGATTAAAAAAAAATCATTTGGCTCAAAATTGGTAAGAAGCCACTCTTTGAATCAACCAAAAAACGACAGAAAATCTGCCTGGTATTAAATATTTATCACGAACTTGTACAAAGTTTATGTTACAATAACCAAAAAGGAGAAATCATTTGATAATGTGCAATGTCAAATATGAGACTTGTTCTCACTCTAAATCAAAAGATGGTTATTTGCTGATTTGGTGATAGGCAACGAGAATGTTCCATCTCTCTCCACTCACAATTTTCCACCCCAACAATGTCCACACAAAAAAAAACCCCATAACTCCCAATACTAGGACAACATCACATAGTTCACTGAACCATTGTCTTTCTCTACCCTTCAATCACACATTCATCCACAATCACCTGACCATAAATAAATGACCACATTATTATCTTGTTTTGGATAAATTTTCATACTCTTTCTACACAAAGTTCCATTGCTAGATGTTCGCACCACACAAACTCTTTCTTTTCTCTAATCATCAACACAAAGACCGTCCACACCCTGATATATACACACGTCCTGAACCCATCACTTTACTCTTCCTAGTAATAAAAAAACATAACTATTTCTCTCATCTTCATCTCTTACCCAGAAACCAACGGTTAATTTTATCTCCTATCAAATCAATAGATCTAAGATGAATTCATCTCCTATAGAAATTGAAACATTGGGCAAAGAAACATGGGCGATTAACAACAAAAACTGAGAAATCAGTGTTAGAGGTCAACTGCATCATAACCCTGACTCCGGTGACTGCTTTTACAGTGTGCAAATCAGACTATATCAGTTCCAACAAACGAAATCCAACCACCGACAACGCGACCAACGAAAAATTCTACTCTGTTTGTCCGTCGAAAATCGTCTTGTCTCACTACAAATATGTGTCAAGATAAAACCAATCAGAAAGTCACAGAGAGGAGACGTCTCTAATAATCCGGCATAAATCACCGGTCACTTTTCACCATCGTCTGTAACATTTTTTTTACACACTAACACTAAAAAATCGGGAAGGATAGAATGGACATTTTCTCCACCAAAGGTCCACAGGAAGTGCCTCACTTTCAAAAAGTGCATATAATGAAATTCAAAGTGTAAAAAGTGCCTCTTTACATAAATAACTCTACTTTACCAAACTATTATTACAAGTAAAGGCACTTAGAGAGATTGATTCATTTTGATGAGATGATAAGACGCAACAACCCCTACGCTTCAATTAACTCTCTCGTCTCATATTCGCTAACTCCACTGAACAACCGGCAAAGAAGAAAAATTGACTCCTCCACCGATTCAATCGACGGAGATTTTTTATGATTCTCTCAAATTCCCGATAAATAATTCCTCTTCAACAGGCTTGTTTTCGTCGTCCGATGCATCATCTCGATTGAGAATTCTCTCCTCGTTTATCACCGGAAGAGTGAGCAATCGGTTCATCTTTATTGATTTGGCTCGATGTTCGCCATAAAATTTCTGCAGAGATCCTTCGGAGGTGCTCAGAAGTCTGCTCCAGCTCCTCCAACACCGGTATTTTTTCCTCGTCACTTTTATTCTACTATGATTAAGATTTTTTGCGTTATGGGCTCTTATGTATTCTTTTGTGGAATTCGATGACTATATGTTCCTCAGTTATTAAATCTACAAATATTTCCTTTGCAATGAATAGTTTAGAAATCTCTTTTTTTATGGATAAGATTAAACACTTTGAACTTGTGCAAAAGGCTAGAAATCTCTATCCAGTCATTTAAAGGTCTGATGAAGTATTTCTTTTGATTCACTTGCTATATCTAAGTTCATGATTTTTAAATTGTGTTGTCATTATCTATTTGCAGTTTTGGAGCTTTCTGAGAAATACCAAAAAACGCTTTGGTCCTATATATGCGTTACTTAGTTGTTGGATTCCTCAAGTTCATGTGTTTTCCAAAGTATAGCTATAAAAGTGGAATATCTTATGGCTCAAAAAGAGGATGCAGAAGGCAAACCTAGATTTGAAAAGGAAGTTGTTGATGTGCAATGACTTTACACAGATGTAGTGAGGAAATCAAGGAAAGAAGGAATGCCTAGAGCCTCCAGTTTATAAGTATTGACTCTATAATGACCCCAAGCGTAGGCGAGCTAGACACATGTAGCATCACACATGCCATCACCGAGCCATCTGAATATGTTCGTGGAATAGATCCCAAAATGGAACGATTGTCCTCTGAATGGTGTTGATCTTTATACCTTGAATCGTTTGCTCTACGGACAGGGTTACATATACACTTATCTAATGGACACCATATCATGGAATGCATTATGTGGAGACAAAGACATGATTTCCAAGCTACAAAAATCTAAAGTGCTTATCACATTTTTTTAAAGGTAGCTTAGGCTGTTAATGTTAGCTTAGGTTCTCAGATTGTTGTAGCACTTTCTCATATAATGTGAACGTCCTTATCAATCTCAAGCCCAAGCTCCGATTTAGGTTCATGATTCATGACAAATAAAAGTTTAAGGTCCACACAAACGTATCCACAAAACCGTATCCACAAACGCGTGTCCATGTCCATGCAAGATTAGTCGATCACTGAATCAGGTCTGAAAACAATGTCTCCTGCAAATTTATTGATCTTATGTGCTAGTTATGATCCAAGCAAACATGAAACAATAACATTAGTCAGGGAACATGCCAGATTGAGAAAAATTTGGACGAATTTCGTATATTTGAGAACAATAACATTAGTTAGTAATCATGCCAGAATGTAACAATAACATTAGTTAGGGATCATGCAAGAATGAGAAAAATTTGGACGAATTTTGTATATTTGAGAATATTCTTGTGAATAATACCAACATTTCTTGATCATCACATATGTGTCCACACAAACGCAACCATATAAATGTATCCATAAAAACATATCCACAAAAAAGTATCAACTGAAATGCATCCATACAAACGTGTCCATGACCATGCAAGATTATTATATCACTGAATCAAGTTTGCAAACTGTCTCCTGCGGGTCTCTCTGCTCGCTCTGGTCCAACCAAACATGACAATAACATTAGCCAGAGATAATGTCAGAATGAGAAAATGTGAATAATGCAAACCTGTTTTGATCTTCACAAATGTGTCCACCCAAACGCGTCCAGGCAGACGTATCCACACAAACTTGTATGTGTCAACTATTCTTGTCTAATTTCATTGATCCACCTAAACGCTGCCTCATGGCCATCTTAGCCGACTTAATTTGAGAAGCGTTTACGTTAGGAAATGATTTTCGATTGCAACACACTGTCGGTTCCCCTACATTATCATCCCTTGGAAACTCCATAAAACCATTAAAATCCCCACGACTCCCTTCTTCCACGAAAACTGGCTATTGCAAACTTTTTGGAATCGTTAGATCTATTCCCACGCTTATTTTTCAATTGTCTCAGATTCGACTTTAAGATCTAGATGCTTTGCCACTCATCGTAGAGTCATACGCTCTCATGTCTCGTTGCTTCACTTTGCATCGCCGTCGTCAACATCAATAGCTTCATTTACTTTCATTAAGGGTAAAACAGCTTTTTCAGCCGCACAAAGAGAAGAGAAAGTCCACTAGTAGCAACAAGTCCCTTTTTTGTAAGATTGAAACTCATAAGCACCTTATAGTGTAAATGACTGGTTTGGATCAAATTTTACCAATCAGAACTCAAATCAAATTATATACAAATCCAAGTGAGTATACAAATTTATATATTGAATTATACGAACCAAATCTAAATCGAACCCTAATTGTGTGGAACAAAGTATTATTTATACGGAATCAAACTAAAGTAGTTGAACTGACCGGAGATAACTAAAAAAATATTACTTTGATTATGTAATTGGTTAGCTAATTTTAATCATAGAGTTATTTGACTTTTTTTTTAATTTATCGTATTTAAAATTATATTTACCGTATAAAAGTTAGATATTTAACCAATTTCATAGAAATGTCACCAAAATTTTGCAAAATTACACAATAAGAATGAACAAAAAATTAGCTAGACTGGACCAAATTTCACCGAACTAACAAAAATCTGAATTACCTGAATTATTATAAAATCAAACCAAAATATAGATCAAGCTAAAATTGTATCTACTTAAACCGAATTGAACCAAATTTTGTTTGTTTCCAATGCAATACTTAATTTCACATATCCGAATTATTTTGATATTCCAAAAATCCAAATCGAACTGATCTGAATACCATAATGCCCAAACATATTTCACTTTCATCTGTGAAATAATTCAAAACAACAGTTTGTTATTGAACTATTTTTATTTTCTTCTTAGTTCAATAGCAAACAATCATATACATTTGCAGAGTGATGATGGTCTCTTCGGCCATTGGTAATTTGAGCAATCGATCGTTTCCCTTGGATTTCTTCGATACAAACTGATTCAATCTTTACATTAAATGTAACTGCTAATTCAGTAATAAAAATAAGGATTGACAATTAATGTTTGGCAATGAATATTAAAAAATTAAATAAATAAATAAACAAAAATTTAAAACTATATAGGTGATGCATGTGCAAATAAATTAATTTGTAAATTGATCTGTAAAATTCAAAAATTGGTTATAGCATGGTAAAATAAAAAATACAAAATTATATAGACAGCTAGCTTTTAGTAGATACCAAATGTTATTGTTGTAACAGAAACTAAACCGATCAAAATTTTAAATTAAATCGTTAACAAAAAATGAATGGCTAGTGAGAAATTATCAAAAAAATGAGCTCAAAGAACACGTCGGACCGGTTCTGACGAAACCATAGAGCAAGAGTGGGGTAAATAGTTTTTAGTATTGATGATTTAAAGTGTGTACAAAAGTAAGAACAGAGAAAACAAGTGTTGACAATGTCCTGAAATCATTTGTACTTACTTTAGTTAAGCTTGTATTGTCGATGATAATCGTATAATATTATATGGTTATAATATTTTGTTAGAAACCACTTATAATCTATAAATCGAAAAGTTCATTACTAATATTATTCACGCACCTAAGCATAAGCACATTGGATCAAGTTATAGTTGATTTTAATTTGGATAAAAACCAATATTGGGTTTGATGAATTATGAATTCTACACATATATAAAATCTAATAATATACATATATAATACAAACGTGGTGGGCAATGGTGGGCAAGTTATTTAACAATTGAGAATTAAAAAGAAAGGCCCAGCCCATGTGACCATAATTCATTAGATCAATGTGGACGCATGTTTAGTGAGATTGACAATTAGCGTGCATTATCTCACGCCGAACCTAAAGCAAAAGACATAAAACACTAATAGATTGTCGTCGTGCTTTGATACGAGATTGTTACAGCACTAGCATCCCGTTCTGATTTAGGAGCCGATTGGTAAGGACTGTGACTGTAAGCTGTTATTGTAGGCTTTTTGCTGTAAAAAAGTTGGTTGTAAAAAACGTGACTGTTACATTATTTATTTATAAAAGTATGATTGGTAACAAAAAAATTATAGAAACTATGACTGTTACTTTTAAATATTATAATTTTTAAAAATATTTTTTATCTAAAATAAAAATTGTATATTTTTATTTTGCTGTAAATATAAATATTTAAAACAAATATTTTTTTATTTTTTATTAAATTTTTTTGCATAGAAAACAAATAAATTTAAAAATTAATCAATTAATAGAATAAAATGGATCTTAAAAGAAAGAGAAAAAAATATCAATAATTAATAATTTAAAATTTATTTGGTATAAAATTTATATAATATGAGAGAAAGATTTTGATTTTTTTGGGAAGAAAAAAGAAGAAACAATTATTTATTTGTATTATTTAATTAAAAAAAAAATAATAAGAAAACATAAAAGCATCAAAATATGAGAAAGGAAAAGAGAGAAAAGTGGAAAGAGTGAGTAAAAAGTGGCTGTAGAAAAAATTAAAAAACAAGAATAAAATTTTGAAAATGACTTTTAAAGCTGTTAAATATTTTAAAGTCAAAAAAGTGTGATTGGTTTATTTTTCACGGTTAAGGCTGTGAAACACCTTAAAGTCTTCACAGCCTCTATGCCAATCACCCCTTAATTTGTGTGCATGTGGATACCAGTAGAGAGGCACAACGTTTAGAGTGCTACACGACCTCGTTCTATTTACGTTAACCTTTTCGCTGCAGAATGTCCAGATATATTCGAAATTCTGTGATTTATATTTATTTTAATATTTGCATGAATCGTTCCAAATAAATTCATAAGTAGTTTTATAAGTCGTTAGACCAAGCAGCCACGATTATATCAAGTTCTTATCAAGATACAAGGCGCTCTCAAAGTTCCATGTTTGGCCAAGCATTCAAAGCCCCAACGGCTAGATCATCAAGGTGACATCTCTTTGAGTATTTATTTCTTTGTTTAACATTTTAGAACGTTATAATAGATTTATTGCCAAGCCTATATAAGCTCAGTTCGTCCCCTTTTGTAAAAACTGTAACATCCGACTCTTACTTCTCCGAGAAAGCATGTTACTTTAATAACTTATACCACAAGTAATCATTTCCAAGTCCAAATAATAACTCTTATTAAACCACTTTTTAAACCGTTCAACGTAAAACCATCTTTAAACCAATCCAAAGAAAACCAACTTAGTTTAATAAATAAAAATTATAAAAATAATAATAAAAACGTCCGTGCTCTCGAAAACTATCACCACACCGATACGGCTCCTCCGGCTACTCCGGCTACTCCACACGCTCACCAGCAAGAGAAAGGGGTGAGTAATTTGGATTACTCAGTGAGTGCGAGCCTTAGAGCCCACTCAAACCATTACACACATTTATAGCTACGGACATACGCAAGTCCTAAGCTAAAACATACAAACAATCACCACGTCTTACCGACGCACCATTACAACAAGGATCAAGTCCTAAATATACTACGGTGTCCCTACATCCATTCTGGCTCCGGGAGTCCACCCGTCGGTCCATGCAGCACCAGACTCGTCAGCCAACCCTGAACTATGACCGCCCACGCAAGGCCCGTCCTCATAGCTCAACACACAAAACGGAGCACAGTGAGGATAAATCAGTCCCACTTGTGACCGCTACCGCAATATATCCACCACACAACAACACAGTGAGGATAAACCCGTCCCACTTGTGACCGCAGATACATCGCCACATGCCTTTCGGCTATATCTCTTATCGTCTCGCAAACAATACTACTTTTTTTATTAACAAGCTTCAACACGCATTATTCATCACATCATGCAACCGTATTCATTTTAAAACAATCTTAACCACATCTAGGTTCTTCTCAAACAAATACGATCATACATATATATATATATACATATCATAATATATATATTTTTATAACACTCAAATACGTATATACTTATAGATATACGCAGGTATATGTACTTTAACTTAAGACTAAACATTATATACATAATTATAAACGTATGAAACGGATTTGCACCCCACGGTCCTCACCTTTGCTTCACGGACGAGAAACGAAACGGACAGATGACGAGCCTGACCGAAGGCTTGAGAAACTAACCGGATCTGAAACAGCAATGGAGAAACAAACGTAGCTTAAAACCCAAGCAACAATGGTGGATCAACAATTCATCTCTCGGGAAAACGAAACGTAGCAGCGGCGATGAATGAAACACAGATCTCTTACCACAGAAACGTCTCACGGATGACGATGGTGGCTCACTGCAGATCGACGGTGACGGCGGAGTCAAGAGATGACGACTCGGGTTGACGCGTGATGGCTTCACGTGTCTCACGAAGAGTGACTGCTGGTGCGGCTCCATGTCTAGGGTTCCGGTTCGGTCGGAAACAACGGCGGCAGAGCTCTCCGAATTCCGGCAGAGGTTCGGTGCGGCTCTTAGGTTTCACGTTGCAGCTTTTTAACGTGAAGGAGAAGATGGAGACGCAAGGGTTTTCACTTGGGCCTGACTTTTCTCCACATGGGCCTTTCCAAATTTTATGGGCCCGGTTCGTTACAATTCTCCCCCGCTTTAGAAGAATTCGTCCCTGAATTCGATCTGTTTCCCGTAAAACCGCTCTTGTCCTTAAAGAGCTCGGGTT
>JAHZTW010000003.1:50087497-50111368 GCA_020283515.1 Alliaria petiolata
GGGGGGGGGGGGGGGGGGGGGGGGTATTGATTTCATCGAGCTGCCGCAACATTCGAAGTTTTTGACAATCATGTCGATTCGATGTTTAGTTGCAGGAGGAGGGGAGCTTTCCTCTTCCCAAGCTTGCTCTCTTTTGAAACCTTTCGTTTGGGAGCTTGATCCCTGAGCTAGTAGGCTCGCTTCATATTGTTCAGGTTCGCAAGCTTTCGTTTCCTCGGCTTGAGCGAAAAGGATGGCTTGGTGTAGCGCATTGGTCAATGTTGCGGTGGTACGTCGGACTGAAAGTTCTTGCTTGAAGTCAGCTGTGAACCACAATCCTTGTTTTAAAGCTTCTAATGCCACTTCTTCGTAGAGGTCGATTTGGCCTCTTGAATCTTGTTATGAAACTTCGAAGTGGTTCATCAGATTGTTGCTTGATCTATCACAGATCGGCTTTTGTGACTCGGGTTTCGATATACACCGAGTATTGTTTTAAAAAAACGACCACGAGATGGGTAAAGTTATCTAACGAGCCGCCTTTTAAACTTGCAAACCATTCTAGCGCAGAGTCCACAAGGTTTTCGGCAAAGAATCTGCAATAGCCCGCTTCTTTTTGGTCATCGTTTAGATGAATTTGGGCTATCGCGGCTCAGAAGCATCTGATGTGTGCCTTAGGATCCGTTTTTCCGACGCATTCTTGGAATTTGATTTTTCCGGTATCATGAAGTTTAGCATTTGCTATCCTGTCGGTGAATGGTGTTCAACGCCTTTATTCGATCACGCGATCGATGTCGGGTGCCAAGTTCGTGGTAACATGCATGATGTGTTTCATCTGCCGGAGCTCGGCGTCGTTCCTTTCGATGTATCGTTGGAAAGACGTGAGGTCTATCATGTTTCGAGAATCAATTTGGTAGGGATCTTCGAAGAACTGCTGGTGGGTAGTTCGATATTGCGAGCTACTGTTTAACCGAGCATCGGTGTATGGCACGCGCTCGGTTGGTGGTAGCTCGGACAAGTATGTCGCGTTTGCCGCTGGAACTTATTCCTGAGCATGCGAAGCATAAACGAAAGCTAAGGTTCCGAGCCCTCTTGGGGATCTCTGGAGTGGTGGAGGTGGTAGCTCGCTGCTACGGGCTTCCACGGCTCCTCGTGAGAACCGAGAAAAGTTTCTCGAGCAGTAGATCGTACGACTTCAGCCTGATTTTCGTTCAGAGCGTTTGCTTGCTGATTTAATTGGGCTTAAATGTTTTTGTGGCTCTGGGTTAGTAGATGCAGCGGAGTCATCATCTTTTGGAAATCGGTTGCGTCATTCAGGCTGGTGCCGGAAGCACGCAGATTAGGAGATCCAATAAGATCGATAGATCCAGGAGGTCGTTCCTCGGGCTTGACCCAAACGTAGGGATTTTCCCTTCCATTGGCGCTCGAGTCCTAGAGCCGGTTGCGAGAACTGGAGTAACTACGTTGACAATTAATGGTTCAGCTCGAGATGTTATAGCGTTCGAGCTGAGGGTTGCGTTTTGGCTTGAGGGATGAGTTGACCGGTGCGGTCGATCTGTTGGATTCAGTGGTTTTCGATCCATTATCGTTCTAACAAGCCTTTGATTGGGCTACTGTGTTAAAAAATTCTTTTATCTTTCCCCACAGACAGCGCCAAAATGTTGACACTAAAATCCACACTCAGATATTTGTATAGTGATTGAATATATTAGAGAAATGATTGATAAGAATCTCTTTATGAACCAAGGAATATAAGACCTTGAATTATAAACTGGATTATATTGATTTGAATGAGTATTTGAGTACAAGAATATGAGAATACGAGAGCTCGTAGTGAATACATGTTGTGAATTAGGTAAAAATATAAGCTCTCTCTGCGACATCCTTTTATAGCCTTCCTCGAACTCCACCTGCTGCGAGAATCTTGGAGATCGTTGCTCGAGCTCCATATATCTTGGAGATCGTTGCTCGATCTCTGAGATATCTCGGAGGTCGATATTGTAACGAGTTTCAGATATCTTAGAGATAGTTGTTGCATCGAGCTCCGGTTATCTCGGGATCTTGCCTAACATGCTTGACTTAATTTTGAATAATATCCTTCTGGTGGGAGCTCGACAGGTTGGTAAAGATACCAAGGGGGCCATATGTCTGATGTGTCGTCGCAGATGGGTTTGAGGTGACTCCTTAATGGGCTTCACGATGGGTCACGATGGGCCGGATTAGTGCTAAATCCAGCTCCAACAATGGACTGATTAAAATAAAATGAAAAGTCTTTAAGAACGCTCTTTAGCTCAACGGTAAAATCGTTTGAGAAGGCGAATGAGAATTTGAGAATCATAGAGCATTTGGAGCTCAGTGATCCCAAAATCCGGAGCTGAGGCTAAGGCTGCTTTCACAGCAAGTCCTTTTGCCGCAAGTGCCGATGGAACAAATCTTCGAGTATATGTTGATAGCGGGAATTTTACCACTTTTAATTAATCCCAACTACTCATATCATTGTAGTATTTGAGATATTGAATCCACAAGGAACTAGAGACCTAAACACTAGGAATACACAAAATTTCCTAAGCTAAGCAAAATCAAATAAAGAAAGCTTTTTATCTAACAACCTAAATGAAATGAAAGCAAACAAATCTAACAACTTAAGAAATCAAAATAAGAAACTAAGCAAAACTACTAATCAAGATAAACAAATACTAAAATCGAATCCAAGGATGAGGTTATGGACTTTGGGTAATCCTAGAGCTAACCTATGATGTTCAAACAATCACACAAATGCTAATCCTTAGGTTTAGAACTCTAAACAAGACTAATCCACTCTCATGGCACTAATCCTTTTGCTAATTACCTAATCAAGAACTAATCATCATTAGTGAAAAGATAATCAACAAGCATTAAGATTCAGTTCTACCAATAAACGCCATATGCTCTAGTATCAACAAGTACATCTACTTCCATAAGCATCAAAGATCAACTCTCTAATCACCCTAATCTACCTCATCCCTAGATCCTTAAAATACTATTCCCTAATCATAGCTAAACCAATAAATCTCATGAAAGAAATGCTAGTAAGCATGAATTTGATAAGAGGAATATGAAAGATTAGAAGAAACAAGAATCAAATTGCATTAGACTTAAAAGAAATCTCAAAATCTCCTCAAAACCCCAAAGGGGCGTTTTTTATGTTTAAGCCCAAGAGAAGATGCATAAAAATTAGGTTTTTAAGTATTTATAGGGAAGGAGGTCAAACCATGTCAACCCGGAACAAACCGGGTGTTGACCCGGTTTACAGCTCAAAATCGGGCAACATATCGAGCTATGTAGCTCGATATGTAGCTCGATACGTTGCTAAAGGTTATCTTCAAAGGCTGTGTCGAGCTACCTTACTCGATACGATTGCTGGACACGCATGCTTCAACTTCCATGGTGGTTTGTATCGAGCTTGGTAGCTCGATACAGATGGTCGATACGCCTCCTTTAAAATCCCGGATAGGTTTGTATCGAGCTTAGTAGCTCGATATGACTCCTCGAAATCACTGGTGGGTCTTTATCGAGCTTAGTAGCTCGATACTAAGCTCGATACGCTACTACATATCTGTTCTCCTCATTTGGCCACTTCTCTTCCTCCTCTTGATCATCCATGAACTCCATTTGGTCCTCCAAGCTTCCAAAACACCTAATAAGGACTCAATATGTACAAATATGAAACAACCTAAGCTAAAACTCACTAAACTCTAATATGGATGCAAATTGGACTAAAAGTGACTAAATGAATGCCTAAATGGACGTAAAGCTACCCTAAATGAATGCTAAAACATGCTAAATTATGAGTCTATCATATGTGCCTTCAAACAAAATGTGGTCATGACTGTCCAACGATATCAAACCCATACCACATGCTCCTAAGGCAGCTATACTTGCTTCAGCAGAGTTGTATGTAGGTTAGTTGTGATACATAGGCTTTATGGAGAGAAACAGTCGAGGCATACAAGCTTTGGGGCGAGTCAGTTGAGCCTCATTCCAAGCTCGAACATCCATAATGATATTAAGACATAAATCCTCTTCACCCGAAGCCCAGTGTTCAAAAATCAAGCAGTTTTGAGCTTTCCACATATGCCAAAACACCCAAGGGTACAAAGTAGAGATAGTGATTTTCCGAAGAAGGAAGAAAGACCATAGGTTTTGCGCCTTGGAACAGAGAATCCACAGATGCCAAAACACCCACGCCTTATACTGTTTTATAATTTATTTGTTGAAGCTTATAATCAGAAACCAATAATAAGTCATGTCCACTATTGTGAATATATAAAATTAGTTTTTCGTTCAGAAAGAGCCAAGACTAATGTTTGATGATGGGACTTGGAAAACAATGAGTATTGGTTTAAGACATTATATTGTTGATGACAATGCTTCTTTTGTGGACATTGTGTTATGGACATGTTTTATGGACAAATTTGATGGACAATTTGAAAAATGTTTTCCACGCCAATATGTTCATGAAAAAATTTTGGTTCAAAGAATAATAACAGATGCATGGATTTTGCAATCCTAGTCCTTGCAGTATGCTTATTCAGACTTGTATTCCAACAAAACAATCGAATTAACAGATGAATTGATGTTCTTGTCCTATCATGTTCCTGATGCGAAATTGATCAAACTTACATAAGTCTCAGCCATCAAGAGTGGATGGATTATCATGGAAAAATTGTCTAATTTGTCATGGACAATGTAGCATTGACAAATTTACGTGGATAGAAAACTGCTCTATCACACATTTTGTCAAACACTTTGAATGCGTCTTGTTCTTCCACCTTCACCATCACTAGATATCTTCTCTTTCATCATCACTAGATGTCCGTTTCACGAAATCTCGACTGAGTATCTTCATATCGCTTATCCATGTCACTAAAATTGATTCATGTCTTGTCTCCTCCATCATCTTCATCCATTTTTACCACTTCCTGTCTAAATTCAAACACCAGCAAATTTTTAACATCCATTACAAACCAAGAATTATCGAACTCTGATAAATCAAATTCGAAAACCAAATTTTCTTCGCTTTCATTGAACTCAGGAATCAGGACAAAAAAGAAAGAGGAACCGATGATGAAAATGAGAGAAAGAGAGAATGATAGAATTGAGATGTATAGTTAGGATAATTTCGGATTTAAATTAAGTGAACAGCAGACAAAGTGCCCCAAACTTACAAGAAATATTTACACTCATACACACTTTATGTAACTCATATTACAGAAAGAGGTACTTTGTGCATTTGAGGCACTTTGGGTATTTGAATTGACAAAATTAACCTTATTTTACCTTCTCCAATCTCTGCAACCAACTCTCGTTTCTTATTCTTCCATCTCGAAGCAACAACACTGCCACAACGATCTTCTCCTGAATAAATCAAACTTTCGATTCCCCCATTCATAGTAGCAAAATCTGACCATATAATTTACACACAACAATCTCGATGCGAATACCAATTAAAAGGATATCGTTTCGAGAGTTTTAGCGTCCTCGACTTCACCGCCTTGTACTTCAAAACCCAGATCTACTTTACAGTGACTACCAGAGACGTTTCGGTCCCCGTCATGGAAGGTAATTTTCTGCTACAACGAAACAACATTTCTTGTCTCTCAGATTTTAGTGATTCGGACACCAATATGTGGATACGATTCGTCTGGTCACAGACTCATGGACAACAACGGGTGCATACATATAGTGTCTACAACTATTGTCCATTCGTTTTGACCATGAATATGCGACCACGCGTATGTATCCACATTGGTTTGGGTCAATGTAGCTATATGCTTTAATACCTACATATAGGAAGATTTTTGTCCATAGATTGTGCCTACGATTATTAACACTGCTCTTATTCTTCCCTTCTGTCGATGAAACTTTAATTCTAGATCTGCAATAGCGGCGGCAACCAAGACCTATGAAGCCACAAACACAACATGTCATATGGTTTACAACATGACAGGTATCGTATTTCACATTCTCAATTTCTCTTTATTTCAAACCACCTAGATTCTTGTTGCGGTGACCCAAGAATAACTTACCGTCGCTCATATCTTTTTCGGTGTCTTTAATCTGTATACCTGTTATAAGTAGCCTATTGAACTTAGCAATTGCACTCCTCTCCTTTTCATAACGTTTTTGGTTTGGAGAGGTTTGATGGTGAAAAACGCAACATGATTTGGATCTTAACTGCTTTGTTGTATGAATCTCTCTCTATCTTTTAACCATGTCCATGTGTGTTCGTCCATATTAATAACTAGCAGCATCGTCTTAGTTAGTCTAGATAAGCGTTGTCCATGAATGTCTGTTCATCTAAATTTAACAATTGATGGTCATGTTTTAGGAGTGCCCAATGGGTTTTTGTCCATCTAACTATGTCTATACCTCGATATCCCTATGGATATATGACACCAATACCCATATCGAAGTGTCAAATTGGATTCATATGTTGCATTTTTTATCCTAGTCTGTCCATCTGAATGTGTCCATGCCTCAATATCCATATGGTTATATCAAAGTGTCAAATAGGGTTCAAATATTGTATTTTTCTACCCTAGTCTGATTTTTATTTGAAATATTGATTTTGTTTGAAAACGTTATTATTTGTTTGTCTTTAAGTGCAATCTTTTTCATTCTAATTGTGCAGTTGATGTCTTTGTTCAATTGTTAATTTTTGTTAATAAGGAGAGAGTGAAATTGATAAAGATGGTCGACGTTCCATGGACATGTGTTCGAGCTGCAATGGATAGTTATTGATGGAATGAAGAAGGATAAATGCTTCTATTGTTCAATAGAAGATGTATTAATTTGATTATTCATTAAATCAGATGTTTATAAATTTTATGTGGTCAATTAGTTCATGGACAATAAATTTTTGTATACCAAGTTATATGAGAATAGAAAATTAGAAATCACAGCATATATTTTCAGGGACGTACGTGTTATATGAGAATGTGACCGCTTTGGCGCCATGACTACACTCTCTGGGATCCAGCCATCTGGACCAGACCTGTTGAGATACACATAGCATATTTGGTATGTACATGATACATTTCTCTCAAATGTCTCTGATGAACATTGCCTCAACATCTTTGCAGATGGATCGTCGTATATCTGATTCAGGTAAACAAAGAGGCATCGATAGCAACCATCATAAGCTAACATAACTAATACTTGTTGCAGAGACAAGCTTATGTGGATAATTTGTAACTGACATTGTGTTATATTCTATAACTTCTATTTCTGGTTTCGCACAACGTTTGCAGTGTGTTTACTGTCTCAAGTTCCAATTGTGTTTCTTCATTGTTGACCGATTTTTTCCTTAAGTTCTCTTGCTCTGTCTCGATGTGATCTCTTCACAATACTGATGGCCACCTCGGTGATTAAAAAAAAATCATTTGGCTCAAAATTGGTAAGAAGCCACTCTTTGAATCAACCAAAAAACGACAGAAAATCTGCCTGGTATTAAATATTTATCACGAACTTGTACAAAGTTTATGTTACAATAACCAAAAAGGAGAAATCATTTGATAATGTGCAATGTCAAATATGAGACTTGTTCTCACTCTAAATCAAAAGATGGTTATTTGCTGATTTGGTGATAGGCAACGAGAATGTTCCATCTCTCTCCACTCACAATTTTCCACCCCAACAATGTCCACACAAAAAAAAACCCCATAACTCCCAATACTAGGACAACATCACATAGTTCACTGAACCATTGTCTTTCTCTACCCTTCAATCACACATTCATCCACAATCACCTGACCATAAATAAATGACCACATTATTATCTTGTTTTGGATAAATTTTCATACTCTTTCTACACAAAGTTCCATTGCTAGATGTTCGCACCACACAAACTCTTTCTTTTCTCTAATCATCAACACAAAGACCGTCCACACCCTGATATATACACACGTCCTGAACCCATCACTTTACTCTTCCTAGTAATAAAAAAACATAACTATTTCTCTCATCTTCATCTCTTACCCAGAAACCAACGGTTAATTTTATCTCCTATCAAATCAATAGATCTAAGATGAATTCATCTCCTATAGAAATTGAAACATTGGGCAAAGAAACATGGGCGATTAACAACAAAAACTGAGAAATCAGTGTTAGAGGTCAACTGCATCATAACCCTGACTCCGGTGACTGCTTTTACAGTGTGCAAATCAGACTATATCAGTTCCAACAAACGAAATCCAACCACCGACAACGCGACCAACGAAAAATTCTACTCTGTTTGTCCGTCGAAAATCGTCTTGTCTCACTACAAATATGTGTCAAGATAAAACCAATCAGAAAGTCACAGAGAGGAGACGTCTCTAATAATCCGGCATAAATCACCGGTCACTTTTCACCATCGTCTGTAACATTTTTTTTACACACTAACACTAAAAAATCGGGAAGGATAGAATGGACATTTTCTCCACCAAAGGTCCACAGGAAGTGCCTCACTTTCAAAAAGTGCATATAATGAAATTCAAAGTGTAAAAAGTGCCTCTTTACATAAATAACTCTACTTTACCAAACTATTATTACAAGTAAAGGCACTTAGAGAGATTGATTCATTTTGATGAGATGATAAGACGCAATAACCCCTATGCTTCAATTAACTCTCTCGTCTCATATTCGCTAACTCCACTGAACAACCGGCAAAGAAGAAAAATTGACTCCTCCACCGATTCAATCGACGGAGATTTTTTATGATTCTCTCAAATTCCCGATAAATAATTCCTCTTCAACAGGCTTGTTTTCGTCGTCCGATGCATCATCTCGATTGAGAATTCTCTCCTCGTTTATCACCGGAAGAGTGAGCAATCGGTTCATCTTTATTGATTTGGCTCGATGTTCGCCATAAAATTTCTGCAGAGATCCTTCGGAGGTGCTCAGAAGTCTGCTCCAGCTCCTCCAACACCGGTATTTTTTCCTCGTCACTTTTATTCTACTATGATTAAGATTTTTTGCGTTATGGGCTCTTATGTATTCTTTTGTGGAATTCGATGACTATATGTTCCTCAGTTATTAAATCTACAAATATTTCCTTTGCAATGAATAGTTTAGAAATCTCTTTTTTTATGGATAAGATTAAACACTTTGAACTTGTGCAAAAGGCTAGAAATCTCTATCCAGTCATTTAAAGGTCTGATGAAGTATTTCTTTTGATTCACTTGCTATATCTAAGTTCATGATTTTTAAATTGTGTTGTCATTATCTATTTGCAGTTTTGGAGCTTTCTGAGAAATACCAAAAAACGCTTTGGTCCTATATATGCGTTACTTAGTTGTTGGATTCCTCAAGTTCATGTGTTTTCCAAAGTATAGCTATAAAAGTGGAATATCTTATGGCTCAAAAAGAGGATGCAGAAGGCAAACCTAGATTTGAAAAGGAAGTTGTTGATGTGCAATGACTTTACACAGATGTAGTGAGGAAATCAAGGAAAGAAGGAATGCCTAGAGCCTCCAGTTTATAAGTATTGACTCTATAATGACCCCAAGCGTAGGCGAGCTAGACACATGTAGCATCACACATGCCATCACCGAGCCATCTGAATATGTTCGTGGAATAGATCCCAAAATGGAACGATTGTCCTCTGAATGGTGTTGATCTTTATACCTTGAATCGTTTGCTCTACGGACAGGGTTACATATACACTTATCTAATGGACACCATATCATGGAATGCATTATGTGGAGACAAAGACATGATTTCCAAGCTACAAAAATCTAAAGTGCTTATCACATTTTTTTAAAGGTAGCTTAGGCTGTTAATGTTAGCTTAGGTTCTCAGATTGTTGTAGCACTTTCTCATATAATGTGAACGTCCTTATCAATCTCAAGCCCAAGCTCCGATTTAGGTTCATGATTCATGACAAATAAAAGTTTAAGGTCCACACAAACGTATCCACAAAACCGTATCCACAAACGCGTGTCCATGTCCATGCAAGATTAGTCGATCACTGAATCAGGTCTGAAAACAATGTCTCCTGCAAATTTATTGATCTTATGTGCTAGTTATGATCCAAGCAAACATGAAACAATAACATTAGTCAGGGAACATGCCAGATTGAGAAAAATTTGGACGAATTTCGTATATTTGAGAACAATAACATTAGTTAGTAATCATGCTAGAATGAAATAATAACATTAGTCAGAGATCATGCAAGAATGAGAAACATTTGGACGAATTTTGTATATTTGAGAATATTCTTGTGAATAATACCAACATTTCTTGATCTTCACATATGTGTCCACAAAAATGCAACCACATAAACGTATCCACAAAAACGTATCCACAAAAAAGTATCCACTGAAATGTATCCATACAAACGTGTCGATGACCATGCAAGATTATTATATCACTGAATCAAGTTTGCAAACTGTCTCCTGCGGGTTTCTTGATTCTCTCTGCTCGCTCTGGTCCAAGCAAACATGACAATAACATTAGCCAGAGATAATGTCAGAATGAGAAAATGTGAATAATGCAAACCTGTTTTGATCTTCACAAATGTGTCCACCCAAACGCGTCCAGGTAGACGTATCCACACAAACTTGTATGTGCCACCTATTCTTGTCCAATTTCATTGATCCACCTAAACGCTGCCTCATGGCCATCTTAGCCGACATAATTTGAGAAGCGTTTACGTTAAGAAATGATTTTCGATTGCAAAACACTGTCGGTTCCCCTACGTTATCATCCCTTGGAAACTCCATAAAACCATTAAAATCCCCACGACTCCCTTCTTCCACGAAAACTGGCTATTGCAAACTTTTTGGAATCGTTAGATCTATTCCCACGCTTATTTTTCAATTGTCTCAGATTCGACTTTCAGATCTAGATGCTTTGCCACTCATCGTCGAGTCATACGCTCTCATGTTTAGTTGCTTCACTTTGCATCGCCGTCGTCAACAATAATAGCTTCATTTACTTTCATTAAGGGTAAAACAGTATTTTCACCCGCACAAAGAGAAGAGAAAGTCCCCTAGTAGCAACAAGTCCCTTTTTTGTAAGATTGAAACTCATAAGCACCTTATAGTGTAAATGACTGGTTTGGATCGAATTTTACCAATCAAAACTCAAATCAAATTATATATCCAAGTGAGTTTAAAAATTTATATATTGAATTATCCGAACCAAATCTAAATCAAACCCTAATTGTGTGGAACAAAGTATTAATTATACGGAATCAAACTAAAGTAGTTGAACTGACCGGAGATAACTAAAAAAATATTACTTTGATTATGTAATTGGTTAGCTAATTTTAATCATAGAGTTATTTGACTTTTTTTTAATTTATCGTATTTAATCAATTTCATAGAAATGTCACCAAAATTTTGCAAAATTACACAAAAAGAATGAACAAAAAATTAGCTAGACTGGACCAAATTTCACCGAACTAACAAAAAACTGAATTACCCGAATTATCATAAAATCAAACCAAAATATAGATCAAGCTAAAATTGTATCTACTTAAACCGAATTGAACCAAATTTTGTTTGTTTCCAATGCAATACTTAATTTCACATATCCGAATTATTTTGATATTCCAAAAATCCAAATCGAACTGATCTGAATACCATAATGCCCAAACATATTTCACTTTCATCTGTGAAATAATTCAAAACAACAGTTTGTTATTGAACTATTTTTATTTTCTTCTTAGTTCAATAGCAAACAATCATATACATTTGCAGAGTGATGATGGTCTCTTCGGCCATTGGTAATTTGAGCAATCGATCGTTTCCCTTGGATTTCTTCGATACAAACTGATTCAATCTTTACATTAAATGTAACTGCTAATTCAGTAATAAAAATAAGGATTGACAATTAATGTTTGGCAATGAATATTAAAAAATTAAATAAATAAATAAACAAAAATTTAAAACTATATAGGTGATGCATGTGCAAATAAATTAATTTGTAAATTGATCTGTAAAATTCAAAAATTGGTTATAGCATGGTAAAATAAAAAATACAAAATTATATAGACAGCTAGCTTTTAGTAGATACCAAATGTTATTGTTGTAACAGAAACTAAACCGATCAAAATTTTAAATTAAATCGTTAACAAAAAATGAATGGCTAGTGAGAAATTATCAAAAAAATGAGCTCAAAGAACACGTCGGACCGGTTCTGACGAAACCATAGAGCAAGAGTGGGGTAAATAGTTTTTAGTATTGATGATTTAAAGTGTGTACAAAAGTAAGAACAGAGAAAACAAGTGTTGACAATGTCCTGAAATCATTTGTACTTACTTTAGTTAAGCTTGTATTGTCGATGATAATCGTATAATATTATATGGTTATAATATTTTGTTAGAAACCACTTATAATCTATAAATCGAAAAGTTCATTACTAATATTATTCACGCACCTAAGCATAAGCACATTGGATCAAGTTATAGTTGATTTTAATTTGGATAAAAACCAATATTGGGTTTGATGAATTATGAATTCTACACATATATAAAATCTAATAATATACATATATAATACAAACGTGGTGGGCAATGGTGGGCAAGTTATTTAACAATTGAGAATTAAAAAGAAAGGCCCAGCCCATGTGACCATAATTCATTAGATCAATGTGGACGCATGTTTAGTGAGATTGACAATTAGCGTGCATTATCTCACGCCGAACCTAAAGCAAAAGACATAAAACACTAATAGATTGTCGTCGTGCTTTGATACGAGATTGTTACAGCACTAGCATCCCGTTCTGATTTAGGAGCCGATTGGTAAGGACTGTGACTGTAAGCTGTTATTGTAGGCTTTTTGCTGTAAAAAAGTTGGTTGTAAAAAACGTGACTGTTACATTATTTATTTATAAAAGTATGATTGGTAACAAAAAAATTATAGAAACTATGACTGTTACTTTTAAATATTATAATTTTTAAAAATATTTTTTATCTAAAATAAAAATTGTATATTTTTATTTTGCTGTAAATATAAATATTTAAAACAAATATTTTTTTATTTTTTATTAAATTTTTTTGCATAGAAAACAAATAAATTTAAAAATTAATCAATTAATAGAATAAAATGGATCTTAAAAGAAAGAGAAAAAAATATCAATAATTAATAATTTAAAATTTATTTGGTATAAAATTTATATAATATGAGAGAAAGATTTTGATTTTTTTGGGAAGAAAAAAGAAGAAACAATTATTTATTTGTATTATTTAATTAAAAAAAAAATAATAAGAAAACATAAAAGCATCAAAATATGAGAAAGGAAAAGAGAGAAAAGTGGAAAGAGTGAGTAAAAAGTGGCTGTAGAAAAAATTAAAAAACAAGAATAAAATTTTGAAAATGACTTTTAAAGCTGTTAAATATTTTAAAGTCAAAAAAGTGTGATTGGTTTATTTTTCACGGTTAAGGCTGTGAAACACCTTAAAGTCTTCACAGCCTCTATGCCAATCACCCCTTAATTTGTGTGCATGTGGATACCAGTAGAGAGGCACAACGTTTAGAGTGCTACACGACCTCGTTCTATTTACGTTAACCTTTTCGCTGCAGAATGTCCAGATATATTCGAAATTCTGTGATTTATATTTATTTTAATATTTGCATGAATCGTTCCAAATAAATTCATAAGTAGTTTTATAAGTCGTTAGACCAAGCAGCCACGATTATATCAAGTTCTTATCAAGATACAAGGCGCTCTCAAAGTTCCATGTTTGGCCAAGCATTCAAAGCCCCAACGGCTAGATCATCAAGGTGACATCTCTTTGAGTATTTATTTCTTTGTTTAACATTTTAGAACGTTATAATAGATTTATTGCCAAGCCTATATAAGCTCAGTTCGTCCCCTTTTGTAAAAACTGTAACATCCGACTCTTACTTCTCCGAGAAAGCATGTTACTTTAATAACTTATACCACAAGTAATCATTTCCAAGTCCAAATAATAACTCTTATTAAACCACTTTTTAAACCGTTCAACGTAAAACCATCTTTAAACCAATCCTCCGACTACTCCACATGCTCACCTGCAAGAGAAAGGGGTGAGTAATTTGGTTTACTCAGTGAGTGCGAGCCTTAAAGCCCACTCAATCCA
Source organism: Alliaria petiolata (assembly GCA_020283515.1). Taxonomy (NCBI): domain Eukaryota; kingdom Viridiplantae; phylum Streptophyta; class Magnoliopsida; order Brassicales; family Brassicaceae; genus Alliaria; species Alliaria petiolata. Next base: position 50,101,563 of record JAHZTW010000003.1, read on the forward strand.
TCACACACAATTATAACTACGGACATACGCAAGTCCTAAGCTAAAGCACACAGACAATCACCACGTCCTACCGACGCACCATTACAACAAGGATCAAGTCCTAATAATACTACGGTGTCCATGCAGGCTCCAGGAGTCCACCTGTCGACCCATGCAGCACCCGGCTCGTCAGCCAACCCTGAACTATGACCGCCCACGAAAGGCACGTCCTCATAGCTCAACACACAAAACGGACCACAGTGAGGGTAAACCCGTCCCACTTGACCGCTACCGCAAATATATCCTCCACCTAATCACACAGTGAGGGTAAACCCGTCCCACTTGTGACCGCAGATACATATGCCACATGACACAAAACGGACCACACAGTGAGGGTAAACCCGTCCCACTTGTGACCGCTACCATACCTTACAACAACATACCCTATCGTCTCGCAAACGATATCTCTCTCACAATAAAATATCAACACACATTATACATCACATCATTCAACCGTATTCGTTTTTAAACAATCTCAACAAAATCTAGGTTCTTTTCAAACAAATACAAATACTCATATTTTTATATATATTTATATAATATATATCACCCAAATACGCATATACTTATAGATAAACGTAGGTATATGTATTTTAACAAAGAACTAGACGTTATATATGTAAGTATAAATGTATGAAATGGAATGCACCCCGTGGTCCTCACCTTTGCTTCACGGACGAGAAACGAAACGGACAGATGACGAGCCTGACCGAAGGATAGAGAAACTAATCGGATCTGAAACAGCAATGGAGAATCAAACGTAGCTTAAAACCCAAGCAACAATGGTGGATCAACAATTCATCTCTCGGGAAAACGAAACGTAGTAGCGGCGATGAATGAAACACAGATCTCTTACCACAGAAACGTCTCACGGATGACGATGGTGGCTCACGGCAGATCAACGGTGACGGCGGAGTCAAGAGATGACGTCTTGGGTTGACGTGTGATGGCTTCACGTGTCTCACGAAGAGTGAGTGATGGTGCGGCTCCACGTCTAGGGCTCCGGTTCGGTCAGAAACAACGGCGGCGGAGCTCTCCGAATTCTGGCAAAGGTTCGGTGGCGATGATGGAGCTTGCGGCTCTTAGGTTTCACGTTGCAGCTTTTTAACGTGAAGGAGAAGATGAAGTCGAGCCTAGCGTTTTCACTTGGGCCTGACTTTTCTCCAAATGGGCCTTTCCAAATTTTATGGGCCCGGTTCGTTACAATTCTCCCCTGCTTTAGAAGAATTCGTCTCTGAATTCGATCTGTTTCCCGTAAAACCGCTCTTGTCCTTAAAGAGCTCGGGATAGTTAACTAAAATTTCCGATTCTTGCTCCCATGTTTCTACACGGATTTCATCTCTCTCCCATAAAGACCTTCGTATGGTGACCTTTCAATGCTGACGGTTCAACAAGTCCGTTTTTAGAATCACGTCGTAGTGATTTAACTCCATTTCTTTGAGATTCCCCGCTAATTCAAGTTCTTGAACTATAAGGGGCACATCCTCGTAGATCCCGGAGGACACTACTTTTTTTTTTGTAACAACTGTTTAAATTCCTTTCTTCCTCGGAATAAACATTCCAGCAAAAATTCCAATACTTTGTCAATCTCGGGCTCACAAAACTATGTGTTGCTCCGGTATCGAAAAACGTAAAGGCCAGCCAACCCCCAACCAAAAGCGAACCCACTCATATTTTGCTTACGACTAACCATGCCATTCCACTTCACACACAAATTTTTCTTTCTCATAAACCTCAAGCGTGATAGAAGTAAAAATAAAATATCACGTACCGTCAATCGGTTCAACGTCGTTATGGTCTCCAGCGACAAACACGCGCGGGGTTGTGGCTTGCCTCTTTGGTGCTGGTGGAAATTGTTCCTGGTTACGGTCTCCTTGCTGCTATCCTGGCAGCTCAGTCATGCAGTCCTTAGCAATGTGACCAGCTTGTCCACAGCGGAAATATCTCCGAAATGGTTGTATCCTCTTGGTGCAGTCTTGCTGATAATGTCCCGACTGATTGCATTTGTGACAAATGACATCTTTCAAGCATTTTCCATGGTGTCTTTTTCCACACGTCCTACACACATTTGGTGAAGCGGATGATTGTCCTGGATTTCCGGTGTCCCATGTCCTTTTATGGGTTTCCACTCCCCTTTTTGTCTTTGCATGGGCATTCTTATTCTGCTTCAGCTCCTCCTCCAATCCTTTTTCCTGCGTCGCTGCCGTTTCAACTAACTCGACCATGTCATTGTAAGTCCTTAGCTGGCAACGATTCTTAAGCTTGATTCGCATTCCCCTTATGAACCTCCGGATCAGATCCTGCTCATCAAGGTACTTGCCTGCAAACCTTCTCAAACGGTTGAACTCCTCCTCGTACTCTCTGATGTCTCGGTCTCCCTGACGAAGATCCTGAAATTCACCCTCCATTTGATTCATAGCTTCCCGGGGAAAGTATTTCTTCATAAATTCTTCCCTAAAGTCATTCCAAGTCAGCTCGTAACGCCCTCGCGTTCCCGCTACCACACCATCCCACCATACTAGTGCATCATCCTTCAGATACTGCACTGCCAACTCCTTACGGTACTCCAATGGACACCTGAATGCATCAAGGTTTCGCTCCAATTTCTTTTTCCAGTTATCAGCAGCTGTGGCGTTCACCTTACCCCCAAAAAGTTCGGTTCCCATGCTTTTCAAGTGATCCATGGCCTGCCAGTACGTTAGACCTTGTGCTTGAACTTGCACAGGAGGTGGCGGGTGTTGGTCATGCGCAGCAGCATTCGGCTCACGATGTGGTGGTGCAGCTACTCCTTCTGCTCCTCTCCCCACTGTATTTTCACGCAAATCCCCAAACTGAGCTCGGTACCTCTGAAGCTCTTCCAACAAGGCAGCATGCTCAGCGGCTCGAGCATTCTCTTGAGCTGCTGCTGCTTCGGCAGAATTCACTTGATCAATATTCCCAAACATGCACACTTTCCGACGATACGGTTGGAGTTTCCACTCTCGCCCTCTGACGGATAGCAACTCCTCCACGTGCTCTCTTTGGCGGCATCTTCATACAAAAACAACAACAGATCAGACTTTTTCAAAACGAAGCGAGCACAACAACACAACAACACAAAACCAAAGCAATTATTATATATATATATATATATATATATATATATATATATTTATATATTTAAACTCCGAGAACACTTAACTGAAAGCAAAGAAAACACTTTTTCTTTTCTAAAACCGCCTCCCGGGTCAGAACCGGTTTGGCAAACCTCCGCTCTGATACCATTTGTAACATCTGACTCTTACTTCTCCGAGAAGGCATGTTACTTTAACAACTTATACCACAAGTAATCATTTCCAAGTCCAAATAATAACTCTTATTAAACCATTTTTTAAACCGTTCAACGTAAAACCATCTTTAAACCAATCCAAAGAAAACCAACTTAGTTTAATAAATAAGATATTATAAAATAATATTAAAAACGCTCGTGCTACTGAAAACTAGCACCACACCGATACGCCTCCTCCGACTACTCCACACGCTCACCTGCAAGAGAAAGGGGTGAGTAATTTGGTTTACTCAGTGAGTGCGAGCCTTAGAGTCCACTCAATCCATCACACACAATTATAGCTAAAGACATACGCAAGTCCTAAGTTACAACACACAGACAATCACCACGTCCTACCGACGCACCATTACAAAAAGGATCAAGTCCTAATAATACTACGCTGTCCCTGCAGGCTCCGGGAGTCCACCCGTCGGCCCATGCAGCACCCGGCTCGTCAGCCAACCCTGAACTATGACCGCCCACGCAAGGCCCGTCCTCATAGCTCAACACACAAAACGGACCACATTGAGGGTAAACCCGTCCCACTTGACCGCTACCGCAAATATATGTGCCACCTGACCACACAGTGAGGGTAAACCCGTCCCACTTGTGACTGCAGATACATATGCCACATGACACAAAACGGACCACACAGTGAGGGTAAACCCGTCCCACTTGTGATTGCTACCATACCTTAGGACAACATACCCTATCGTCTCGCAAACGATATCTCTCTCACAATAAAATATCAACACGCATTATTCATCACATCATTCAACCGTATTCGTTTTTAAACAATCTCAACAACATCTAGGTTCTTTTCAAACAAATACAAATACTCATATTTTTATATATATTTATATAATATATATCACCCAAATACGCATATACTTATAGATATACGTAGGTATATGTATTTTAACAAAGGACTAGACGTTATATACGTAAGTATAAACATATGAAATGGAATGCACCCCGTGGTCCTCACATTTGCTTCACGGATGAGAAACAAAATGGACAGATGACGAGCCTGACCGAAGGCTTGAGAAACTAACCGGATCTGAAACAGCAATGGAGAATCAAACGTAGCTTAAAACCCAAGCAACAATGGTGGATCAACAATTCATCTCTCGGGAAAAAAAAATGTAGCAGCTGCGATGAATGAAACACAGATTTCTTACCACAGAAACGTCTCACGGGTGACGATGGTGGCTCACGGCAGATCGACGGTGATGGCGGAGTCAAGAGATGACGGCTAGGGTTGACGCGTGATGGCTTCACGTGTCTCACGAAGAGTGAGTGATGGTGCGGCTCCACGTCTAGGGCTCTGGTTCGGTCAGAAACAACGGCGGCGGAGCTCTCCGAATTTCGGCAGAGGTTTGGTGGCGATGATGGAGCTTGCGGCTCTTAGGTTTCACGTTGCAGCTTTTTAACGTGAAGGAGACGATGAAGTCGAGCCTAGGGTTTTCACTTGGGCCTGACTTTTCTCCAAATGGGCCTTTCCAAATTTTATGGCCCGGTTCGTTACAAAAACCACCCTTCTTCGAAATTAATTAAGTAATATTCAGTATACAAAGTTGTCTTTGTGTTCTTGTTCATTAGAGTTCATAGGTGGATTCATTGTTCTCTTGTGTTCATGTCTATAGAATCTGAGTGTGGATTCACTTGTGTTCTATTTGCTTGCGATTCTAAATTGTTTGTGAGACTTAAACGATTCTAGTCCGTGTGTTGCTCGTGGATTCGAACAACAAAACTTTCATCTCCATCGTTACCAACAACCATATTTCGCAACATAGTCTGTGAACTCTTGACATCTTGTGATCAACAAGACTTGGTGGATTTCAATCTTATATCAAATCTTATTACAATACATTTTGAATTATGGGTCATACACTGTAGGATCGCATAATAGAAGACACATATAACATTTGCAACAGACTGTTCCGAGTTGGTGAAATGGTGTTTACACCGGCAGAGAAAGCTGCCTTGTCAATACACTTGAAGGATTTCGTGAAGAGTAGGAAGTTATTTGTTTTTTCCTATATATGTGTTCATCCCATGAACTTCGAATACATTATACAACTGTGGACAGGTTACCACGTAATGCTCTACTATATTTTTATGATACTATGTATGTAAATTTTATAGCGGTTTAGATTTCTCAACTATTTTAGTTATTATTAAACTATTAACAAAAAAGGATAAAAAGGTATGTGTAGTAATATTGAGGTTTTTAACCAAGGATCAAATAGTAATCCTAATTACCATCAAATGGAAAAAGATTATGGTAAACTAAATCATCCAATATTCTTTATCAAACATGTGTTATTGATTTTTAAACTCAAATGTTTATATAACCCCTAGACCGGTTCATACGAACTGTTTACAAATGAGATCCCCGACAAACCAATTGAAACCGGTAACTACCAAATCCAAGAGCAAACCAACTGATATTTATTTTTATTTTTCGGTAAATCAAATATATTTGATATCTAAACGAGTTTACAAAATGTACATAATCATTCGAAACCAAACATTTACATAGAAAAATTGAAGCAATTTAAACAAAAAAGTGAAATATAACCAAATTTTATTTATGGAAGTTTTACGGGCAAACAGATAAAATATGTTATGTTCTACTTTCTATTCAATTTTGACCGGATGCGAATATTCACAAATTCACGTCGCATCACCAAAAAAATACTCTTATTAAATGGTTCTAATTCATCCAGAAACTGATACCGAATTTACTGTATCGAGATTTATATTTGGAAAAAAATTTGTTTCTTGTTGAAATCAAAATAATTGATGGTTAAGGCACAAATATTGTTTTTGTTCATGTAGGCAGGTCAATTTCCAATTGATCACTCGGGCATTTTTATCCCAATATATCGTCTTATAAACCAATCAGTAACATATATTATTTGAGAAGCATTTTTTTAGAAAGTACCTTTATTTTTTAAAATATTAACAGTGGTGCTATTTTGCTTATGTGTCACCACCACATTTATTCTCATCATCCTTCTAAAAAAAGACTTATTTCAATAAACTAATTACCTTATATGCTATTATCCATTTGTTAATTTTAAATATAACCATAAAATTTATAATTTATTTTCTTGTTATAATTCATTTCAAAAAAATTAATAACTAATAATTTTATACAAAATAATTAAACAAAATCAAAATTTACAAACAATTTATGATATACATAAAAATATAATATTTAATTTTTAATATAACCAAAAAATTATAATTCATTTTCTTTTATGATTCATTTCCTAAAATTTTATTCATTTTCTGTTATGATTCATTTCCTAAAATTTTATACAAAATAATTCAACGAAATCGAAATTTACTATGATTTAATATTATAAACATTAATTCAATTATTACTTTACTTAATTTTGTTTTCACTTATTAGAGAATATTTTTTAAAAACATACTATATTGTCAACATAACAACTTATTATATAAAAAACCAAATTAAAATATTTTAGTATGCTTTAAAATTTTAATTATACAAAACTAAATAAATAATAAATTACTCACCCTGCGCAGAGCGCATGTTATCACCTAGTATTGTATTATAAACCAATCAGTAACATTCAGTTGATTCCATATGGCCATATGTTAGTGAAGATGAATAAAGCAAAGAAGATGAAGAAAAAGAATGATTATGTTATTCATCTTAATGAAAGTTTGATACAGTCAATCTCTTTATGTGAGAGATGATTCTACTTAACCAGGATAATAACCAAGAGATTAATAATCAGGTTTACATAACCAACATTTCTATTCTACTATAATATTCCCCTCAAGATGAAAGGAACTTGCATCTTGGACTTGAAAACTTCATAGAACTGGAGCTTGCAAATCTGAAGAAGCCACAGCCTCGGCTCTGTCTGTGCATAAAGACTTGAGGCAAACATTGGGTTAGTACCATTGCATGTGTTGCATTCAGTGTAAACACTTTATCAGCATAGTCTCAGCTATGTCTTTATAGAAAAACTAGAGGTAAGCTCTGTTGCAACAGCAGCTCACAACCCTTAAATGTGGCTGTAGCAGCCTCTTGAAAACCATTCAGCACACCAGGTTAAACCAGAATTTGATCAACAATCAACACACCATGCTGAACCAGACGTTGATCAATACTCACCACACCAGGTTGAACCATACTTTGATCAAAACGTAGCACACTAGGCTGAACCAGCATTTGATCAACACATAGCACACTAGACTGAGATACGCTGCATGAATTAAAGTAGTCAACCTTGGCCATATCTCCCCATGTCTTGAAACACAATTCTATGAACCAATTATGACATGTAGATCCAACCATTTTGAGTGAAGGCCATACATCATAACCTCCATCACAACAAGTAACAGAGACATCTGCTCCATTCGTCTCATATGTGCTAAAACATACAAGTAGAACTGAAATAACATCTTAAGTAATGAAGACCTTTGTTCCATTCGTCTCATATGTGTTTCAACACAAGAGTTTCAACTGAAGAAATCTCTCAATAAAAAGGATCAACAATGCCTCAAAGCAACAAGCTTCTATCTTCACAAAGAGGCTTAAGTGCTGACACCTAACAGCAATTTCACACTACAAGAAAACAGCGAATTAGCAACTACATATTGCGACTGATTATGTAGTCACAAAATATCGCGACTGAATTGCGATGATTTTGCTACTTATTTGCGACCAAACAATTATCGTCGCAAATCTTAAAACTCAAGTCCCAAACCCTAAATTATGAATTCTAACCCTTACATTATACTAAAATATAAAAACTAAATCAAACACTACAAAATTAAAAAAAAAAATGCAATTGTTTTTTGTCATTACTTAGCTTATCTTTTTTCAAACATTTTCTAAATCACAAACTCCAAATCCCAAATCCCAAATCTCAAATCCCAAATCTCAAATCATACAACTTAAATCTTAAACCTTAAATTATGAAGTCAAACCCTTAAACTTTACACTCAAACATAAAATCTAAATCCAAAACTATTAAACCAAAATATAAAATTTTACTAATGAAATTAATTATGAGTGAGATATGTCATCAAATCTTTGTAAATAATATTTAAAAACATAATTTTTTTTACAAACATAATATTTAAATCCCAATATTTAGACGTTTCTCTTTTAACTTTCAATGCATAAAAAAAAGTAGCTTTTCATTCGTCAATTTACAGAAATGAGGATCATACTTTAATTTTATTCTGAGCCGTTGATAAATTAAATCCAACTTCACTCTTCTCCTCTTCCTTCGTCGACCTAAATATCTTTTGTTTCTCTCTCCTTCCTCCACTTCACTCTTCTCCTCTTCCTTTTCTCCTCTTCGTGTCCTTCCTCCTCTTATCCCTCTTCCGCACCTCCTTTGCCTAAAAACTACCATCGCCGTCAATCTACCGTAAGTCTTCTCTACTCCTTCTTCCTCTAATTCTTCTTCCCATCGTCTCATTCCTTCTCTTCTTCCATCCTCATCTTCAGAGCTAACTCTTTTTTTGTTTTCCATATCTCGTCGCCGTCAACGCTCCACTCCGATGCTCACCACCGGTTCTGTTCTCGCCGCTCTCGTCCTTACTCCTCCATCCTTGCCGCACCGTGGTCACAACCACTGACCCCAGTGTCATCTGCCACATCATCGTCGATATCCACCGCCGATTGTAAAACACCGATGTTGTAGATTTTTTTTTTGTCGTTAGTTGTAAAATATTAATATTTAGTTTTAGTAATTTATTAATTAATTTAATTATATTGAAACTTTTTTCTTATTCTTTTAGAATAGCCACAATTATATATAGGACTATTCGTATCCAAAATAACTATATAGAAATCACAAAAACAAAAATACCTAAAATTCCTAAATAATTTTATTAATTTTGTTTTTATTATTTTTTTATGATTTTTTTTTTTAAAAAGGTCACAACACAGTCGCTAAATATTACGACTGATTAGCGACAATAATAAACAGTCGCAATTTAGTTGCATATCTGTTGCAAAATTTAGCGATTAAGTTGCGACGCAACCGCGACGACGCAACTACATGTTTTAGTCACAAATCAGTCGTAAGTAGGTGTTTTGCGAATGTTTATCAACTGTTTCGTAGTCGCGATCTGTAACACCCCCGACGCGATCTAGGCCGGATCTGGATCGATCGGCCGCGCAACAATCAAACAAGAACATATGCGACCAACCATCCGACCCAAACCAGAGCGAAGATGCCACAATGCCGAACATCACAAGCGGTCCAGCTATGGCCTTAGAACGAATCCAAAGCCGCGGCCGTCCATCTATGATATCCGACCCTCTCGACCAAGGCCTAAGGCTTTTCAACCCGTACCCAAGCCGAGAGTTGTGTTAGCCTGGACAAGACTAATATCAGATGAAACCGGTTGATATAAAAATAAACTTTATTTATTCATATATTAAGGTTTCACAAAA
>JAHZTW010000003.1:50113612-50145884 GCA_020283515.1 Alliaria petiolata
GTAACATACTATCCTTGAATTCGAGGGGGCACTTGCATAACTATCTTTGTTTCCTTTCTTTCTTCCTTGGTTACTTGATTCTTCTTGCGTAACTCCATCATACTTTCTTTTATAACGTCGGGACCTAACTTCTTCTTCAACAGTATAAGCGTCTTCTACATTCACGGCTCTTTCGACTAACCTAAGAAAAGATTTGTACTCCGCTGCTTGAAGTCGGCTTTGAAGTTCAGGCCTTAACCCCTGCATGAACCTTCTTATTACCGCATCTCCGTCTTCATAGCCAAAGTGAACGTACCTCCGAAGTCTTGTGAATTCTGCTTCATATTCTCAGACTTGTCTTTCCCCTTGTTCCAGCCTCATGAATTGAGCTTCTAGTCTGTCTCTAGCTTCTGGTGGGAAGTACTTCCTTGTAAACTCCGTACGAAAATCTCGCCATGTTGGTTCCATGTAGTTGTAGTGGTGTTCGATACTTGACCACCATCCCACTGCATCTTTTTCCAGATAGTATACCGCAATATCCTTCTTATTCTCCTCAGAACATCGTGTGACCGCGAAGTTCTTTTCCATATTTTGCAACCAATTGTCAGCATCAAATGGATTTGTCCCCCCTCCAAAGTGGGCTGTTCCAAAATCCTTTATCAGTCTCACGGTTTGAAGGAAATCCGGAAGTGCTGAGCTCCGGAATGAAACATCGGCCATCGCTGGTTGCTGCCGCATCAAATGGTCATGCATATCATGCATCATAGTTCTCATCGAATTCCTCCCTCGATTCTCGGATTCTCTTGGTCGTTCTTGGGTTTGAGTCGACCTTTGATGGTCTCCTATCGACACATGTTGAGCCGGGTGCACATCTTGTCGCTCGAAGTATCCGTACCGCAGGGATCTGGTTTGTCTCGGCTCAGCATGATCACGGCTACTGTCTTGTTGCTCACTTCCTTCCACTGACAACGTTACACTTTCACTATCCACTTCGGTTTCAATATCCTCCGATGATCCCCAATCAGAAAGCGTCGCTGAGTTAGACGAGGTCGGAGAATGATAACGGTTCACTGCTCTACGGGGTAACAGTGATCTCTGCGCTTGTCCCCTTACTGAAACACGTCGCGTCGACATCTGCATTAATCCGCCAAAGGTAAGTCCTAACCCACCTACCTAAAATGCAAGGAACGTACCAATTTACCTAGTTGCCTTTGCGACTCATTTTGACTCTATAAAACGTTTGAAAATCAAGTCCCAATGTAGCATGATCATGAAACATGCTGTGATACCACCATTTGTAACACCCCCGACGCGATCTAGGTCGGATCTGGATCGATTGGCCGCGCAACAATCAAATAAGAACATGCGCGACCAACCATCTGACCCAAACCAGAGCGAAGATGCCACAATGTCGAACATCACAAGCGGTCCAGTTATGGCCTTAGAACGAATCCAAAGCTGCGGCCGTCCATCTATCATATCCGACCCTCTCGACCAAGGCCTAAGGCTTTTCAACCCGTATCCAAGCTGAGAGTTGTGTTAGCCTGGACAAGACTAATATCAGATAAAACCGGTTGATATAAAAATAAATTTTATTTATTCATATTTAAGGTTTCACAAAACATTCAACCAACTTTCACACTTTGGCCTAACGCCCAAAAGGATTATACAACAACCATCAAACGTTTATTTTACAAAGACAACAAAACCTACACTGGCAGCCTAACGTTCCTTGCTTCCCGCTACTGGTTTCCCAACTATTGGTTTCCTGCAAAACAAAGTGAAGGATGAGCGCTAATCGCTTAGTGAGTTATGGCTCCCCTAACATATATAATAATTCCCCACCCCAAAACCCCAAATAACTCAACACGCAAATCACACAAAGTCAGCGTTAGCAAAAACAATCACGTCGTCGCCACTCTTTCATCACCACACCATCACCAAGGCCTTGCGTATTCGATCCTATCCCTCTCGTGAACACCCATCTTACAGCCACAAAAGCATGCAAGACAGAACAACACCAACCCGAGTCCCGTCTACAAACGACAATAGACTCGGCAGGGTCCGCTTTACTCGGCTGCCCCAACTGTCATGTCGGACAGTACCCGGCCATAGGCTGCAATCCCGTCTCTCCGAGTCTTCCCACTTAGCCGGTCCTTTCACTAACAATGGGGAAACGAGGTAGGATCGAACCGCCATCACATCACATCACACTCACCACAAAAACTCGGTTAAGTAGTCATAGAACCTCACACGTAATAAGAACAATTTACAACAATAACGTACCATAATAACATAACTCAACCATCACAAAATCATGCAAACAAAACACGCAATCTAGCAATTGAATCCTAACAAACAATCACACATCACCACAACTCACAGTGCTTTCGGCTGAACGGATTTTAGACTAGACTTCACTATCACAGATGGATCTTCGCTTCACCACAATACCTCCGGTTTGCTCTAAAGCTCTACTACCCGAATGCTCTCACTTTCTCTCTCTACCCCCTTTCTATTTCTCTCTCAAAGTGGAATGATTTTGGTATTGTTTCTAAATGGCAAAGGGTGAGGGGGTATTTATAGGGGATGGATGGATAAGGGCGTCTGACCATGGTCCAATGCCAACGTGACACTAGTCACGACCAGCTTCAACCTTATCCGCTGATCTATGAGAACGAAATAGCATTCTAACTAATCTATAAGGACGAAATAGCATTCTAACGGATGTATAAGGACGGAATAGCAGTATTACGGATGTATAAAGACGGAATAGCAGTCTTCTGGATGTATAAAGACGGAATAGCAGTCTTCCGGATGTATAAAGACGGAATAGCAGTCTTCCGGATGTATAAAGACGGAATAGGCATAGACACCTCGTGCCTATCCCAATCCGTGCTTATCCAGTGATCACTGATGATGAAACACTGCTGGACACCTCGTGCTTGCTTGTCCCGGCTCGTCCTTTTCAGTTTAGCCGGCCACCTCGCCTATCCACCTTGGCTGAAAGGATGGTCCTTGGCTAACTTCTCATTCTTTCGACTATTCTCTTAAACTCTACGATTAAAGTGATTATCTTAGCTAAACATGTGGATCCAAGTAGCCTGGAGTCGATTCTTGACTTTTTATTTTCAGACCTTCCCTTGACCAAACTTTTCTCTCGGCCGTCCTCAGCGCGGACGCTCTTATCTCTCGACCGGGTCATTACACGATCGATTCCATGTTTTCTTGTAGTGCCATTGGCATGAAAGCCATCAAATGAACCATCATCAAGAGGAGCTATCACCTGCAGTCCGCTAAAGTTCATTAATATCTTCACATCAATTTCCTGAACCAGCGATTCCAAGTGCAGAAAGACATAGTGATCAGCTTCACAGAGGTATAAGCACCTTACACCCAAAGGGATCTTAAGATTTTCCCCCTATCATGGAGCACCATTTGTAGGAATTAGAATAGTATCATTAAAAAAACCCAGAGTCGGAAGAAGCAGCAACATTCAACACACGAGGAGGATGCCCAACATTTTCACTTTGAGAAGCAACTAGAACAAGATGCCCAACATTTCTAAACTGAAAATCAGCTAGAACAACAACATTCAACACACCAGTAAGAAGTTGTACCAAGCAAATCAGAAATGAATCCAGAACTGGAAGAAATGGTAAACTTCTCTCCATTCTTATCATATGTTCTCGAAATCCATTCTCCTTGTTGCATTTTCTTGAAACCAGATGTTCTAGCAACATTACTAGGCATCTGTTATCAATTCCATATTCTAGATTCTGTTGAAAACTGTCTAACCAAATCTTCATCTTTATAGGAACACATCTACGTTTTGAAGATCTCCATATCGCAACAGTGTCATCAAAATAGATATATTCAGAAACTATATGCTTAGATAGAGAGTTCATAAATCATGACCATACATCAATAGATTGAAAATATGGTGGCCGTGGAAGAGATCCGTATAGAAACTCCAATTCTATCATCAGTTTCAACCAGATATTTTTTCAAATTGATTGAAGTTCGCCAGTGAAGAATGCAGTGGACGAAGCTGGGAATCGCTACCGGAAGAGGCAGAATAACAGGCGAAGGAGGATCGAAAGCTGCCAGAGAAGAGACTTCAGGAATAGAAGCTCGCTGAGCTGATGATTTTGTCCCTTTTCTAATGTGACGCAAAGACTTACAAAGATTCACCACTGAAGTAGATTCGAAGCTTCGATTTAAAGGTTTTGTGATTTTTGACGATTCTTGGTGGAATAGCCAAAGAAATCAAGAACGAAACAAATTGAGAAGATTTCATAGGCGAAATGACCGAAAAATCGAGATCAAAGAAATGGAAGAAAATAAATTGAAGGATCGTTTGAGGTTTCAGCGTCAAAGCTCTAATACCATGTTAGTGAAGATGAATCAAACGAAGAAGATGACGAAAAAGAATGATTTTGTTATTCATCTTAATGAAAGTTTGATATAGTTTATCTCTTTATATAAGAGATCATTCGACTTAACCATGGCTGCAACTGGTAATCAGTTTTAGGAATATCATGAATAAGAGGAATTGAAAATAATGTAATACAAAGAAATGGAATAAAGGAAGTTACTCAAATAAAAGAATGGAATGAATAATTGCAGATAATTCTTTTTTGTTAATCAAATGGTAACTATTTTAATGAGTACAGTGAAATGAATATTATCTTTATTCCATGTCTTATTCTATGTATTCATGTACATTTTATGTATGGGATACTTTTACACTATATTCCTTTTTTTTCCATTTATTTCAATGGAATAAAATATATTTTTTATTCCATTTAAATGATAACATTTTTGTGAAATTCACGCTTATTCCATATAATTTTATCCCTCAAATTACACATCCAGTTGCAACCCTATAACCGGTTTAACCGGTTTACATATTCCATATAATAACCAAGAGATTAATAGCCGGTTTACATAACCAATAGATTTCTATTATACTCTAAAACCCCTCAGGTAAAGATGAATCAGATTTAAACCCCTCAACTAAACATTTAATAAGAAAACCCCTGAAGTAACAAATCTTTAATGTATTAATCCCTCCGCCTGAAGTGTCGTTAAATCTTAAAAGCATCGTTAAAAACAAAACGCATCGTTTTGTTTTTTTGAAAAAACGACACAAACAGTAATAAAAGAGGACGAAGTGTTTTTATTTCATTTTTAAAGCACTTATAATTTCAGTTACAGAGGAAAAAAAAACAGACATGTTGAATTCAAACAAAACAGAGACCAAGACACGTTGAATTCTAACATGGTTTACGTCCTAAACATGATAATTCGATTTGTAACATAAAAAAATACAAAAAAATAACAACATAAAAAACTATTTTATAGCTTCATCCATCCATAGATTATTAGAGTGCATCCATTGTTTTTGGTCTCTTGAAGGGTTTCCTGGAAATTGATTTGGTGGCTTAGGCACAGGGTCAAGAAGTTTAACACATAAAATTAAGAAATGACTCACTAATATTGTCTTTGTCGTTGATCCTATCTTAGTTTTAGTAACACACAAAATTAAAAAGTTTAACACATAACAAAGCAAAAAAAAAGAGAACAAATACAAAATTTTCACTCCACGAAGCAAAAAACAGAACACCATCTCTGATAAGCAACTATTCTTTTGTAAGCACAAACGATGAAGGAGGAAGAAATATGATGTAAGGTAAAACAAAATCACCATTAGGCAACGGCAGGCATTCTTGCTCATAATTTTATATGGGAATCTCATATACAAAACGAATGAAAAAACAAAGACAAACCTAAGCTAGACAAGGTCATGAAACGAAGCCAAAAACAGAGACAAACCTAAGCAAAATAAGTTTTGAATTCAGAATTCTTACCTGGACCAATTTAAACCGACACTTCTCTTAACTTCTAATCAAAACACAAAATCACTCCTACTCTCTCATAGTAGACTTTGAGAGAACATCGAAACAACTTAATCACTCCTAATCTTTCACAATCAACTTTCAGAGAACGTTAATTTCTAAAATTAGGGTTCGCGAATGGATTTGGGAATTTTGTTAAGATTTCAAAACGTGGTGTTGTTTTATCGACACATCGTGTTGTTTTAGATTTAATTTGTGTTGTTTTTTGACAAAATCAAAACGTGTCGTTTTGTTTTTAACGATGATTTTAAATTGTAACGATATAATAGACGGAGAGGTGAATACATTAAAAGAAAATTATATGAGGGGTTTTCTTATTAAATGTTTAGTTGAGGGGTTTAAACCCGATTATCTTTACTTGAGGGGTTTTATCATTAAAAACCCTTTTATTTTCATTGAATGATCTTTGAAAGCAGAAACATTTGCCCACGGATCCCAGATCCGTGCTTGAAATCTATTTCTCAATTTGGAGATATCCAAGCTAGAGTCACGTACTCTTCGGTAATGAAGTCAAAACGTTTAAGAGATGAAAAGACGAAAACCGCTCGGAGAAATACTCTTTGGCTGTTGCTGAAATATGGTCGGAAAGAGAGTCAGACAGAAAGAGAACGAGGCCTTGAAATTGAAACTTCAAAATCATCGTTTTGGTTTCATTTGATGGATGAAAACTTAACTACAAACAAACAAAAATAAACTAGAATACGACGACGTTGGAGCCGTCGTTGACCCGTGGTTGTGCCAAGAAAAGAAAATGGTTTTTTTTTTTTGTCAAATTAAAAAAAAAAGAAGAAGGAGAAGAAGAAAAAACGGGTTTTTATTCGTCTTTAGAAGCCTCTCTGGGTGAGAATCGGATTTTTATTTTCTTGTTCTTTTTAACCAACTCACACATTTACAATCTCAAGTATTGGGCCTACGGGCCCTGAGCAATAATGGGCCTGTGAAATCTCAAACAGCATTGAACCACGCCGAAAAGTTAAGCCTTATAAACACTGATATCTCTCGGCGACAGATTTACACTATCGCCACCGTTGAGACCGCCGCTTAGGGCGTCTCCTCCGCTATCCCCGTAATCTAACAACCCCTCATCCGCCGGAATCTGACGCTTCCGATTATCCGGGTACGCTCGTTTTCTAAGCTATTCGATCTCATAGATTGTCGATCTGTTTCTAGTGAGTTCTTGGGAGTTTTCTTTATCGTTTTTGCCTTGTCTCGATCTTTCTTCTGAGATTTCTGAATTAGGGTTACAACGATTTGATATTCTGTTTGTTTTTCGCTTAATCTTTTTAGCTATACATTCACAAGATCTCGGCCTTTTGCCTTTTGTTATCTCTCTGTTTCACCATTCTGATACTGTTTCGCAGATTTATCAATCGAAATTTTGTATCTTTTGCTCTCTTTCGTGCTTGGGGCTTATGTTTGTACTTCATTTTCGTTTGAACGATGCTTCACTCGTGGGATTGTTTGATTAAGAATACATACTGTTGAAATTGAAAGTATTAAATTTAGGTCAAATTTATTGTCAAAGGACAGAACTTTGGGTTAGCTAAGAGTTCAGAATTCAGAAATAAAAAATAGATCACTTTGGATTAGTTAAGAGTTCAGAAATGAAACTAGGATCACTTTGGATTAGCTAAGAGATCAGAAATGAAACTACGATCACTTTGGATTAGCTAAGAGTTCAGAAATGAAACGAGGAGCACTTTGTTTAGGAATCCTGTTTTTGTTCCAAGAAGGTGTAGTTAGTGGATATCTTTCCTAGTTTCCTTCGACTGCCTATGGTCGCACTAGTTTTGGTTTCTTATCTCTGGTGTTACGTATGTATTATCCAGAATCTTATTATGTTCGAAGTTCCTGAGCAGGAAAATCCTGTAGAGTTTGAGCCAATGCTGTCGGCGAGAACCTTGAAAGTTGTGGTTTGTTACCCGCCGATAAAGCTCCGCTGGCGATATCATCGCATTAAGATGGGGTGGGTTAGGGTAGGATGGTGTGTAGGGCAAGGTAAGCATGCTACACTTACGGAAAGAATCATTTAGGATTGTGTTCTTTCTTTGGGGTCCAAATGTGTTTTCTTGGGCTTATCCCATCTGCATTGATACAAGACTCTATTTTGACTTTTTTTGGGAGTAGAAGCATTCTTGTCTTGGATTAGTTTCTGCTTGTTGTGTTATAATCAATACAGTCTTGAGGTTTTAAATTTCGATTTAGTAGTTCTTGGATCATGATCAAAGATGTGAAACTCTTAGGTTGTGAGAAATAGGCTTTGTTGCACAATGGTCTTTGACTCCAGTCTCTCCACCAGTTTCATTGCGAATCATGTCAGAGAACATAAACTCTGTAGTTGATGCGTCTTTTATGTTTGCCGGATGTGATTTTGTATAGGATTGTTGATTGCTCGGTAAGAGTCTTGTGAAGTGTTTTCTCAATTCTATTTCTTAATATATCTGATTATGTTGTCAGAT
Source organism: Alliaria petiolata (assembly GCA_020283515.1). Lineage (NCBI taxonomy): Eukaryota > Viridiplantae > Streptophyta > Magnoliopsida > Brassicales > Brassicaceae > Alliaria > Alliaria petiolata. The sequence goes on from JAHZTW010000003.1 coordinate 50,121,972, forward strand.
GGGGAGAGTTAATGCAGATGGAGTCCATTATCGGTCTGGAGAGGGTCCGTACGCTCTTAACAAAATTAAAAAGGCTATTAGCAAAGAAAACCAGGTGAAGAGACATAGGAAGGCTTTGAAAGGAAAAGCTTGGAAGGGTGTGACATGCCCTGTCTGTCTTGAGATACCTCACAATTCGGTTATACTCCTCTGCGAATCTTACCACAAAGGATGCCGTCCTTACATGTGTGCCACGGGAAACCGGTTCTCTAATTGTCTAGAGCAGTACAAAAAAGCGTATGCAAAGGATGAGAAAAGCGACAAACCGCCAGAGCTTTTGTGCCCGCTATGTAGGGGTCAGGTGAAAGGTTGGACTATTGTGGAAGATTCGCGGAAGTATCTGAATTCTAAGAAAAGGGCATGCATGAATGACAACTGTTCGTTTTTCGGAAGCTATAGACAGCTCAAGAAGCACGTTAAGGCGGTTCACCCGAGAGCTAAACCAAGAGCCATAGACCCTGTGCTAGAGGAGAAATGGAAGAAGCTTGAAGTTGAGAGGGAGAGGAGTGATGTAATTAGCACAGTCATGTCGTCAACACCTGGAGCTATGGTTTTTGGAGACTATGTGATAGAGCCGTACAACAATGCTTATGATGATGATGATCTTGACTCGGATGATTCTTTGGAAGGTGGATACTTTGATCTGGAATCGCTTGGAGCATTTGACATGAACCGTCTTCAACCACGTTCGGCTGCAGCCATCTCGAGCAGGGGACTTCGCAATTTTTTCATGAGCAACCACCGATACCGAAGCAGAGGTGGGAACAGAAGGCGGCAAACGCAAGGTTGATGATTGATGTTTGTAACCGGATTATTCTACCTTCCGACTAAGATTAAGCTATTGAGCTTTATGGAGAAGCCTTGAAGGGAAGGGCAATGGGAACGAAACAGAGGCCTTTTTGAGTTGGCGGTTTAAGGTTTAAGGTTTCAGGTTTGGAAGATTTGATAGGGTATTCCCTCGACCTTTGATTTTTAAGAAACGTTTCATATATGCTTTTGGTACTTTTGTTTCATTTGAAAATATCTATCTTTAGCTCCTTAATATTTCTTTTTTGGTTTGAAAAAAGAAAAAAATTGGATGAAAAAATGAAAAAATATTGGAAGAAAAAGAAATTTAACTACACAAAATTCAAACCAGCTTGAAAGATAAAAGGGATAATTGCACTTTAACCTTCAAACTGAATTAATTTTGCAAGATCAAAAAGAAATCAATTTCAAAAATCTGAAACCGAGATTCAAACCTCCAACTTCAAGAATATTCGAACATAAGATTAACCAATGAATTATTTTGCTAAGTGAATTATTTTAAATTTTATAAAATCAACACAGTTATAAGTTATCTCATTAATCGAATTTCTCAAGCTTCGAACCCGACCCGGTTTTCATGACCCGGTTTAGAAGTGTAGAAGAAGGATGAGCGACGGAGACGAAGCTGTTAGACGCCGTACCGCGGCGGTGGCCGAGTACTGGAAGAAGCTCGTACATCACAAGGAGCGCGGATCCCGTGTCCGTACAGGTTCGATTTCAAAAACCGTCTTTATTCTCTAATCGTCTTCTTCTATTTTTGGGCTTAGTTTATAAGCTCTTCAGTGAGACTGAATCTAGGGTTCATGAAAAATTCTTGGAATTTATGCTGCTTGACGTGATTCTATGGGTTTTGGGGTTTCGAAATTAATTGATACCACTTAGTAATTTTGAGTTCGATCTGGAGTTTTATTGATTTGGGTGTGAGTTTGTAATTGAGATTATAATTTCTGGGTCTTGTGCTTATGCAGCTGGGAAAATCTAAGAGCAGCTAAAAAGGAATTCAACAAAACTGAGGATGATTTGAAGTCTCTTCAAAGCATTGGACATATTCTTAGAGAAGTATTACGCCCTCTATTAATTTTGCTGAAGAGAAGTATTAAATCATTTTTTTTCTTTATTTTTGGTTGTCTTCTTCTCCCTTCTTCCCTTTTTCTTCTTCCCATTGGTTTACCCACGCTCTCTTCCTGCATTTAAAAAAACTGAAGCAATCAATTCGATTTTTTCAAATTTGTTGATTAATCAATCCTGAAATCGAAAGAGATAGAGAGAGATTCATACATCGGAGCAGTTCAGATTCAAACCCCGTCGCGTCTTTTTCAACACCAGAGCTCCGTCGACGGAAAATGCTTCCTCGCCGCAGCTAACCGAAGACGATGAACTCGCCACCGGAGGTTGTTGCGCCGCCGCCGCATCCCATGGCACCACCTGATTCATCCTCATCGCTTTCCTCATCTTCCTCAGCGTCATCATAAGATTCGGCGCCGTCCTCATCTCTCAGCCGTTTGTTATCGGAGAAGAATCAAAGGAGATCGAGGAAGAAGAGGCACACAAGATGCCTTATCTAAAGGCAGTGGTTTTGGAAGGTCTCCGGAGGCATCCTCCTGGACATTTCGTGCTCCCTCACAGTGTGAGTGAAGACACTGTGTTGGGAGGATACAAGATACCAAAAAAAGGTACGGTTAATTTCATGGTGGCAGAGATAGGGAGAGATCCGGCGGTTTGGGAGGAACCGATGGCGTTTAAACCGGAGAGATTCATCGGAGAGGAAGAACCGGTGGATATAACCGGAAGCCGAGGGATAAAGATGATGCCGTTCGGAGCGGGAAGAAGGATTTGTNTCAAGAGGATAATCAGATTAGAAATTGAGTGAAAACGCATAAGTGTGTAGTTCTTTAACGAACCTGGTTGCACCATAAATCATCGGTTTATGGAGTTTCATTGCATACTCTGTAAGCGCAAAAAGATTGTCTGCAAAGACAATGATTTTATCCCCACGTTGTTCTTCGTGGAAACATATAAGAAACTCAGAGGCTCTGAACTTGTTAGGGTTCATGACATATAGTGCTGCATATACCAGAAGACGAGATATATGTACATGTCAGACCAACTGTAGAGGTTTCCTAGCTCCAATTTCATTGACAGTTCCCGTGTGATTCTGTAAGAGCATTTACCAAACTATGAGACACACTAAAAGACCAGTTATATTGATGTTTACTGAATTTCATGGACTCTAGTGCATCAGATGAACCAAACATAAAGATCATATATCTATCAATCTCAGATTTTTGTTTTCAGCAAAATACTGAGGGAAATGGAGAACAATGCGAAAAAGCTTATATTAACGAACCTGTTTTATCTTGGAGTTCTCTTTCTCCAGATATTCTGCAAAAAACTCTTTGGTCATAGGACAGCATACTTCATAGCACACTGAACATTTGCAATAAAGCTTCCTTTAACTAAATCTAGCCAATTGGCTTCATATAGTTTCGGGCCAATGAGTCAAATCTGTAATCTTTTCATCTTCTCTCGCAAGGGTGACTGAACAAAAGACCAAAAAAGAGACTTAGCTTCTGAAATTGAAGTAGAACTCACAAAAAAGGTCGATCAAAAATGAACCCTTTAATTACCTATAAGTCCTAGCTTGCAGTGAGATTTTGTGATACTCATAACTTTCTTAAACATATTGGTCGGAACCACATGCACCTATAAAATAACATAGCTCTTGAAAAGTCACGAATCAAATGGGGAACCTTGGTGTTTGTAGAATGGATATTGATAACAGATCTCCATTTAAACGAAACTCAATAAAAAAATCTAGAGGATATTTAACCAACAAACAAACAAAAAAAATCCTAATTGCAAAATGGAAAGACCTGGAAGTAGAAATTTTTTGTTACCCAATTGCCTCATAAAATGCTTGGGGTTTAGATGGGAGAAACGAAGAGATATCTCCATCGGCGAGCATGCATCTAGCACGATGCAGATCTTCCTCAAGCTGCAAAACGAAAAGAAGCAATTTTTGGAATCGAGAAATCAAAGAAATGGGGAAAAAGGGAGATTTTTAGAAGAATGCCTTCTCCACGAGCTTAGGATCGAGACGCTTGTCGGAGACGAGAGTGGAGTGGAGGCGGCGGAAGGAGGCGTCAAAGGCGGAGGCTTTTTGCCGGAGGGTAAGCTCTTGCAGAGAAGAAGAAGAGATGAAGGAAGCGGCAGAGTCATGGAGCTCCTTAATTTCCTCGACGAGGCGTTTAACTTCTTCCTCAACTTCCATCGATATCGATGCGGAAGACGATATCGGGATAAAGTCTCCGGGGAAATTAAAGAAACAGGATTTGTAGAGATTAGGAAAGAGAATTCGATTGCAGTTGGTGTCTTCTTCTCTAGGAAGCACAAAAAAAGAAATGTTTTGATTTTTTTTGTTATCAAAGTTAGTGTTTGTGTCCGAGTGTGATCAATCACACGGTTGCTCACACCCCCACATGCCTATATTGTTCGATGTCGCTTTGATTTCTAAAAAGTAATTTATGTTTTTAGGAACTTGAAACTTGAAAGTGTGTTAATATGGGGCTCTTGGGCATCAGAATGGAGAGCCACGTATGGGCTCTTCCCATTTTAAAAAAAAAAATGTTTAAAAAAAAAAAAAAAAAAATTGGCAAATCATGTTGCGCCACGTTGTCTGAAAAACAGGAAGAACTGATGTTTAAGTCTCTCTTCGAAGATCCGATTATTCCCCAAAAGCTGTGCCATGTCATTTTTCTTTTATTTTTCCTTTTCTTTTAAACTTAAGAACTTCTAATAAGTTGTGCAATGTGAATGTCCTTAAAAAAGATGATTAATTTTAGAAGTTTAATTTTTTTTTAATTTCAAGGCTGATGTGTTAGACAAGGAAGTGCTCATCCCCTTGTGAGACTCAACTGAGTCTTTATATAATAGATTTTAAAATCAAAACACATATAACTCATTCATCGAATTTCTCAAGCTTCGAAACCCGACCCGGTTTAGAAGTGTAGAAGAAGGATGAGTGACAGAGACGAAGCTGTTAGACGCCGTACCGCGGCGGTGGCCGAGTACTGGAAGAAGCTCGTACATCACAAGGAGCGCGGATCCTGTGTCTGTTCAGGTTCGATTTCAAAAACCGTCTTTATTCTCTAATCGTCTTCTTCTATTTTTGGGCTTAGTTTATAAGCTATTCAGTGAGACCTAATCTAGGGTTCATTAAAAATTCTTGGAAATTATGCTGCTTGACGTGATTCTATGGGTTTTGGAGTTTCGAAATTAATTGATACCACTTAGTAATTTCGAATTCGATCTAGAGTTTTATTGATTTGGGTGTGAGTTTATAATTGAGATTATAATTTATGGGTCTTGTGCTTATGCAGCTGGATGTAATGAATGGAAAAGTGTTGTGTATTATTGATTCATAAGGTAGGCATTTATACAAATATGTAGATCATAAACCTAAGGGAATAAGGTAAATATCTATAATAGATCATATCAAATATGTTATATGTCTTTATCTCTAATGTATATTTCCTTATCTCTATACCCCTCCTCAAGTTGGAGGTGAAAATCTTGAAACCCCAACTTGGAAAGCTAGATTCACGCCATCAATAGAATTGGTAGAAGTCGAACTCTCGTTGAGGTTAGTTGTAGAAGTCGAAGTAGTAGAGGTCTCAGTAAACCACTCATCATGGTAGTTGTCTCCATGCAGTAGAATTGATGTGATTAAAGCTCCAGGATTACCCGAAGGATGCATAGGGTAAGAATAATCTGATGAAGAGTTGTCAACCACGATAGAAGGAGTAGTAGAACTTATCGACATGATTTCGAGGCAACGAAAAACAGAGTCGAGATCGTAAGTAGTAAGCGGACGCATAGACTTCAATCTTCAATCTTCAATCTTCAAAATAGATTGTTGATATCATTGAGAAGTTGTAGAAGTAGTAGCTTTAATCGAGCTTCATGTAGCTTTAATCAATGGCTTGAACAGAAGCAGCAGCGGTAACAAAAAAATCATTGAGTTGATCAAAGAGATCAAACTTGTAAAGAGGTGGAGTCTTGAGTAGAGGATCTTCACCAGACATACGTGATTGTCGTGAGACAAATCACAATAAATAGAAGTAGAAATAGTAGTAGAAAAAGAACAACAGTGTGGTTGATCAAAGAAGCCAGAGTGACTTGCAAAAAAAAAAATCAAAATCACCAACGAAAAAGATGTAGAAATTTTAGGAGATAAAAATTATGTCAGATTTTGTGCTTCACGTCATCATCCGGATCATCTCCGCCATCTTCTTTGTTCGTCTCTTCTCCAATGATCATCATGATCACAAAGAATTTAATGCAAAAGCGTTAATTTGATCCCGAAGAATCGCAAGGCTCTGATACCATGTAATGAATGGAAAAGTGTTGTGTATTATTTATTCATAAGGTAGGTATTTATACAAATATGTAGATCCTAAACCTAAGGGAATAAGGTAAATATCTATAATAAATCATATCAAATATGTTATATGTCTTTATCTCTAATGTATATTTCCTTATCTCTATACTGGGAAAATCTAAGAGCAGCTAAAAAGGAATTCAACAAAACTGAGGATGATTTGAAGTCTCTTCAAAGCATTGGACATATTCTTAGAGAAGTATTACGCCCTCTAGATAACAAATATTGTAATTTTTCAGTCTCTACCTATGCATTTAGCGTTGCTCTGTAGTACACTTTTTGTTCTATCTTCTGAAGGTTGAATCTTTCTTCAGTGATTGTTAAAGCAAGCAATGGCCCTCGTTATAAATTTGATTTTTGATTTTACAATATACAAGATAATTCAATTAGCTCAATTGGTTAATCTCCTATTCGAATATTTGAGAGGTTCAGGGTTCAAATCTCAGGTTTTGGATTTTTGGAATTGTTTTTTTTTCTAATCAAAATAACGTAGTTTTGAATTCTGTCAAAAAACTTAAGGGTTGATCTTATAAAATTAATTTAGTTTTAGGGTTAAATTGCAGTTATCCCAAAATAAAACTATATTTAAAATCTAGACTAATTTTTTATTTTTTTTTATCTAATGATTTCTCACAAAACCTGAATATTAAAGTTGTTCCCAAACTACATACCACCTATCATTCTCGGTTGTTTCACGAGCAAAGTTATGGTTTGTTGATTAGATCCAGAAATTGTATTGCGCAACTTTTTTGTTTTTGCTAAGATTGTGTTACCTAATTATAAAAAATTGTCTGAGTTTGGTTTTAACATCTTTCAATGGAAAAAAACTTGTTTTTTTAGCTTTTCCATTAACATCTTAAATTGACAAGCAACATGTGTATTCATGAGTCAATACCACATTCTCTCCATCAATACTCTTGCTTTAATTTATTTTTTATTTTTGGTTAAAAAGAAATTATATTGAAAATAACCGGTTGGTTACATCAGATTTTGCTCAAACCACAGATCGGTTTGGGCCGATTTAGCTAGACCATCAGCAATTACATTATCATATCTCGAAATTTTTATAAAGTAGAATTCTGAGAAATCCTTTGCAACCGAGAGGATGTCTTCGACGATACCGTAAATCTCTTTGAATTGGAGTCGTCCATTGATCGAATCTATCAATTGGGAGGAGTCTGATGCAATAACGAGGTTTCCCAAGCCTAAATAACGCGCATGCATCAGGGCTTTGTAGATGCTTAACCCTTCAGCGGCCATAGCCGAGGAGACGAAGCGTTGAGCATTAGATCCAGTTGCTATTTGGATTCTAGAAGAGGTTTTGATGGACCATCCGAATCCTGCGGATCGAGTATCAGCTCACCACGAAGCATATGTCCTGCATTCAACAAGATTTGGAGGAATGTAAACGATGGGTGAAATTGGAGGAGATGATGTCCGAGGTTTGTAATCCTGTGCCCCCTGCCAGTCTCGAGCATCATTGATTGCCTTTAGGACTATTTCCTCCTCAGAAAAGTGTCTATCGTTGAAGATTAGATTGTTGCGGCTGGTCCATAATAGCCAACAGATCCAAGGGAAGAGAGGTCCAGCTCCAATTCCTGTCGGAGGGAAAGTAAGCATAAACTTTGACGCTATAAGACTGCCCCTGAATCTTTGGCTATCTGATATGTGCATCGGTTCACTAAACGGGACTAAGCTCCAGGTCTTTTTGGCGAAGCTGATGCAAAGGTTTTTAGGCTTCTGGTCAATCCTCAAACACACATGTCATTGTAGTATTTGAGGTATCAATCCACTTGGGAAGCTAATGACACTTAAGATATAGAGAACTTGCTAAGCTAAGCTAATAGAGAAGGGAAATTTTCTAACAACCTAGAGACAAACAGAAAATAAGAGAAAGCAAATAAAGAGCAAAATCTAACACAAGCTAAACAAAGACTAAGAAAAGGAAGAAAGCTAGACAAGGAAAAACTAGACACAAGCTTGGACTTAAAATAAACTAATGACAAAAGTGGTTCTTAGGATGAGATATTTGATATGTTTGATGCACATGGGCGATCAATGATGACTTAAAACAACATCTAGACCTTGGGTCTTAGATGGTAATCCTTAGGCATAGGGTTTCTAATAAAGACTAATCCACTGTCGTGATAGAAGTCACTTTGCTATCTCACAACCTAACCTCGCTGTCGCGTAGTGATCCATGAGAATAGCAAGCATAGATCCCCAACCCTATAAAGCCGAAACGCTCCCTAGGCATCTAATGTCTTAGGCTAGGATGAGCGGATCTCTTGTTTATGAGTTTGGCTAAGCAAGCATGTGGTGTTCATGTCAAGCCGCCTATAGTCTTTAGACTAGTTGATCAAGCTAGACTAAGCATAGAGATCAATAAACAAGAAAGGATTAAGATCATTAAATGCATAAGCATCAAGATCTATCACCATGAATCTTTCACATCCTAATAACCACGAAATCTACTCCCTTTTCATGTGTTTAACCTCTAGATCCATGAGGAAATAAAAGCTAAGCATGATTAGAGAGAAGATCTATGACAAGAAATAAATAAAGGCAAAGACTTTACCAAGAAATGCTAGAGAACAAGTCTTGGTTAAGCTTAAACCAAAAAGAAAAGTTCTTGAACTCAAGAACAAAATAAAAGCTTAAATTTAAATTCTATTCATGAATAACCACGAAATTCTATGAAGAATGTGTGGCTAAACAAGATTAGAAAGCAAGAACAAGAAGAAATAAATTAAGGGAAGTGCAAAAATTAAATTAAAATAAAAAGTATTTACATGGTTCTTGAAAATAAAAAGAGAACTAAGCAAAAACTAAAAATGTCTAAAAGGAAAAGAGGGAAGAGAGGGATTTCGTTTTGGGGTTGCTAGGGTATTTATAGGTGAGCCACAAAAACCCTAGTGACCCTTATCCACAAAAATGGGATCCAATGCTAAAAGCAAACTTCTTTGGACTCTTGTGCTCTTTTGGAATTATGCTGCAACAGCTTCATGTCGATATGGCACCCTGATATTGGCTCCAAGCTCTTATCTTCCCAGCAGAAGCTTCATCGGACACAAGTCGTTATGCTTGCCCGTTATACACTAGCTTGCCGAGCTGGCCAGACCGATGCTCACTGTTTCCGCAGTAACTTCTGAACCGCCGATCGTAATGACTTGATACTTCCACCAGACGAAAGCTAACTCGATCCTCTACAAATCGTGTGAAGACATCAGAAGCTGAATCGAGCCAGAAGACCTTCGTCCGAGCTGATCTTTCCACAACGGCTTGTCCATTTCGGTTTAGTTGATTGATCTTGAAGCAACGTCTTGCTTCATATCAGGATGAGGTCGTTGTGGCTGACCGTGGTGGCTGTAAAAGTCTTCTCTTTTGCTCCTTCTTGCCTTGGCTGCTCATTAGTTCTTCTCCCAAACTCCATAGAACCTCCACAGGCTCCAAAAGTACCTGCCAAGTACTCCAAACATGCAAAATATGCAATGCCTATCCTAAAACTAATATGAATGGAAATGGGACAAAAACTAATTAATAAATGCATAAAAGAGACCAAAACCTATACTAAATGCATGCTAAAAAGGTGTAAAATATGGAGTTATCAGAAGCCGCAGAGCAGGAATAGGTGATCAATTGTTTCAGGCTCTCCACAACGCGGGCAGTTTGGATGGGGATCAACTCCAAGACTTCTTAGTTGCTCTCCCACCGGTAAGGCTCCTTTTAATATCTTCCAAAGGAATAGTTTTAGTTTTTTAGAGCACTTACTCTTCCATACTTCCGATTTCCAATCGAAGTTTTGTTGGGTATCCGGCTGAGGGATATGTCCTAACTCCTGTTCTTTTGCAGAGTAGTATCCGGATTTTGCTGAGTAGAGCCTGATACAGTTGGAAGCCAAATAAGTTTGTCGGCGGCTCCACTCAGGCTTGGCTTTAGACAAAGAATCTCTTGTTCCCATTCAGGTAAAATCTCTATGATTTTCTCTAAATTACAGGTTCTTGAGTTCGGTATCATTAGATCTGCCACTTTCCAGTTATTTGTGCTTTCTAAAGGTAGACCATATGGAGATATTTGGGAGCTCAGAGATAGCCAGGGATCTCTCCATAGGGAAGTGGTATGTCCATCTCCGATGGCCTTTCCAAGTTTTCTGCTTAGAAGGTTTTTTCCAATGATGATACCTTTCCATCCGTGGGAAGCATCTTTTGGAGCCGAGCTTTCAAGAAAAGGAGATGAGTGGCAATATTTCCCTAGCAGGACTCTAGCCAGTAGACTCGATGGATTTTGCAATAATCTCCAACTAAGCTTCGCCAAGAGTGCATCATTGAAACATTCTATGTCTCTAAAGCCGAGTCCTCCATCAAGTTTACTCTCTGTAAGTTTTCCCCAAGAGACCCAACACATTTTTTCTTCTCCGAATTTTCATCCCACCAGAAGCGTGTGAGTTGGGATTGAATTTTCTTGCATAAACTGACAGGGAGCTTAAAGCAGGACATTGAATGGGTAGGCATAGCAGAGAGCACTGATTTCAGGAGTACCATCTTTCCAGCCGTAGAGAGAAACTTTGAAGACCAGGTGATGGAGCGTTGCCGAATCCTGTCAACAATTTGGTTAAGCAGATCTTTCTTCTTCCTTCCGAAATGCTCTGGGAGTCCAATTTACTTCCCCTGGCCTCCTTCTTTGTTTATTCCCAAGATTTGCTTTGCTCTTTGTCGAGTTGTATTACTGGATTTTGACGAAAAAGTAATCGCTGACTTTTGACAATTAATCTTTTGGCCTGATGCTTCTTCATATGAACTTAGGATCCGCTTGAGTGAGTGACAGCTCTTGGCATTTGAATGACAGAAAAACATGGTGTCATCTGCGAAGAGTAGATGGTTTATGAGCGGGCTTCCTCTTGACACTCGGATCCCAGGTAAGCTTCTGTCAATCTGAGCATTTTTACAAAGACCCGAGAGAACTTCTCCACACAGGATGAATAGATAAGGCGAGAGCGGGTCTCCCTGTCTAATTCCACACGAAGGATTAATTAAACCTTGAGCCGATCCGTTTAGGAGGTAGGAGTAGCTAACCGTAGATACGCATTTCATAACCCAATTGACCCATTTGTCTGCAAAACCTAGTCTTTCGAGAACTAGCCTTATGAAATCCCATTCAAGTCTATCATACGCTTTTGTCATATCTGTCTTGACCGCCACGTGACACCTTTGCTCTGCACTTGAAGTCTTTAGGAAATGCAATACTTCATGAGTTATAAGTATGTTATCAGAGATTGCACGACCAGGAACAAAAGCCGATTGGTTTTCCGCGACAAGTTCATGTAGAACAGGTTGCAACCTTCGAGTCAATAGCTTAGATATAATCTTGTACTCTTGCTTTAACTTAAGGATACCAACTTCTTCGAGAATCATTGACCAAGAACATGAAAAACATTGAACTAATATTCAAGAAGCAATTGATTATTATTAGGAGAGAATTTGCGCTATGCGTGGGTTTTTTTTTTTTTTCATAAATCTTAAATTTTTTGACATTAATTCGATTATAAATTTTCTCCTATATTTCTTTTCATAATTTTTATTTTATTTTATTTTTTTTATTACCCTAGTAATCGTTTCCATTGTTTCAAATATTTTCTTGAATTATCCTTAGTTTATTTTTCCATCAATGTATATTAAATTATCCTCAGTTGGCTATTTAATCAATTAAAGATAACACTATTTTTCCTGGATAATTATAACCTATGTTATTGTTAAATGTTTACACAAATTTGTTATCCGAATGGATTGAAAAATTTAGAATTGTGAATTGCAAACTATGTCAAAAAGCAAATGAATTTATATGTCATAATGCCTTTGAATGTATATAACAAAACTTAAAAAGAAGAAGAACGAAAGCTTCAATTGGTGATCAGATTAGAGGAGTAAGGAACATAAGAGACGAAGATTTTGTCTGTTTTAGGTCTGGCTAAGCCATATGTGTGTCTGTCTTGTTGGTCGATAATTGAGTTTGGTAGTTAGGTTAAGTATTAAGAGTCGTGTTTGTTAAGTAAAACAGCTATTTATGTCAAGAGTCATAAGTGAAGAGTTACAACTCTTTTTATTTGTGTTGTTTCAGTATATTTGTTTCGAGTTTATATAAAGACGTTAACACTTATATTGTAAAATACAGTTTTTCATTAATAAAAAGTTTGTGCTTTAAGTCAGAAGAGAATCGTGTGTTTTCTTTAGGGATCACAATCAAATAGATTGTGAGATTCTCTCATACTGTGTTTCTTCACTCTTATTTTTTGTTCTGAAAACAGAATTCTAACATGGTATCAGAGCTATATTGATTCAAGGGCCAAAAGAAGCACAAATCAAGCAAGCAAAAATCGTTACAAATAATCGCTCTAAGATCAAGCAAAAACAGAGGCAATGGAAGGAACATTGATTCCCATATTCGATGGGGACAAGTATGATTTTTGGCGATGACGACAATTTTCAAAACCAGAAAATTGTAGACGGTGGTGGAGTACGGAATTTCAAACCGACCGACACAAGCAGATCATACTCCGGAAGCGTTGCTATTGAGAAATCAATGGGAGAAAGAATCAACAAAGGATATGATGACACTGTAAATTCTGCAAACTGCCGTAACGGATCAGATTTTCTCTCGCATAGCACCAATGATTACTTCGAAGGAAACAAATCAATGGCTGGAATACCATCCCAGCTCAATTCGAGTTCCCAAATATCCTTCTTCTAATCTCGAATTTCTTTTCTATCTTTTTTTTTAATTCAAAAAATTGGTTATTTCATGACTATCCTTATATAATTTAGATAATCAGAGACCCGACCAACAAATTATCCACCCATATCCAATTCAAATAGGATTTGATCCAATTCCCCAACCCATTCGAACCAATTAACCAACCCAATCGAATTACAACCTAAACTGAAAAGATTCAAAGGATCAAACAGATTCAAACATCCGTTTTTTGCAAAGTTTGAAATCGATTACTCTCCCTCGCTCTAGAACTTTGACGGCTACCAATCAACTACGAAACACTAAGAAGCAATCGAGTTGAGGATACAGGTTTATATTTTCGGTCTTGAGGATTCGGCAGATCGGATTTATATTTTCGTTTTATTCTCAGATTCGCTATCAAAACCTAATATCAAAAGGATCCAAAAATCCCAAATTTCGCTAACTTTCAAAAAATCTGAAACGAAAAAGTAACACTTGGTAATACTTCGTACAACTAAATTAGGTTTGAAAAATTCCAAGGAGAAAACGCAATCATTGCAACCTATTAAATATTTAGGTACTATTATGAACTTGCCTTTGTTTCTAAAACTTATGTTTGATTAAAACATTTTTAAGGTTCACTCATTACATAAAACTCGATTCGCCTTTTCCCTAGTTGTAATGTACCGAATTCGAAATATATGCAGTTGTACCAACTATTTCTAAATATTAATAAATATATACAGTCTACCAAGTATTTTCAAGTATTACTAAAATACAAAAACCCAGAAAATTATAAATGCAAAAATCCAGAAATTCGAATCTAAGAACAAACAACAAACCGGAAATCCATAGACAAACCCGAAATCAAGTATTAAATCAGAAATAAACATGAAATTCAAGTTACATTGAAGCTTGAAGACTCTCTATAAATCACTACAATGGAGGTGGAAGAGGATAGGAGAAAAGGTGTAGAAACCCTAGAATAAAAATGTTGGGAAAAAATTGACACTACAAACACTTGTGCACCATTTTTTTGCCACACATGTCATTGTCTGAACTGCCACATGCCAAGAAAAAAATGGTTAGTTTTCACATAGTTGTACCTAGTAATCCAGTATTATTTACTTTAAGCACTGTTACTTTTTATTTTTTACTTTTAATTAGTACTACCTTGCCATAAAATTATTATTTTTAGTTGTACCGATCATTTTAGTCAATTAAAATACATTCAAAGTTTTTATGCATTAAAATATCTTAAATCATAGTTTTTGTATGTTTTGCATCCTAATGTGGTTAATATTAACAAAGTGATCATAAAAGTATAAGGTGTTTGTTGTGTACATATTCTAATAACAAGCTATGAATTAATTGCTCTCAAACGATTTCTCCTTCGGTTTGACAACACTCTATCCCACCATATGAGTGCATTGTCGCTGAGCCACGGCAAGTGCTCTCTCTTGGGACAAGGGTGGTTATGATAATAAAAAGATGGTCCATCTTCTTTTCTCAATCTAAGTAAGCTTCAAGATCAACTTTTCCAACAAAGTTTGGAGCAGTTATCTTGATGTTGTTTCGATTTGGCCTTGGAAGAGGTGTGTACTCTTCATCTCCATCATCCCGTGAGGGGTCTGAAGGGCCAAATCAAGTCACTCACCTCAAAGCTGAAGGGATCGACATCGTCACCTGGAGAGCCAAGAGGAGAAGAAGAGGAAGGGTCTGACGAAGCAGACAGCCAAATGCTCCAAGAGAGGCACTCCTTCTCGTTTCTGCCAAGGGAGCACAAGCCAAGTGAGCCAGGAAGACATTCCTGCCAAGAGGGGAACATATCGAGGAAAAGACGTGCAAGCCAGTCCCCGATACCGAAATCGAACAACCCCTCTTTCTCGACCAGTGAAGACACCACTTCCTCACATCACACCGAACCATAAGGTACCACTCCCAAACCATTGTACATAAGCATTTTTCTTTTTCTTTTTTGCTTTTTGCTTGAATTTTTTTTTTTTTTTTGCATTTTCTTAGGACTGCATTCTTCCTCTCTTCTATCACACATGGACTGTGTGATTTAAGTTTGGAGGAGTACGTAGTACTTGCATTCACTTAGAATAGACATAATGCATTCATAAAAATTACATAGAAAAACACAATAAAAAAATTGAAAAATTGAAAAATTTTGGAAATTTATTCCACAAAAAGAATCATGTAGTTGCATTTCCATCTTAGGATCGAATCTAAATATATTCATTTAGGATTCATAAGCATTCACATAGGGTGTTAAGTATGATGAATCCTTGTAAATAGCCATTTTCAAGTAATGAATTCAATGCCTTAGTTCTTGTTTGTTTGATGCATTTTGAGTTAGAATGAGCTTAAGGCAGCACCGCATTTGGAATTCAACCTGTAGAATTCAATCTTAGCTAGATGCATTGCGATTTGAAGCATTTTCCTAATGAACATGTACCGTTAAAACTAAAAATTTAATTATCTTTTTCATGCGTGTTCGTCAACTCATAGATTTCACTTGTACTCTCTTTCCCTTTTTACCACTCTTCTGCTAGTCCAAGTACCAGACCACACCCAAAACCTAAACCTTTTTTTGAAACCATAAACACTTTTGTGAGAGCATGTGAGGCCTTTGCATCATTTTCGAATCTTCTTAGGTAAAAAGTGTTGGGTTTAGGCTGACAAGGTTGGATTCCCATGTAGATGTTGGCTCACAACTCGAGTCAACACTAGCTTAGGTGGTTTAGATACTAAAACGGCATGATACCGATATTCTGGGCAGATATTGCTGGTTAGACTAGGAAGGGGTGGGTCCCGATGGTTGATATATTGACAAAAAAGGAAAGAAAGAAAACCACTGAGTCAGACGGGGACATGTATAAGGAGATGGCGACAACAAATGAGGCTCGAAACAAAAAGAAGAAAAGGCGATTCCAAAAAGAAGGAAAAGAGGGCCAATCAGCAAAGTCTAAATCCGGCCAATAACACCAAAGGTGAAACACAAGGAACGCACATAAGGAGCCAGAAAGCCAAAACCGATCTCCAACAAAGAAGAAGTCCCCCGAAAATGACCAGAAAAAGGTAAAATCGAGGAGTAATAACGGGTATAAGGCGCAACGCCAAAGGAAATGGTAGCTTAGGAAGGGACATATTAGACTAAGGTAGAAAACAAAATAGGTGCTTGGGTAGATGGGAGTTTATCCTTGTATGCATCCATTAGTTTTTACCCTTAGCATTTTGCATTAAGAAGTTTCCTTTCATGAGTGATCCCACTTAAACACTTAGCCTGTTCGCAATACGAGTTCATCTTTAGCTCGTGACCTTACCCTGAACCAAGTGAGTTGATTGATAGGCATGACTAAGATCCACACTTTAAATTTTCTAATAAATGTCAAAGGGAATTGGGAATTTTAATGTGAATCTAAGTTGAGGTTGATTTTGCTTGATGTTGTGATGAATGTGGCTAAGGCTTTTTGGATAGGTAGAGTTCAATCTGCATCCTAGAAACCTGAACTTAGACATTGACTTGATTTCGTTTAAATGGCATTTTGGATTCAAACTTACACCTTTTCTTTTAAATGGCGTTTTGTCTTCATACTTACACCTTTTCTTTTAAACCTCACACAAGCAAAAAGGCAAGTTTGGGGTTGGTTATATCTCTGTAAATTGCATCTTTTAAGCATACATTTCACACTAGTTAGGACCCCATTCATGCACTTTCATCTTAGCTTTCATCTCATTTTCACTCTTGTTAGGTCTAGATGCATTAGGTTAGGTCTTGGCATATTCTTGCATGTTTTGAAGTGTTGTCTCAGGTGCTATGTGAATGAGGATGGTCCGAAGAAGAAATCATGGAGCGATATCTTAAAAGGAGGGTGAACGGATGATATCGAGCATAGATCACATCTCCTTAGCCGATATGGGCGAGCGCATGACGAACCTCGACGAGTAGCAGCGACTTGGTCCCGAAAGAAGCACCCCGGAACGAAGGTCCAGCATGAGGATTCATTGAAGACGGATATGGGAGCAAGGCAGCGGGAAGACCCTGATCCAAGCAGCAAATAAGAGGAGTCATGACGGTTTGATCCCGAAATACTTGCCCGATATGGAGGTTGCTTGAAGAATCACAAGAAGTTGGCATATCGGCTTGCTTCCCACGACGTGAAGCCGATTCGCTACAGTCCAAAAGAGTACCCATTTCAGGAAAGTGGTCCCAACGTTTTAGGTTTTTCCTCTTTTATGTATAAATACTTTGTTCCCCACGCCTATCTCTCTCTCTCTCTCTCTCTCTCTCTCTCTCTCTCTCTCTCTCTCTCTCTCTCTCTCTTTCTCTCTCTCGTTCCAGATTTAGTTTTTCTGTCTTTCTTGTGAACCAAACTCTTAGTTTTTTTACCATTAAAGCTTGTTTCAAAAGCTTGAATCTTTTATGATATTATGAAGTTTACAAGTCTTGTTTCATAGCATTTCTTGTAAAAGCTTCATCCTTTTCTTGTTTCGACTATCTTGCATCCCATAAGTTACCTTCTCATCCTTATGGATATTGAGGTTTCTCTTATGGCGCGTGAGTAGTCCTTTTAAGGATTTCGGTGGGTTAAAAGAA
Organism: Alliaria petiolata; assembly: GCA_020283515.1. NCBI lineage: Eukaryota > Viridiplantae > Streptophyta > Magnoliopsida > Brassicales > Brassicaceae > Alliaria > Alliaria petiolata. Next base: position 50,139,587 of record JAHZTW010000003.1, read on the forward strand.
CCAAGGGATTCTCGGATTTAGATATCTTTCTTAGCTAGAACATAAAGTTAGATTCTTTCTTGTTTATCATTCTCAAAGCTTAGTCTAGCTTGATCATCTAGTCTAAAGACTATAGGCGGCTTGACATGAAAACAACGTGCTTGCTTAGCCGGAACCATGAACAAGAGTTCGATTCCTTAGGCTCAGACGATCCATCTGTCTAAGGGTCTTTGATATATCATGGTTTTTACCCGTTTTTGGACCATGATATAAGTGTTTTTATAGAGTCTTTATACTATTTTCGAGTCTATTTGAGTCTTTTACAGGTTGGACTACGTTTGGAGCAAAGTTAGAGATTCTGGAACATTTTGGAGCATTTTGGAGAAGCAGTCGAAGTGATGAAGTCGAAAGAGTGGATTTACACACATGTGTCGATCGACACCATCAGTCGATCGACACCAGACGAGCCGACCAAAGATTTCAGACTTCCATCAGAAAAAAGAAATCAGCTGAAGTTTCCATTATTTACAAGTTTGCTCCTGACGCGAGTTTGCCTATAAATATAGTTTTTCAGCCATTGTTTAGGCTACACTTTACGATACACACATTATTTTAGAGAGAGATTTTTAGAGAGATTTTAGAGAGAAGAATTTGTCTCCTTCAGAGCAAATTTGGAACTCCTTTGTTTCTATTGATTTCTTTTATGAAAACTATTTTATTCATGATGTTTTCTTTATTCACCATGTCTGAGTAGTTTGCTAGTTAGGTTTAGGGTTTTTCAAAGGTGATTAATGAATTGTTAGGTCGAATTAAATTGTTAGGATAAAATCATTAGAGTTCTTCATCTGGATTTGTGTTTAATGCTTATTCTAGCTTCGCGACCTAGAATCTGATCTTAGGTTAATTAATAGATGCGAGAGTATTATTGATTGCCTGAACTAATGTTAGATGAGCAAAATACCTATTCGCAAAGAGATTTGGTTTAGGGTTTTGTGAACAATTGAACCTGAACTTTAATGCTTGTTTGAATTGTTAGAATTTGCAAAGAGATTTGGAATTCTAGGGTTTAGACATAGATAATCTTCGCAGCGAGAGTTGGTTGATTTTACATTAGTGATTCGAGTTCGAGAACGGATCTTCATTATTCCTAACATTCTGTCTAGACCTGCAATTTAGATCACCTGAGAATTTCCCTGAACCTAGCGTTTCGTCTCCTGAATCTAAATCGTTTAATTGCTTTCTGTCTTTTAATTCCATAGCTTAATTCGAAATTAGAAAACTGTTGTGTGACTATCCCTTCTCTGTGGATTCGATCCCTAAGTACTACAACTGATCTCTTAATTTGAGAGTGTTGCTTTAGGGTAAATTTGACCCATATCAAATTTTGGCGCCGTTGACGGGGAAGGAGACTAGTTGCCTACATATTTCTAGTATTTGAATTTTGTCTAGGTTTTTAATTTTTGTTTTTGGTTACTAATTTAGTTTTTACCTTTTGCTTTCAGGTGCATGCTAAGTACTAGAAGCAACAAAGACAAAGAACTAATCGCACTCAACCAGGAAATAAGTCGTTTGGAACGTACGAACCGCAAGACTGCAAGAGCGTCGATCGACACATCTAGCATCGATCGACACCAAACCTCAGCGTCGATCGACACTAACAGCATCGATCGACACCTTGCGGGGATTGAGATGGCAGAACCTGTGATCATGATACGCAATGAGGCTGGCGACTTTGTTGACCTACATGGCAACAGAAGGAACGCCCAAGGACAGAGACTTGATGAGGCTGGCGCCGTCATAGTCGAACCAGCGATACAAATAGCCGGTGCAGAAGCTGGACGTGGAAGAACACTAGGCGAGTACAACCGCCCATACCAGTTCTATGCTAATAGAGCTACGATCCGTCCTCTTGCATTTCAGAGGAATGACTTCGAGCTGAAGCATGCTTACTACACATTGGTGGCTCAGCATCCCTTCCATGGTCTTCCTAATGAGCATCCCATGGATCATATAGAGAGATTCGAGGACTTAGCCTCAAGCATCAAGGCTAATGGAGTTACATATGATTATCTCTTCTGCAAGCTTTTCCCTTACTCGCTTGCTGGAGATGCATCATACTGGCTGAAGCAGTTGCCCCTAGGATCCTTGACTACATGGGAAGATACAAAGAATGCATTCCTGTGCAACTTCTTTGATGACGCGAGATTTGAGGAGCTGAGGATGAAGATCACTACATTCTCTCAAGGACCCACAAAAGCATTCAAGGCTTCTTGGGTGAGGTTCAGATCTTACCAGAGGGACTGCCCACATCATGGATTCAGCGAGCCGCAACTTATCGGTATATTCTACCGCGGAATTGATTGGAGATAACAGATGGCCTTAGACGCTGCGAGCAATGGCAACTTCAACACAAGATTCCCAGAAGGTGCGATAGAGCTTATAGAGAATTTGGCCTCTAGTAACAGCACCAAGAACGCAGACTTCGAGAGAAGATAAAACACAGGAGTAGCTGGAGGAAACCAAATTGCTGAAGTCAACAAGAAGCTGGACATCTTGATGGGAAAGAAGCAAGTCCATTTTGCTAATGAAGTAGAGACCTTTGAGCGAGAGAAAGAAGAGGTCAACTACATCAATGGTGCTGGTTTTCAAGGACAGAGGTTCAACAATCAGCAAGACTATGGTTCTTCCTACCAGAAGCCTTTTCAGAGCAACAACTTCAACAGAACTAATGGTTCTTCCTCTTACCAAAAGCCTCCAGCACAAGACAATAAGATGGAGTCTATGCTAGAGCAAATTCTGGAAGATAAACAGAAGATGAACGTGGACTTCAATGGGAAGATTGATGCCTTGTATACGGATCTGAATGGGAAAATTGAGTCTCTAGGTACTCATGTCAGGCAATTGGATGTTCAAGTTGCTCAAACTGCTGGAGCTTTGAAGAGACACGAGGGATTTCTTCCTGGAAAAACGGATACAAATCCGAGGCATCATGTGAACGCCGTCACGTTTCAGAATAGAGGGAACCTTCAACCAGTGCTGAAAAGAGGTATAAATGTGGAAGACTTCGTGGAGTTTGAAGTTGAAGAAGGAGAAACTCGAGCTGCAGATCTGGCGTCGATCGACACCATTGAGTGTCGATCGACACCAGTAGAGATACATGATTTTTCGAGCTCGATCAGCACGAGTCAGTCGATACAAAACGCTAGTGTCGATCGATACCGACTAGGTGTCGATCGACACCCTTCCCAGACATCAGGAGAAGCGTCCACAACCGCAGAGGAAAGAGTGTACACGCCTAAGGTTCCATATCCTCCTATACCCAAACACCTAAGGCCGCCCCTTAGTGCGAAAGAGCTGGCTAGTTTCAACAAGAAGGTGAAAAGGATCTCCAATGAAATCTCATTTGCTGAAGCCTGGGAGGATTATCCTTTGTGGATTTTCTATAAAAATAGCAGAGAAAGTCTTGAAGAAATTAAAGAACTCTTCAACAAAGCAAGGGGTACACCACAAATGAAGCAGCTGCTTAAGGTTGAAGATCCTGGGATGTTTATGGTTCCATGCTCCATTGGTGGAGTTGAGTTTAAACAATCCCTCTGCGATTCAGGAGCTAGCGAACCTCATGACAAAAGACATTGCAGAGAAGCTGGGGATTGCTAACATTCACCCTTCAAGCATGACTCTTGAATTTGCCAATTCTTCTACCGCAGTCTCATATGGTACAATTCCAAACCTACTTGTCAAAGTTGGGAGTTGCCTGGTTCCAACTGATTTTCAGGTTGTGGAAGTAAGCAGAACATCTATCATGCCATTCATCCTTGGAAGACCATTCATGGCCACAGTAGGAGCTTTTGTAGACATGCCCAATAAGAGAATGTCTTTCTCTAATGTTGACAAAGCTATCCCTACTACTGAAATTTTTCAAGCACATCTCATGTATTGCTGTGATCGCTGGAGAGGAGCTGGATTCTAAAGAGCAAGTGAAAAAACTGGTTGTTCAAGAAGCATTAGCTGAGAATTCTGAGGAAGCTGTGGAGCTTGAAGATTGGAGTGGAAACAATCATATCTTCAGGACTATGAACGAAGATGAAGCTCTAATCAATGACAAACCAATGGAGGAAGACGTTTTCATCATGGAAGCAAAGATTGCAAAGATGAACTGCAGAAAAAGTGCAGAGATGCGAGCTGCAGGGTTGGTGTCGATCGACACCCTTCGCGGATCACACCAGAAGCTGTTTCAAATGCTGCACTTCCATCACATGTTGTCAAACAGATGCCTCCACATCCTTCTGCCCCGAAACCTCGAAGAAAGCAAAGGTACGCACTTCCTGGAATCAATTCCAAACCTCCCGATCCTCTTCATAAGAATACCAAAGGTTCAAAAGCTGCTTCACACTTATGCAAGCAACGAGATTCTCGTAGAAGGCTTGGTATTGTTTTTGATGCTTCTGCAGGAAAACAAAGTGTCCCACCCGAAATCAAGTCCCACCTTGCTGCTGTTCCTCATTTCCTTGGTCAATCTCATGGACATAATGCCTATACCCCACCATGGATGAGAAGACATTCGTCTGGAAAGCATTCGATGCTACCCTCTGATCCACCAGACGTCTAAACCCCAACACAGTCAAGCTTATGACTGAAAACGAGCACTGAGTGGGAGGCAACCCACTGTTAGGTACGTTTTTTCTTTTTATTTTGTTTTGGTTTTACTTAAGTCCTAGTTTCAGTCAATTGAAAAAGGAGACATTGGACTCGACCTTGACCAGTGTCGATCGACACTACTAGGTGTCGATCGACACCTTGCGCAGACAAAGGTAAGTCTTCTATCTGGTCTTTTATGTTGTTTCTAATCTTTCTTTTAGCCAACTTCGGGCTTGATAACACTGGGGACAGTGTTGTTTAAGTCTGGGGGAGGTGATTACTGACTTTGTGTTTTGTTTTGAGAGTCAGTTGAGTCTGTCAAAAATTTGTTTTATTGAGTCAAAATCAGTTGGAACTTTCAGTTTTTCTAGGAACTAACCACATGAAGTTGACACTTGAAGAACCATTGCTATAAGAGTTGATTGCAGGACTTACTAAGTAGAAAGCTGCAAGTGGAATCAGTCTAACAGGGCGAGTTCAGATCCCCTTATAAGAACTAGGTATGCGTAGAATTTGATTCCTCTTTCAGTCCGAACAGATAGGCAATTGCAGTCTCTCCTTGATCTTCCCTTAAGAGAAAAGAAAAGAAAGAAAAAAAAGAGTCTAAGTCTGGAAATAGTGTCTTTGTCATGAGTCTGTCTCCTCACAAGGAACAATATTAGTGATGCTCTTGAACACGTCTCCTCACAAGGAACACAAGTAGAGAGTAGCACTATTTCCAGAGATCCCAAAAGAATAAGAAGAGTCAATAAAAAGATCTTAGAACACCCTGAAAATGGGCAGAAGTTGACTAAGGGAAGAGAAAATAGGGGAGCTGTATGAGAATGTCCTGTTCAGGCACTAAGGAAGGGAAAAGGATCAGTAAAGTTCTGTGGCATTACCACTGTTAGAGTTCGAAACTTTTACCAAGGAAAGGATCTGGATTTGAACTGGGAGATTGCTAAGCTTGTGGTAAGTACACTGAACATTTCCTAAGATTGGCTCTATAACCTGTGGATTCAAGAAGTGTTAATCAATGTGGCGTTCTGAAGAGGTACTCGAAAGTTTCTGTTTTCAAACTTCTACTTCATTCTAAGTTTCTGTTTTGCTTGAGAACAAACAAAAGCTAAGTCTGGGGGAGTTGATATATCATGGTTTTTATCCATTTTTGGACCATGATATAAGTGTTTTTATAGAGTCTTTATACTATTTTCGAGTCTATTTGAGTCTTTTACAGGTTGGACTATGTTTGGAGCAAAGTTAGAGATTCTGGAACATTTTGGAGCATTTTGGAGAAGCAGCCGAAGTGATGAAGTCGAAAGAGTGGATTTACACACAGGTGTCGATCGACACCATCAATGTCGATCGACACCAGACGAGCCGACCAAAGATTTTGGACTTCCATCAGAAAAAGGAAATCAGCTGAAGTTTCCATTATTTACAAGTTTGCCCCTGACACGAGTTTGCTTATAAATATAGTTTTTCAGCCATTGTTTAGGCTACACTTTACAACACACACATTATTTTAGAGAGAGATTTTTAGAGAGATTTTAGAGAGAAGAATTTGTCTCCTTCAGAGCAAATTTGGAACTCCTTTGTTTCTATTGATTTCTTTTATGCAAACTATTTTATTCATGATGTTTTCTTTATTCACCATGTCTGAGTAGTTTGCTAGTTAGGTTTAGGATTTTTCAAAGGTGAT